>JARLTB010000377.1:13207500-13807500 GCA_030141615.1 Unio pictorum
AAGTATGAAGTAAATAATACTCTTCGATTTTAATACTCTTTTTTTTAATACTGCAATTTTTATGCTCCAATATTTCAATCTCTTAGATTGTAATACTATTAGATTTAATACTTTGTATTTTAGTTGTCCAAGATTGAAATAGCCGTAAATGTAATACTCGTACAGTTATTACTTTGTATTTTAGTTGTCCTAGATTGAAATAATCGTAAATGTAATACTCGTAGATTTAATACTATGTATTTTAGTTTTCCTAGATTGAAACGGTCGTAAATGTAATACTTACAGTATTATCTTCTATTAGATTGTGAAACTTTTCAGAAAACTAAAAATACATTATTCTTTTTCCTAATATTTAAAGTTGTCATTACACTTTTCAAACCTTCTTAAGGTAAGACAAAATATAGGAAAACATACGTTCGTATGTATGTATGTATGTATGTATGTATGTATGTATGTATGTATGTATGTATGTATGTATGTATGTATGTATGTATGTATGTATGTATGTATGTAAGTACGTCTGAATGTATACACAACCACGTACTTTTTTCTAAATATCTAACAATAAAACATGTGAAAGCAACACTTGATTCTCTTAAATTAAAGCTTGATTAAATTTGTATTACGGGCAGGGGAGGTAAATAGTACTTACTTCTTCCTCAGATTGGCTGGAGTCATCATCCAAAAGCAGGAAATTATTCACCATGGTGCAAATTTTCATTCTAATTTCCGCCTCTAAAAGTTTAGAAAAGAGTTATTGCGTTCCAAATGTTTTAATATGGGTGAAAAAAAATATATCAATAGCAAATACAATTATTTGAGGAACAAAAATACTATTTCAAATAACATGGTATAACAGCATAGTCACTAATTATGTAATGCTTATTCACTAATTATTAAACATTGTAGAAAAAGTATTGTATTTTGACATTTAATAAACACATCCAATCCTATATCTTGTTAAACTTAATATATATGTCAAAATGTACAATAATAGCAATGGAGAAATATACAAATATTTAAAATGTTAAATCTTTTTAACGTCAAAAAATATTATGTCAATCTTGACAACTCTTGTATGAGGCGAAATATGACTTTATTAGCGAGTAAAATTATTAAAATACATTTATGAATTATTTTATATTCTTTAATTGTAATTTATTATCCGTATTGCAGAGTATACACTATACAAAAATTTAATGTTTTAAACTTCAATGGCAACAATTTTTTAAAACATTTATTCTTAGTGATGTTCCACGAGGAGAGAGCTTTTATAGGTTTCTTTAATAATAAAAAGCGTGCGAGGTTTTAAATGTTGCGATTCTTGAAGCCTAGCCTCTAATTGCAAAAACGTAACACCGCAGAAATTTGGAAAACTGCAAAATGGCGAAAATTTAAAAATGTTACCTCACACGACATTTCTTTGAAAGTATGCCTGTATATTTTATCCGCCTCCACTCCCCAAAAAAATTACAGATATAATAAAGGTAATTTTTGTAAAAGATATCTAATTGTATGCATATTTCCCTTACCATCGTCCGATTTATCCAAGTCTTCATTTTCAACTTTGTTTAAGGCAGACACAAAAACATATGCCGTATTTCTGTAGACCTGAGAATCTTTGGATAATGCGGAGTTATTACTATTGTAGAACGGAACATCGTAAAATAACGTGTTTGTGAGTTCAAAATCAACTGGGTCCTTCATGTTTTTACCTAATATTGACTTCTGTCTGAAAAGATTAGTGGTATATCTAGTAAGTACAGAAACAGATTGGTATATATCTCCATATATACATGTAGATTTTCTGGTCTTCAACTCTGATAATGAAATGGATAAAACACTGACATATGATGAACTAACGTTTCGATAAGTTTACAAAATTAATCAATGGCGTCGTGAAGAAATATGCAATTCCATGCATTTCACCTTCATTCACACTCGATTTTCCATTAACTGCATAATATAAGAAAGCATTCTTTTAAAAGCTAGGAGGCTAACACTTTTTGATAAGCATATTAAAATGATATTAGAACATCTCAACTTCATGTAATAGCTTTGTCATACTTTCTTCATAATATAACTTATTCTGATTCTCTTGAAAGACATCAGTAAATCGGTTCCGAAACCAATTATTTCACTACATGTCTACTTATACATTGGGTTGGGTACCAGTCTCGAAATAAGAATGTCCTGCATACTACTTGGAGTCGGGGTCATCTAAATTTAAAATATTATTTTTGATGTCTACTTTGGAGAAGCAAATATATTTTAATTTGAAACTATTTCAAATTTTGTATTATCATAGTTCTACCGCTGCTGAGCAAGATACAAATAGTCGAAGTGTTAAAGAGCATAAAAAACACTACTGCCTTAAGACACAATTTAATTACGTAAAGTTAATTACTTAATTATGTACAAGAGACTTTAGTCTGAACCATGTTAATTTCTAAGCTGCCAATCCTTTCGCAAAGCTTTGGACATTACTTAGATTGCATCTGGCGATAAAGAGCTTTTCTGCATGTTCTGGTCAAATAATTGGAACTTAACTTATGTCAATTCAAGAAAATGAGTCGAAAACGTTACTTAAACACAAAACAGCGAACAAAGCAACATACCAGCATCATTTCGAGACATCTGGAACCAACAAAACACAGGGAAACTGTGATAAAGCATGCAAACATCTACCTGAACTTATTATTATAGTTGCTGACAGTGTCGTTATGGAAATGACCGTGACGTTTGATACGTCATTGATGACAATAACCAAAGTGAACCATTTAATCTTTAGAAGCTTTAAGCGCTTTACATCAATAATAATATGACTACAAGTGAAAAAAGGGAGATAAAAAAAACATTATATTTGAAAACATAACAAAGGCTGAAAAGTATTTAAGGTACGAAACATTATTAGGTCTTTAAGTTTGTTCTTGCAGTTCAAAAAGTTGGAACACATCTGCTCGGATCATCATTTGAATACCACGATCAGATGACACATCTCCGATGCGTTATTCCATACACTGGCTATCCATTCGATATAGAATCAAACACAAAATTTGATCTCTGAGCTTTGTTTCACTACCGGAGTCCAGTCCAATACATATCTGGCCTCACCCACGTGTACACACCAGCAAAATTCTGACAATCGTATACTCATTATTCCCACTATGAAACCGAAGTCAATATAGACATCGTTCTTTTGCAAGCAGGGCCCAGCTAAAATGTTAATCAAAGGAAAAATGCTGAGAGATGTAGAATATACTTTGTACATTGTTGCTATGGAAGTTGACTGTTTTATATTGAAAATACCAATGCAGAACTTCCCAATATGATACACGAGCTATGGCTGCTAGATGTCAACATACATATTTCGATCGGGATGTTCTGTAAACTAAGTTCCATCACGTCGTACGTTCAATGAGAGCAGATGACAAATAAATAAAATATGATATTGTCACGTCTCACTTTCTATGACGCTCATATTACTTCCCATGGTCATCTTGAAAAGCTGCTAATGATAGCAATTTGCCATTCATCTGCGCTGTCTGCGCTGTCTGCGGTGCTCCATATCTGCTACAAAAATAGGGTTTGATATAATATTGGGTTTGATTTTTTTAACGACAAATATTTGTCCAAATCACATTACTTGTTATAGTTGTTACAAGTATTTAAAAACGACTTTGTATATATTGGGTATTTCATAATGACTTTTAATTTTCTTGATTTTATTTTATGATTGAATGATGTAATGTGGGCTAAATGTTTTTAGTGTTGCTTTTGTTATTATGTTCGCCTTTCACAGGACAGTAACTACAACTTGTCATATTCTCTTTTTGGACTGCTTGGTATCTATTGTATTACTCGATTATCCCTTTTCAGAAGCTGGTGATTAAATTCATGTTTCCTATTTTGATAAATGCTAATGAGTACGTTGAGATAGTTCAGACTCATTTTTCGAGCACATGGGAGCAGTCATTTTTAGAGCCGTCTGCTTTAGATCGAACATATTTTTCATAATTACAATATGTACTGAAGCTACAGTCATAGTCCATGAAAGTTAGCATTAAGTTATTTTAACAATCTCATGGTACATATGTCAATAACTTTACACAATGTTGATCACTCTCTCTCTCTCTCTCTCTCTCTCTCTCTCTCTCTCTCTCTCTCTCTCTCTCTGAAGCATAAACAAATTGCAGACCGATATCTAGCAGTCAACACATGAGGCGAGGTATTCATTCAGTTTTTATCGGGAGGGGGGGGGGGGGCAATTCGTAGCAAATTTTATTCTAGAAACATAGAAACAGCACGTGTGTTTTTTCCCAATAGTCAGCTCTCAACATATTATATTTCAAGGGAGAACACTCTTCAGTGCTGCAATCGTGCAACAGGCTTTTAATCGAATTAACCATCCTGTCCATCTGACATGGCAAAGAGTAAAGGATAAAATAAAAAGTTAAAGCTTTAGACAGAAAATCTAAATATTTCGCATTTAGTCAAACGTAATCGCTAACATAAAGCTTTAGACAGAACATCTAGCGCCGTCATTGTAAATATTTCGTATTTAAGTCAGAGGTAATCGCTAATATAACAGATATGCCGTTTCAATTCGAGTCTGGTTCAAGGCAGTTGCATTGTATTTGTATTGATATCAAGTTACAGTTCTTCTTCAAAAAGTGAAATACATATTTTATTGTTAGTATTATGTTGCATGCATATTCTATTATTAGTATTATGTTGCATGCATATTCTATTATTAGTATTATCTTGCATGCATATTCTATTATTAGTATTATCTTGCATGCATATTCTATTATTAGTATTATTATACATACATAATCTAGTATTAGTATTATGTTACACACATATAATATTATAGCATACTCTTGCAGATTTTAATAATAATAAGTACTATCAAAAGATATTTGAAGTATCAAGCCTAATGTGTAAAATATGCAATTAAGGTATCGCTTCTGCCCAAGCCATTCGCTTGAAATAACGCACCTGAAAGGGTCGTTTGCCGCTAAATGACTTATATATGTATGTGTGTATATATATATATATAAATATATATATATATATATATATATATATATATATATATATATATATATATATATATATATATATATAGTATGTGCGCTGTAACTGTGATATACAACGAGATGTATACATTTTCATTAAAAGAAAACGAAGCTTGTCGCGTACAGCGTAAAAACTCTACATATATTTTATTTATATCACATAAAATGCCTATATTTGCACTTTGAATGGAGTTAGGATGAGTTCCGGGTAACTATGTATTGACCGAGTGAATGAACTGTTCAGAACCCTGACCGCTACAAACTGTAGTTATGAGATCTTTCTTTCTGTTCACAATCACATATGCAAACTGGTAAGTGCATTGCTATTTTTTTAGTTTCTATTTTTATTCAGATTTATCAAATCAATATAAGACCCACTCATGATTTATCAAACATTAAATATGCTTTTTATTAAAAGGTAGTGCACGAGAAACACGGTTAGCTTCTTATACACTGAACCTGAACTGTCAGGTGTTCACGTACTGGCGTATGGAAATTGGTGTGGAATAGAATCTAAGCAAAATTACGAACCATCGCGATGTCCTTAAAGTATTTGAATATATTGACAATTCATCGAAGTCATTATTCTGCTTTAATTAACATTTCTAACTATTACAAAACCATACCCTCTTTCGTGAATTTTCGCTCGTATCAAGCGACGTTAATCCACCGGGGAGACAGAGACATAGACAGAGATAAAGACAGAGAGAGAGAGAGAGAGAGAGAGAGAGAGAGAGAGAGAGAGAGAGAGAGAGAGAGAGAGAGAGAGAGAGAGAGAGAGAGAGGGGGGAACGGGGACGACCATTCCGACATAAGTATACTTAATGAATAATAATCGAATTTTAAGATATTTAATAGGTTTAAGAAACACTTACAACAAAGCATTAAATACGATACAGTATGTGTAAATTTAAAATATAATCATAGGGTCGACAGGCTATTGCAACTATGTATTATTGATGCTATGATCACTGTACATAGATTTAATGGAAAGTGTAAACACAGCGTTACACATAACCAGATTAGTGTAGGTTACTTGGTAAAAGTTTAATTTTAATGTTTTCGTCCAGCGCCATATGTTTTTATCTCTCACTCTATTGTTTTGCTCTTTTGTCCCTTACGCACGAAAGGGGAGAAAGGAATAGTACAAAAGGACTCCAATGAAATTGTGTACCATTTTAATGTCATTTAGAAAACAGGCAATATTAATACTTTTATTGTTATTTTCATATGTCATTTATGATTAATAAATGAGTAGAAATCCATCATTGATACATAGGCCTGCAGTTGAAAAAATGTTTATAGATGGACGGATCAAAAATTTACATTTTAAATGCCATGTTATATGAAAGTATTATCTATATATATATATATATATATATATATATATATATATATATATATATATATATATATATATGTGTGTGTGTGTGTGTGTGTGTGTGTGTGTAAGCAGACAGAGACACATACAGATAGACAAAAAAACAGAGACAGAGCAGAGTCAAAGACAAAAAATGACAGACGGACAGGCAGACCAGGAATTCTTTTGGGATGTTTGTTTGGTTGGTTGATTTTTCTTTCTTTCTTTGTTCAACCATGCTTCCAAATGATTTCGGTAACAATAACCGATACAAAAAAATGTCGCTCTGAGTAACACATCTAGTAATATCATTGTGACTGTGTCAAACTTTTTGGTCACCATTCGTCGCTAAATTAACAGAAATAGTGTTTCAGAACTAGTCTGACTCTAGTGGAAGGCTGTTTGTGCAGGCATTGCTGTTATTTGTGACGTTATTTAGTTAGCCATTTGATACCAAACTTTATGAAATTTGCGTTTGTGCTATAAACGAAATGATGCCACCATATTTTAGACTTCATATCAAAAGCAGAACAAATTTCAAGGAGTTAGTAAATAATTATCATATATCACTGTAATATATGTCTAGTATGGAATATAACATTACGTATTTTGTAAAGATAATGATAATAATAGTATATATAAAGGAGGACATTATCTTCGTATTGGTACAAATGTTACATTTTTTTCACAAAATGTGAAAGAATCATCTATTCTACGAGTTATAATTATAACTACTTAGATAACAATACTGGAAGGACTACTTAAAGATCATGTATCAGTCGTGATTGGCATTTACAAGTTGTAATTACTTCCTCCACATGTACGCATGCCATCAAGTCACGTGATCCTGCAATCCTTTTAAAATGTATAAAGCATATTCATTCGGTAAACAGAACGTTTCAAAGGATTGAACAAATACCACCCAATAAAGGTAAGACGTGTAGTGAATATTGCTTCCTGTTTTTTTTTTCAGTTCTACAAGTTGACAAATACGTCACATAGATTCAAGAATTATCATCGAACCAAGGTAAGACAATAAGACAATACTGAACATATTTTTCATAATTACAATATGTACTGAAGCTACAGTCATAGTCCATGAAAGTTAGCATTAAGTTATTTTAACAATCTCATGGTACATATGTCAATAACTTTACACAATGTTGATCACTCTCTCTCTCTCTCTCTCTCTCTCTCTCTCTCTCTCTCTCTCTCTCTCTCTCTCTCTCTCATGCAAAGTCATTTTGAGACATAGATACTGTATCAATTGTCTGATGGTGACGGCAGTAATAAAAGTTTTTGTGTTGTTGTAGTAGGGTTTAACGACATTTTTCAGCACACGATAGGCTATACATGGCTGCCAGTATTAATGATGGAGGAAGAACCGGGGGAAAAACCTCGGAAAGAACCACCGACCCACGAGAAGCTACTGGCAAGCTTTCTCAGATACCCACATTGTCGAATCTGAGATTTAAACCCACGCAGACAGAGGTGAGATGGCAGTGATCCGTAACGGAGAGCGCTTTAGACCACTCGGCCACTTTGGGCCCCTATTCAGGTTTTGACAGGGTAGATACAAAAGGACAACGTTACCGCACAGACACAGGTGAGACACCAGTTTCTGCTGACTACCTGTCCGAATGAACTATCATGCATGTATTTTTTCTGTCCCTTCTAGCTTCCGTCTCAAGTTTATAAACACTGTATTGTTAGAACCCATTTTAAAACTGACATAGGTGGGAAATAATGAACAGACTCTGACACATTGGTAATAATTGTATGCCATAATCGTGGTCAGGGTGGGTGAGTGGGTGAATTGGGGTTGCCTCGTATATTCGCTGCGAGGTGGGTATCGGGGTGAATTGGGGTTGTAAAGTAATTACTGTTTTATCGTTCTTTTGTATTTGTGGTTGTCATTCATTCTCTTGTACGCATACTCCTCAAATATCACCAACAGTTTCAAGTCGTATAAACCTATTTGTGAGTTAAAACTAGATGTCTGATAATTGTTATACAACAATACATGAATTTGTGTGTGTGTGTGTGTGTGTGTGTGTGTGTGTGTGTGTGTGTGTGTGTGTTCTTCGAGACTTCTAGAGGCATCGTCTATTTACCGTTCTCGACGATCAGATTTATTTTTATTCAAGGAAAATGTGGAAATCACGTGATATTGTCCGTCCATGTATAGGACGGAGTGGTGGAGTAGGAAGGATTGGGGGGGGTTGAGGAGCTGCAATGATACAAAATAGTGAAAAAATGAACTTTTACGTACTGCTGGTTTTACATCCATTTCGATTTTCTCAAGCGTTGAAAAGCTAATCCATGTTAGATATAATATTGATGTGAAATCACTCGTACTAAATATGCTCACTGACTGTATTCTACGACTTGAACAAATATGTTTTAAGACATCCAGCGTGTAACATACATATATTTTATATACGGATGGAGAGAGAGAGAGAGAGAGAGAGAGAGAGAGAGAGAGAGAGAGAGAGAGAGAGCTGTACACACAAACTACAACGCTATGAATGTGTGAATGTGGCATGTGCCAAAATTCCCCTCCTAAATTTTACTTTCCGATTATATAGCAGTATTTTTAAATCTTCCGGGTCATATTTTCTTAAGTAAATTCATACATTATTTTAGAAGTTTTTATATCCTATTCATGTTATATATAAAGTAAACAATGATTGAATAGATCCGAATCAAAAGGTGGATGTACAAACATAAAGTCAGTTGAATAGGTACTTAGACTGACATAAATGCCCCAAAACAGGCAGCGTTAAATAAAGTCCTTTACCCAAATACAGACAGACCTAAATAAAGCCCTATACACAATTACAGACAGACCTAAATAGATAAAGTCCTATACCCAAAAACAGACAGACATAAAATACGTCCTATATCCAATACAGATTAACCTATTTGTGAGTTATAAGCCTGTTTGTGAGTTAAAACTAGATGTCTGATAATTGTGATATACAGCAATACACAAATATCCGACTCATCTGTTATTACTGGCTTATCTACCTTATCACCTCTTTCTGCTTTGAACGTTTCAATCTCAAATTAACCATTTTATCAGTATTGGGGGGGTTGAGATTATGTGTCATGAATCACAATAACCCAATCCGCCCCTGTATTAGTGAAAATAACAGAGGTGTATGTGGGGTGGTGCATCGTCTATTTACCGTTCTCGACGATCAGATTTTTTTGTATCCAAGGAAAAGGTGGAAATCACGTGATATTGTCCGTCCATGTATACGACGGAGTGGTGGGAGTAGGAAGGATTGGGGAGGTTGAGGAGCTGCAATGATACAAAACAGTGAAAAAATGAACTGTTACGTACTGCTGGTTTTACATCCATTTCGATTTTCTCAAGCGTTAAAATGCTAATTCATGTTAAATATAATATTGATGTGTAATCACTCGTACTAAATACGCTCACTGACTGTATTCTACGACTTGACCAAATATGTTGTAAGACATCCAGTGTGTAACATACATATATTTTATATTTTTACATACGGATGGAGAGAGAGAGAGAGAGAGAGAGAGAGAGAGAGAGAGAGAGAGAGAGAGAGAGAGAGAGAGAAAGAAAGAAAGAGAGATTTGCACACAAACTACAACGCTATGAATGTGGCATGTGTCTACATTCCCCACCTAAATTTTACTTCCCGATTATTTAACAGTATTTTAAAATCTTCCTGGTCATATTTGTATAGACAAATTTATACCTTATTTTTAGTAGTATTATATACTATTTCTGTTATATATATATATATATATATATATATATATATATATATATATATATATATATATATATATATATATATATATATATATATATATATAAAGTAAACAATGCTTGAAAAGATCTGAATAAAAAGGCGAATGTACAGACACAAAGTCAGTTGTATAGGTAGATAGACTTACATAAATACTCAAAATACAGATAGACGTAAATAGACAAAGTCCTATACCCAAAATACAGATAGACGTAAATAGACAAAATTGATTTATACTAATTTATCAAAATTTCAAAATTGCGTTTATTTCATATCATCTTTACTCGATGTATTTGTTTTGTTGTTGTGTTTTGTCTTTTTCTTTTTAAAAATTAAGTGGGGTCGGGTCAGGGCCATAAAAAAAAATTAATTTAATTTCTTTAGGAATAGAAAAGTACAATAGGTTCACCATAGGAAAATAATTAGTACCCTTCATATTAATCTGTGTTCCATCTATCATGCCTGTATGTAAAACATATGTATATGTAAGTTTAAACTTGTTCATTCTCCGTTGGAGCATAAAATTTCATATTGTAGTCAATCTGATTTAAATAACAATAGCTGTGAAAAATAAGTAGAATGTCCATGGCTGATGTCATCATCATCATCATCATCATCATCATCATCATCATCATCGCCTTCATCATCATCATCATCATCATCATCATCGCCATCATCATCATCATCATCATCGCCATCATCGTCATCATTATCAGTCTTGATATATTGTGGTCGTCGAGGCACTGTGCTGCTGAACATCTGAAGAAATCCCTCCGCTTGTCTCAATCATGTGCCAATGTATGTGTCTACACAAAATTTTTCCTGATCCATTATGCGATGTTGTCAGTCCACTTTTTTCACTGTCTACCTCTCCTACTCCCACCCTGGATGCTGTCCTGCAGTACTGTTGTGGATAGACTGTTGGCTCTTAGCCATACCATTTCAGCTTTCTCATTTTGACGGTGTTGAAGAGGTCTTCATACTGGCCTACTTTGCGCCTGATGGTGCTACGTACCTCTTCATTTGTGATGTGATCCATGTAAGAGATGCGAAGGATGGTTCTGTAGCATCTCATTTCAAGTGCCTGGATTCTTCGTTGTAATTCTGCTGTCAGAGTCCAGGCCTCACATGAGTACATATATGCGCATATAAATACTAATATTTTTCCTCGTATGTTGCGTATTGCAGCATGAGTGTAATAAGATGTCGTCCTTGTCATTTTATATCATTATGATCATTGTGTCTCCACCATGAATCCCATTATATGTGTTTGCATGGGAAATTAAACTTGTAGGGATTGAAAGGCAAGATATAACGAGGTCTACGCCCACTCGAAAACGTCGACGAGGAAGAACTCATTTCATTCCGATGCGCAATTATTGTTACCTTATGCGGGGTGATAGGTCAACATATTTGAAATATATATATATATATATATATATATATATATATATATATATATATATATATATATTAAGTTATGTTATATATAGGAATGTCCGTGTGTGTGCGCACTTATGTACAATTATATTAATGTATCTCTCTAAAGATTATATATATATATATATATATATATATATATATATATATATATATATATATATATATATAGTTTTGTATCGTTCATGTAAAGACAACATATTTTATTAACTGATTAGCAACTATTTTTAAATATATTTTAAAGAGACGAAAAGGCTCTTACTGCTAGTTATTGTATTGTGCAGTATCTGCTACATGAAGGAGGTAGATTTTACGGTATGCGAATAAGGAATTTATCATACATAGCTTAAGCCTTCTGAACCTGATGTGCTTTGGGAATGTATGATAAAGAACATTCACCCTTTTAATTTATGAATTTTATCGTTTCGCTTTCGCTTTTATTTATTTGTAAGATTCTGATTTGGAATACCTAAACTCATTAAGTACAATATAGCCAGGATTGTGCTTTAGTGTCATTAAACCGCACGCACGCACGCACGCACACACACACACACACACACACACACACACACACACACACACACATACATACATACATACATACATACATACATACATACATACATACATACATACATGCATGCATGCGTCTCTTGTTAATATTTTACATTTTTATATCATACTTGGATTGTAATAAAGTATTTAAATAATATCATAACTGAATCTAGCAAGTCATGTATTTTCCAGACCTTTCATGTATTTTCCAGACCTTTTCAAAAACGTTAATTAATATATAAATCCATGAAATGTTTGGAAATGGGGTCTCATTTGTACCCCTGACTTAGCTGTAGAGATCCAGTCCAAGAGGGCAACTAAAATTTTGTCCTTTCCTTAAGTTTGAGATAATTGTTTTGTTTTCTGATATTGCAGATGTCACTTATGCAGTCTATTCTGTGCGCCATCCTTGTCATTGTGTCACATTCACCCGTCTTGCATGGCTTGAATCCCAAAGAGATAGCAGACACAATTAAATCTGCCTTAATCGAAGCTAACAGGAAACAGGGTATGAAACAATGTACATATGAAATTATATTAAAATTACCAGAAGACAAGGTACAAGACAACATACTAATGACATTGAACTTACCAGCAGCCAATTAATGAGACAAGGTACCGATGACATTATATTGAAATTACCAGGAGCCAAGGAATGAGACAAGGTACCGATAACATTATATTGAAATTACCAGGAGCCAATTAATGAGACAAGGTACCGATGACATTATATTGAAATTACCAGGAGCCAATTAATGAGACAAGGTACCGATAACATTATATTGAAATTACCAGGAGCCAATTAATGAGACAAGGTACCGATGACATTATATTGAAATTACCAGGAGCCAATTAATGAGACAAGGTACCGATAACATTATATTGAAATTACCAGGAGCCAATTAATGAGACAAGGTATCGATGACATTACATTGAACGTACCAGGAGCCAATTAATGAGACAAGGTACTGATGACATTATATTGAAATTACCAGGAGACACTGTATGAAACAAAGTACTGATGAAATTATATTGAAATTACCAGCAGCCAAGGAAGGAGACAAGGTACCGATGATATTATATTGAAATTACCAGGAGCCAATTAATGAGACAAGGTACCGATGACATTATATTGAAATTACCAGGAGCCAATTAATGAGACAAGGTACCGATGACATTATATTGAAATTACCAGAAGTCAATTAATGAGACAAGGTACCGATGACATTATATTGAAATTACCAGGAGTCAATTAATGAGACAAGGTACCAATGACATTATATTGAAATTACCAGGAGTCAATTAATGAGACAAGGTACCGATGACATTATATTGAATTTACCAGGAGCCAATTAATGAGACAAGGTACCGATGACATTATATTGAAATTACCAGGAGCCAATTAATGAGACAAGGTACCGATGACATTATATTGAAATTACCAGGAGCCAATTAATGAGACAAGGTACCGATGACATTATATTGAAATTACCAGAAGTCAATTAATGAGACAAGGTACCGATGACATTATATTGAAATTACCAGGAGTCAATTAATGAGACAAGGTACCGATGACATTATATTGAAATTACCAGGAGCCAATTAATGAGACAAGGTACCAATGACATTATATTGAATTTACCAGGAGCCAATTAATGAGACAAGGTACCGATGACATTATATTGAAATTACCAGGAGTCAATTAATGAGACAAGGTACCGATGACATTATATTGAAATTACCAGGAGCCAATTAATGAGACAAGGTACCGATGACATTATATTGAATTTACGAGGAGTCAAATAATGAGACAAGGTACCGATGACATTATATTGAAATTACCAGGAGCCAATTAATGAGACAAGCTACCGATGACATTATATTGAATTTACCAGGAGATACTGTATAAAACAAAGTACTGATGAAATTACATTGAAATTACCAGAAGACAATGAATGAGACAAAGTTCAGATCTATATTAGCTGAAACCAGTAGCTGTTTGTACATTATTAGCATATGCGTTGTCAATACCTTCTCAGGTTCGAGCACTTTCTGATCTGTCTCAGGTTCAAGCACTTTCTGATCTGTCTCAGGTTCAAGCACTTTCTGGTATTGATGCTGGTTGCTTTGTAATTCTCAAAATTATTTAGAGACGTTAAATATATGTAACATGCCGTACATATATGTATCAGGCTGTACATATATGTAACATGCCGTACATTTATGTATCATCCCGTACATATATGTATCATGCCGTACAAATATGTATCATGCTGTAATTTTAATGTTTATCGGTTTTCATAAATCAGACGATAAAGAATACAATACGTAAGTCTTGTGCTACATTTAAATTCTGCTTAAATTTTGATCAAACAGGTTATCATATACGTATAATAGATTCTATATTTTAACTTTCACCTAATTCGACAACTGGGCGAATACTTTGCAGTTGTTTTCAATTTCTACCGATTGCCATGATCTTACGAGGATGCGAAGATTGCAAGCGGGTTGGGTGAAGTCGATAGTTTCATAAAGTAATTTTACATTTGTTGACAGAGAACATGACTAGAAATGGCGATAAATCTTTGGATCAGATGTTCTTATTCCATAACAGATTAGGAAGCAATGATCAAAGTACAAAAGACAAAGAACTGTTGGATTCAGTCATGAACGTTCTTCAACAAAGGTATCATCTCTCTCTCTCTCTCTCTCTCTCTCTCTCTCTCTCTCTCTCTCTCTCTCTCTCTCTCTCTCTCTCTCTCTCTCTTCAGAGAGAAGCATTTGATTACAATTAACAATTAACAATTATAGAAGGATTGATGCAGCGCCGGTGCAAAGCATTTTGGTGCCCTAGGCGAGGTCAGATTTATGGCGCCTCCCTTCCACTCACGCCCTCCCCCACCCGCCCATCATGAAATAAACCCTTAGCTCAGCGCCCTAGTTCGCCTAGCGGAAGCGCCGGCCCTGGATCGAGGACAGAAAGGGTGGATGGATTAATGGGGTGATCGTTAAATAGATGACGGATAATACGTGGATAGAAAGGGATCAATATATTGAACTATTGATTGACGTATCGAAAAGAATGGGGACCGATGGGGATAGAGAGAAAGTTAGACTATTAACATGTAAGCAATGTAAATAAATAAGTCATCACGGAAAACATGGCATCTATTTTGCAATATTACCCTTCTGACTATCACATGACCAGCTCATTTCTTCACTAAAGTATTAGTTTGTTTCATTAACGATTCATACACTTCATTTTATGATTCTCTCAGTTGTCGATTTAAACACAAGAATATTTACTCTTTGGCAGAGGAAAGTCGTTCATCACCATGGATACCGTTAAACAGCAACTGCAGGGGCAAGGTATCTGTGTCTCAAAATCAATCAACTGTTCCCTATATATAGATTCCCCCTACAGAACAATCGATGGTTCCTGCAACAACGTGGACCATCCTCAATGGGGTATGAGCTTCAAACCGCAGAGACGGCTATTGCCAGCGGCATATGAAAGTATGTACTATGAACTTACCTACTCTGTAAGTTTGATCCAGCTATTCAGTAGCACTTTTACATTGTAGGACTTTCACTATGATATCACTCTCTGGTCCGTCTATACATTAGTACGTTTACGTTCTAGGCTGTGAAGTTGTATGATGGTTTAATTGTCTGCCTGAGCAATTGTGCGTTTAGATTTATGTTTTGCATCATTCTACCAGTGTTTTCTTGGGTAGAGAGATACAATGAGTATGTAAATATTGTTCTAAATAATACTGCAAAAGAAACAAGTTATCCCTCTGTATTTTTCATCTCTGCAACCCCAACCCTCCACGTCCCTTAAAATAGATTTATATGCGTCAGATGTAGGTGGATGGACAGATAGATAGGATGGGACGGATGTGGGTGGAGGGAGAAACAGAGATAAAGATATTCTGTGAGAGAGAGAGAGAGAGAGAGAGAGAGAGAGAGAGAGAGAGAGAGAGAGAGAGAGAGAGAGAGAGAGAGAGAGAGAGAGAGAGATTGGTGAGATGAAAGTGTTTGTATTATAAATGAACTAGAATTATAAGGACTCTTTCCACCAATCTTCTCCGCTTCCATGTCTTTTTTTTTTCTCACGATCGGTATTTGTGTCATTTTAGATCATCAATTTGTTTTGTCATTGTTTTATCTGCATTTTATTGTATCTATGCGGAATGCCTCTGTTGTAATAGTGCTTATTTTCAAAGTGTTTCGATCTCTATATTCCGTATTACGTGACCGTTTGTCAGCGCATTTGTAGTCATTACTCTCTCTCTTTTCTGATGCTTATATGTATACGATATTTATTACTCATAAACTTTTTATAATTCCTAAATTTCAGAGGGCCCTGATAAAGTTGCAAGAAGCATCCCACGGTGCAGGGGTAAAAAAGGGAAACAACTCCCCAATCCCCGGACCGTCAGTAATAATATCCACAAAAGTTTGTCCGGATCGACAACTCAAACAAATGAAGCATCTTTAATGTTGTTCCAGTGGGGACAATTCATCGCTCACGATATAGGCCTAACACCGGTGTCCACAAGTAGCGTATTCTCTCTCTCTCTCTCTCTCTCTCTCTCTCTCTCTCTCTCTCTCTCTCTCTCTCTCTGTTATTTGTATGTGTTTTGTTTTGGTTTTTACGTGACATCTATACCTTGACGATCAAGAGTTTCAAATTAGTTTAGTGATTCACACAATTCATTTGATATAGGTATATGTACCACCTGGCAACAACAAAAACCCAACATGAATCATTTATTCAGCAGAAATACAATGCAGTGTAATGAAACTACCTCCGATAAATGGTGGATGCTGCAGTCATTACGCCTAAGCGTCATTATATTACATGTGTGCGATATCAACAGGTTATGATACGAGTTAAGGGGTCTCAATAACAAGGCAGTCATGTGATATATGAGTATCATATTACTAAACGAGATATTTGTAGCTCTGATAAATCAACATCTACGATACCAACAAGACACGGTGGTGTGATCACATGGCCATTTTGTCATAACATTATATTCAACAATTCCAGGTAAAACTTCTTACTCCAAAGTTAGAAATCTTACTTCGAAAGAAACAACGGTAACATTTTGACATATCAGAAATATTGTTTGTTCCTTGATTTGGAGTCGCGTGAAGTTTTATGACGACGGGGCCATACCCGTTTCACACGATGTGAACCACATCATTTCATCGATCCAAGTCAAAGACTGGTCTACTCATGCACACCAAGCATACATTCAACAATTATGTCATTTCAAAAAATGGCAATTTGAAAATCGTGATGGTGTCAGTCATGTGCACTATGAAAAGTTTAAATCACGTATTAGTATTGCTCAAAGACGTTATGAACGATGTTATCAGATGCGTTATGAGCCCTTTGGCTGGAGATTGAAAGACGAGCTATCTATCCTGTGATTAGATACTTTAGGTCCCGTCATCGAGAAAAACGAATATTAATGAAGTGATCTTGAACTGATTGCCAGAGCCTCTGCCAATTCTGAATTCAGCATTTCTGATTCAATTTACATTAAACTACATTAATGTAACAGAATTGTTACCGAGAGGATGGTGGATTAAATGAACAACACAAACACAATATGTGAAAGAAAATATAAATTTATGAAATAAATTATTAATGAAAAATAATGATGTATCAACACAATAACTCATGCGCTCAACCCACAATTACACACACAACCATTCACAATACATGAATAAATGAAATATCAATACAAAATAAAACACAGATATAAAGGGATCTCTTGGACTATACACAGATCCAAGGAACCTTTACGAAAGTTATATTACCGTAAGTATAAATTACGATGACAAACACAAAACATCAAACTATAATATCGCATGTATGGATTGCGACAACTAGCACGAACATATACATGTATTCAATCAAGTTGCTAGCTTTTATTGAGATTCATGCAATCCCTTGAAATACTATTGTGATCTGAAATAACCATGTAAATACAACAATGTATTCAAATGTACTACAATTGCAACACACACATGTGTCTCGACCCTGTATAACCGTACGATTCACCAACAGTTGAATCGCCGCCCAGTTTCCCCGAAGACCTAGGGTTGACCAATACTTTTATCGGCCGTTTGCCCTTCACGGATCCACCACAGTTATACGTACAGACAGCATACAACATCTACTAGAACTAACGTTCCTCAATACCCTAGATGTCGCCCCGGATGTTTACAACTCTAGACAGCTCCGACACTCGGACTTCTAGATTTCCGGATATTTACACGTCACGACAGATGTAGACGAACAGACAATTCGACAGACAGACAGTCAGATACTTCAATTCGATTGCACAATAAATCAGCAACAATTTCAGCTACGATCTCACATATGTTATCAGCCGACGTTATCAGAGATGCTATCAGAGATGTTCCGCAATAAATCATCTACAAAATCAGCTACGATCTCAAAGACGTTATCAACGATGTTATCAGATGCGTTATCAGCTACAATAAAGAAACTAGACTAATAACAGTTGTCTCAAAAAAATAATCTAAACCTTAGATTACGCTATTGCATTTAAAGTCTAATAGTGACTAGTAATTCCAAATATTCCACGTTTAAAATCTGCATTGCAATAAAGGCATCATTATATGAAATGATAAACTGAATAAAATTCACAATAAAAAGAAATATAAATTTAACACTCACCCCTTTGGCTGGAGATTGAAAGACGAGCTATCTATCCTGTGATTAGATACTTTAGGTCCCGTAATATTGATCATAAATATTCTGCCTTATATACCCTCAAATAGGTGAGCAGAAATCACGGCAAGATTACCGTGCACCACGTGAAACTAATGTTCCGGATTTCATGTAATTCAAAATCAGGCACATGCAAATCGTTACACGCCGCTTACCTTGGAGTGAACCACTTATTCACCCCAGGTAATACATGTACGACGAAACAAAGAAAATGGTGAGATTAGTTTGTAAATCAATTAGAAAATAAATTAAATTTTTGCCTAATTCTGTGACAATACCTCCCCCCTAAGAATAAAATTGTACACATTTTTAAAACTAACACAGAATAGAAGACAAATAACTACTCATGATATCTTACAACATTTACACTGGTTATACTACAATCTGGATTTTATTACTGGGCAAATTCATACAAATTTCCCATCATGCCCTACTCAAGTAGTCTGCGTCTATATTTTCAACTCCCCTTATTGCTTCTACACGGAAACGATAAGGTTGTAGTGTTAGCGCCCAACGCATCAACCGAGCGTTAGCGACCTTGGCCTTGTTTAAATACAGTAGGGGTTGGTGATCAGTCTCGAGAACGAAATCTCTCCCAAATAGATATGCGTGATACTTCCCAATTCCCCATACTACGGCCAAACATTCCTTTTCTATGACGGAATAATTCTTCTCCCTGGGTAGCAATTTCCTACTCGAGTAAGCTACGGGTAACTTACTGTCGTCTTGCTCTTGCAGTAAAACTGCCCCCAACCCAGTTTCAGAAGCATCTGTTCTTAGAATAAAAGGTTTGCTAACATCTGGCAATTTTAATATAGGTGCACTAACCAGTTTCTCTTTCAGAGCACAAAATGCTTTATCTTGTGGCGGTCCCCATTCAACTTTGTTTGGTTGCCCCTTCTTGGTCAAATCAGACAGTGGGCTAGCAATGGCTGCAAAGTTCGGTATAAACTTTCTATAAAAAGCTACTAGACCTAGAAATGATCTTACCTGCGTTTTGTTGGTTGGCTTTGGTGCGTCTCTAATTGCTTCAACTTGCTTGGGATGAGGTTTTAACTGACCCATACCGCTGACCCTATGACCCAAACAATCTAAATCTGTATAACCAATACTGCATTTAGTGGGTCTCACTGTAAGGTTCGCTCTGCGGAGTCTATTGAAGAGCTCGCTCAGGACGGACACGTGCTCACTCCAAGTATTCGTGTACACGAATATGTCGTCTACAAAGCTATCAACGTTTGCTAAACCTTTAAGCAATTTACGCATCAAACGACAACAGGTGGCGCTGGCTCCCACTAACCCGAATGGCATCACTTTGAATTGATACAGTCCTTTCTGGGTCGCAAATGCTGTCAACGTTCGGGACTCTGGGACAATGGCAACCTGCCAATATCCCTTGGACAGATCCAATTTGGAAATCCATCGGTTTCCCGACAACTTCGCAAATAGACCCTCCATATCTGGCATGGGTTCTGCATCGAACACAGTGATTTTATTTAACTGCCGAAAATCAATGCAGAATCGGTTCGTCCCGTCCTTTTTTCTGACTAGCACTACTGGAGAAGAATATGGCGAGTTGGAGGGTTCAATCACCCCCAGATCCAACATTTTACCCACCTCTTCGTCCACAGCTTCACGTGCGTTGTATGGCACCGGATATCCCTTGATTCGAATAGGGTCAGACGTATTCAGCTTAATTTTGAGGTCCAACAAAGTTGTACAACCTGGTCTATCTGTGAATACATAAGAGTGTTTAGCCAAGAGCGCATTAATCTGTTGACGTTGGTCTTTCGTCAACTCCGCACTCACATCGACTTTATCTATCCCTTCCCCCGCAACTCCCTAGGGACATTCAAGAGAACTCTCGATATTCGAATCAGCTTCATCATCGTCTACAACTGCCGTACAAACGACATTTAAGACCCCCTTTACAACATTGTCGCTCTGTCTCTTGATATACAACTTGAGCATGTTAGCATGGAATGTCTTTAAATTACCGTCCATGTCAATTTTATAGTCCATGTCACCTTTTACCTCCTTAACTTCATATGGACCTTTCCACTGGACTAATAACTTATTTGAGCTCGTTGGAAGAAGCAATAGAACCTGATCTCCCACAAGAAATTTCCTATTTCGCGCTCTGCGGTTGTAATACTTGGCATATCTACGCCCCGATTTAATTAATTCGTCACGTGCCATCTGGCATGTACTCTCAAGTTTATTTCTTAGATCTAACACGTACTGGTAAGTTGTTTTTATTTCCTCGTTCGCGACGTCACCAGTCCATAGTTCGCGTAGTATCCGCATCGAGCCTCGAACTGTCCTACCGTACAACAGTTCGAAGGGTGAAAACCCTAAACGTTCCTGCGGTACTTCACGGTACGCGAACAGAACAGCGTTCAAATAACGGTCCCAGTCTTGCGGACGTTCTGCGGACATCTTTCGCAGCATGCTTTTCAGGGTACCATTAAACTTCTCTACCAGTCCATTGCACATCGGATGGTATGGGGTAGTGTTTAGCTGTTTGATGGATAACAGCCTACTTATTTCACCCATGAGGTCAGAGGTGAATTGGGCACCACAATCAGTGAGGATTTCTTCTGGCACCCCTACCCTACTGAAGATATCAACTAATGCTTCAGCTACCCTTTCCGTTTCAATAGTTGGTAACGCTACGGCTTCGGGGTATATGGTCGCGTAATCAACCAGAGTAAGAATATACCGATTCTTTCTTTCGGTAACTGGGTGTATTGGTCCTATAATATCTACTACCACTCTTTTAAACGGTGTATCTATTAATGGCATCTGTCCTAAGGGCACCCTTGTAACCCTTCCCTTACATACGGTTTTCTGACATACGTCGCATGACCTACAGAACCGTGTGACATCGCCATTAACACCGGGCCAGTAGAATTCAGCGACTACCCTGCTTGTGGTCTTAGCCTTACCTAGGTGTCCTGCCATGCTTGACTCATGCGCCACCCTAAGTACTTGAGATCTATATCTCTGGGGTACGACCACTTGCCAATATTTCTTACCCTCCCGAACGCTAAACTCCCTATGAATTAATCCGTTCTTGCGTACGAATTTCGAGCTACCCCCACGCTTGCAATGTTTAATCGCGCCGGACGTGATTTTCTCAACAATAGTTTTGATGGATTCATCATGTTCTTGCTCTTGTTTGAAATCATCACGCGAAATTCCGGAGATTGATTCAGGGACTATTAATTTATGAAACGCGGTTTTCTCTCGCCGTGTTTGCGCTCGCGTTTCGACTGCCTGAGCCAAAGGTATTTTAAAATCGGCCATGGTTGGAAGACGGGAACCTTCAACATTACCGATCGTCAGATCGTAAATAGGGTTTTCCATACAAAGGTCATCAACAGTTCCCGTTAGGAAAGGTGTTTTTACCGTGATCCTTGCTACGGGAATGCGACCGATCGTCTGATAAAGTAGCATACATGGGGACTCCCACCCGAGCATTTGGTTATCCTGCACGAGACTACGTTTGATCACTACGCCAGTGCAACCAGTGTCACGTAATACTACGACTTCTCGACCGTTGACAAACCCTCTCGCGGTTGGTACACGCGCTTCGGGAAATAGACACGTGCCAAGCGAATGAATACAAGGTTCTACCTGTACGATGTTATCAGATATACCTTTACTTTGTATAGCCACTGCTACCTTATGTACAAGTCCCTTTCTTTTAGGACAGTCTTTTTGAACATGACCCCATGCATTACACAAGAAACATTGCACACGCTGAATAACTGGATTCCTAACTGACCTATTTACCTCAGCTGATTTTACAAGCTCCCTAGGCATAGGTCTCACAGACTGGTTTCCAGACTTAAACTCTTTTAAAACCACGTTCTGGGTTCCCCCATGGGCTTCGGCAAAGAAATCGGCTTGCTTAGCCATATCTTTTACGTTTGTGAAGACTTTCTCCTTCAGAAATTGATCTAATTCTCGCCCAACTGTATTAAATAATTGATCTCTGAGCAAGAAATCAGTCAACCCTTCAAACGTTTTCACCGCTTTGCGCATTCAATCCACCGCTCAAAATAGTTCGCAATTCTAACGGTGAACTGACCAAAGGTTTCTCCCTTATCGGGCTTGCTATACCTGAACTTTTTACGAAAACCCTGTTCAGTGAGCTCGTACCTTTTGAGAAGTGCTTCCTTTAGGACGTCGTACTTAAACACATCGTCCCTAGGAAGTCGCGAGTATACATCCAGCGCTTTACCTTTTAATAGCGCACTGAGATGCAGTGCCCAGTCATTTTGACTCCACTTCTGGTTTTTGGCATACCGCTCAAAGCGATGAAGATAAATATCCATGTTATCTTTTTCATCGTCAAAGGGAGGTAATTTGGGGCCCCTTAGTTTGCTAAAGGCAGAATCGTGTTCTCTTCCAGCTGTTGCTAATTCTACCTTACGCTCATGATCCCGTTGCTTTGCTCTTTCTTCTAACTCTAACATTTCTACTTTTGCTAGTTTATCCAACTCTAATCGCCGTTCCTCCGATTCCCTTTCCCATCCTATCCTGTCCTTTTCGGCCTGCTTCTCTAATTCTATCTTTTCCTTCTCTAATCCTATCTTTTCCCTTTCAAAGGCCCATTTCCTTTCATCGGCTACCCTTTCTAATTCCTGTTTCCTTTCATCGGATTCCCTTTCTAATTCCCTTGCCCTTACCCTTTCTTCCCTTTCCCGGGCTTGTTCTTCTTGAATAAATTTCCTTAAGCTTTCACCTTCATACCCAAATTCTTTGCCTAAGGCAACCAAGTCCTTAAGGGATGACATGACAATGATAATTGTAATATGAATATAGATAGGTAACCAAACCAATACTTTAAACACGTTTATACTGGACACACGGACCTAGATAAACTAAACAAAAATAAACCCCAACTTGAGTATTATCTTGTCAAAAAGGTCACGCTCAAATATAAACATTAAATGTTTACTTTCACAAAAATGATTGACAATTCACTTAATCCAACGATCCCACTTCTGACACCATTGTAACAGAATTGTTACCGAGAGGATGGTGGATTAAATGAACAACACAAACACAATATGTGAAAGAAAATATAAATTTATGAAATAAATTATTAATGAAAAATAATGATGTATCAACACAATAACTCATGCACTCAACCCACAATTACACTCACAACCATTCACAATACATGAATAAATGAAATATCAATACAAAATAAAACACAGATATAAAGGGATCTCTTGGACTATACACAGATCCAAGGAACCTTTACGAAAGTTATATTACCGTAAGTATAAATTACGATGACAAACACAAAACATCAAACTATACAATCGCATGTATGGATTGCGACAACTAGCACGAACATATACATGTATTCAATCAAGTTGCTAGCTTTTATTGAGATTCATGCAATCCCTTGAAATACTATTGTGATCTGAAATAACCATGTAAATACAACAATGTATTCAAATGTACTACAATTGCAACACACACATGTGTCTCGACCCTGTATAACCGTACGATTCACCAACAGTTGAATCGCCGCCCAGTTTCCCCGAAGACCTAGGGTTGACCAATACTTTTATCGGCCGTTTGATAAGTAATATATCATGGTCTATTGTGTCAAACGCTGTAGATAAATCCAGGAGAGTGAGGACTGTAATCTTTCCACTATCCAAAGCGGAGAGAATGTCACTAAATATTTTCAGAAGAGTAGTTTCAGTACAGTGGCAAGGGCGATATGCAGACTGTGCATTGCTAAAAAGACTGTTTGAATTCAAATGAGATACAAGTTGAGTTAGAACAACCTTTTCTAAGATTTTTTATATGGAAGGGAGATTAGAAACTGGGCGGTAGTTCTTTAAATCGTTATGGTCCAGTGTTGGTTTCTTCAGCAGTAGCTTTACAATGGCAGTTTTGAAAAATGATGGGAATTCCCCTGATGAGAGAGAGAGATATTAATAATATCAGTTAGTGACGGCAATATTGGTTCTAAGCACTCAAGCAGCAGTGATGTCGGAATTGGATCACGTTTACAAGACTTTTGTGCACTTTTCATCACGAATGTCCGTACTAAATCTATAGAAACAGGTTCAAATGCTCCTAAAGGTTGTCGCTGAAATTCTGCATCATACCTGTATGGTGACGAATCAGTTGAAATTGTGCTGTCAAGCGAATCTCTAATGGTTTGAACTTTGTCATTGAAGAAATTTGCAAATTGGCCTGGTAGGTCTAGTGGAGAGAAGGTCGTTGGAAGTGGTGTACATTTGTTCCTTGACATCAGTTTGTTAGTTATCTCGAAGAGCTCTTTGCAGCTGGAACTCTCCGTGATCTTAGAACTGTAGTGGGATGATTTAGCTAAATGGACTATGTTTGTGACGTTCTTCTTAGCGGCTTTGTAGATTAGTTTATGAATAGTGAGTCTGGTGGAAAGCCAAAGCCTCTCTGCTTTTCGGCGATGTTTTTTAGCAGTGCGAAGCTGGTCCCTAACACTGCTATACCAAGGAGAACACTTTTTTTTATTGATACTCTGCATTTGGTGGCTGGGACATGTTTTTTAAGCAATGAACGCAGGTAGTTATCAAGTTGTTCCGCTGTTGGATGTAAAAAAGTTGTTAGGTTTCTTGAATGTCATGCATGAATTTGGTTCTATTTATCATACGGAGGTTTCTCTTAGTAGTAAATAGAGGTGGAGGGTTAGGGACTGATACGTCTAGATGGCATACAATGCAGAGGTTATCCGATGCAAGTTCGTGGGATACAAGAGTTAATTGCAGAATATTATCATCAGGTCTATAAAGAAACCAGTCTAAAATGTGACTAAGTTTATGGGTAGGTTGGTTAACTGACTGTTTAAGATTGAAAACATGAATGGAATCTAGGAGTTTTGACGTGTTTGGTTTACCAGTACAGTCATAGTGAAATTTGAAATCTCCAAGAATAATTAGGTTGCCACCTAACGAATTTCCATACTCTAGAAGATTTGTAAACTGCTCCAAAAAGAGAGATTCAGTCAGCTTGTTTTTTCTACTAGGAGGAGGACGGTAGAGACAAAAAAAATGGACTGACCTTTGTTTCAGTATGAGCGTTGTTTTGGACTAGCTCAAACAATGTGTGGCAGAAGTTGAAGGTTGTGTTGTACTTGAGGTATTTGATCATGGAATTCTTTGTAATTACAGCAATTCCACCTCCGCGAGAGTTGCGGGGGAACGACTTGATGGAGTATACGCTGGGTGTTAAATCCGCACACTTACTTTCATCACCTACCGAAAGTAACCAAGTTTCTGTCATAAAGAAGACGTCAATATTCTGGTCATTGATAAAATTAACAATTTTTTTGCGCTTTTTCGGTGATCCTACTGATTGAGCGTTGAATAATGCAATACGTAGTGGTATCCTTGGGGTAGTTGACGATTTAAGAGGAATTTGAACTAGGTTATTGAAATTAACGGCAGAATTTTTAAGTTGTTTATCCGTTACGAGCGAAATGGAGATAACTGGAATCCTTCTTCCTGTTCTACGCCGGCCGGCTTTGAAAGAACGTTTCTTTTTTCCCTTCCGTTTACATTTAAGAAATGATGAATGAATTCCCAGTTTGTTCAGTCTTGAGCATAATGTAGTATCTAGAACCAAGGTGTGGTCATTTAATCGAATTAATGAGGATTCGTCGTAGTGTAAGCGGTCACGTGACGGCGGTTTGTTCAAAAACAAATTACGTCTCAACAGCGGGACAAAACAGCTGAGAAAACATCAAATTGCTCTCGCTTCCAACACAAGGAGATGAACCAACACACACAAACGGAACAGCCAATGCATGATGAAACACAACAATGTAGACGATGACAGAAAACAAGCACAAATATCACAAATATCACAAATATAGTACAAAATCGGAAGAGCCCACTTTCAAGCAGTCAAGCGATGGCGGCCATCTTTCCGGATATCTACATACATACATACATACATACATACATACATACATACATACATACATACATACATACATACATACATACATATTTTAAATGGCATGATTAATGTCTTTTTTTGCTGATTTTCGTTTCTTTTGTTATAGGATTTGATGGCAGTGCACCAGAATGTTGTGGAGTTGACAAATACAATCTGTAAGTATATTTGCCTGTCTATTTGAAGATATTACATACATACATAATGCTACGTATATCTGACTTGATATACACTTCTTTTAATTTAATATTATTTGTCAGTTTTAAATTCATTTTTTTCTTCATTATATGCTATTGCATTTAAATCTATTCACTAGAGATGATGCTTTTTTCCGAAAATCGGTTGACCGAATTCTTTATGGCAAACAATTAACGTTGACCTAGATCCTGGCCTCGATTAAACAGGTTTTATTATTATTTTTTAAATGATTGGTTCTCGTCAGGGTCATGCTATGAATAATTTTTATTAACGATCATGTGACTCCTCCCCCCACCCACCCCACCCTTGTGATTTCGCAATTTGGGGGATTTTTTTGTAACTGCGCAAAAATGGAATTCTTGTGAGAAAATGGAGACCTCTCGAGCGACCTGCTGGTGACGAGGGGTCAGTGAACTATCAAATTGTAGTTCCAAACCTTACAGACAGGAAATACTTAGTCTGGCCCATGAAATTCTTTGGCTGGTCTTTTAGAGATTAATAAGACTTATCACAAGATCATGACTCACATTTATTAGCCAAAACATAAAAAGTGATTTTGCCAAATACTATAAAACGTGTCAAAATTGTCAAATGGTACGAAACTCCAATCAGAAGATACCTAAAGCTCGTCTGTCTATTCCTGAATTTGACGAACCATTTAGTAGAATTATGGTAAATGTATATCGTGTTGTTTCCTTACCTAAAGCCAAGTCAGATAACCAATACCTGTAGACCATTATTTCGGCGTCAACAAGGTTTCCAGAGGAAATGTCGTGGAGGAATATAAATTCTAAAACAATAGCTAGATCCTTGATAAAGTTTGTTATTCAATTTGACCTTCTTAAACCTATCCAATAGGTCTAAACTTTCCAGCTTATTATACTTGAATTTGGCATTTAGCAGTGTATGTCAAAAGTGAAATTGTGCTTAAACAGAACTACAATTGAGAGAACTTTTGAGTCTGATCATAGAGTTCTGTCTCTCTTGCTCATTCTTCAAAATTTTCTTTAAGTTAGATTTTACGGCCCTTAATAAGTTAAGAAGAAAGTGAATGAGTTAATTTATAATATTAGTGCTGCTGGGATCCACATAAATGATAGGAGTACCCGTATGTTGAAAAAGATAGCCTGGTTAAACATGCAATCAACTTAGTTGTACCTGTCCCACTTAGTGAAGATTTAAGAGAAGGCATATCATCGGATTATACTGATATTGGTGTGACAATCTTAGGAATTCAGAAATTATGAAAAATCTGGACCAAAAACTGTCACATGTGCAAGAGGAAGAAAGAAATGAACTCAAACAGTTATTAATTGAATATGAGCACTTATTTCCAGATGTTCCTACAAGGACAAGCAAAATTTTCCATGACGTTGAAATTATAGATTCCAAACCTGTGAAACAAAGCCCGTATAGCATAAACTCTCTCAAACATGAATATTTGAAAAAAACTCATCATTTTCTGGAGAATTATTAGTTTTTGTTACGATCAACATGCAAGATATTGATGAGTAGAACAGACGACTGCTACTTATCGTACGTCATTCCTTCGAGAGACGTCGAATAGTCGTTTGGAAAATATGAATTATCAGCGAAAAAACCTATCGAAATCAGACGGTGATTAGAAACAAAAATGAAACGAAGAATGGCAGATTTTACAAAGGGGTATGTTCGTATTAATAACAAACACAGATTATAATGTAGTATTATACACGTGTATGTTGCAATATTAAACAGACGTAAAATGAATGCAATATTAAACACACGAACAATGCAATATTAAACACGCGTATAATGCAATATTAAACACACGTATAATTCAATATTAAACACAGATGTAAAGCAATATTAAACATAGAGATAATGAAGTATTAAACATGTGTATATTACAATATTAAATGCAGATATAGTGTAGTATTTAACATAGGTGTAATGTAACATATACCACATGTATATTTCAATATTAAACACAGGTATGATACGGCATTAAACAGGTATAGTTTAGTGTTAAACACGTGTATATTGCAGTATTAAAATACGGATAACAAATTTTGTGTCTTCGTAATGTGTCAAAACTTTTCGTCACAAAAGTATATATTTAAAAAATGCGACCGTTCTATGTCGACCGATCTGTGGAGTTAATCGCGTACGTATGAAAGATTCTTGTTCATTTAAGAAAGTAAAGATAGTTTTCGTGCTGGAAAAATGACAGAAATTTCATCATTTGGAACCTTGGATCTCACTGAAAAGATGCAACATCCATCTCCAGTAATTTCGTTTCGCCGACATCATCAATATCAGATGGGGGTGTGGGTCAGCATTTTACACCACGGTACACAAGCTGAAATTACTATTTTATATACCTTCTAAACGTAAAATTATTGATGATTTTAACTGAAGAAACAAGAAAAAAGAAAAGAAGAAAACAGAAGCGACATTAAGATATAGTCTTTACTGTTCATAAAAATATTATTGCATCTAACTGAGTGGGTTGATGTATAAATAACGGATTTACAATTCCACTTATCCGATTCCATGGAAAGTTAGGATTCGGTTCCACGAAGATCAGATTTGCAATGCACTTACCCAAGAGCAAGTCAAAACATTGGTGGGAGGGATACATGATAAAATTAATTTTATTTTAAGTCAGTGGTCAGGGTCAAGTACATGTACAGTAACTGTGAGCTAATTTAGCAACAAGGGCTCGTGTTCAATTCATAATGATTTTGTGTTCTGCAAGTTTTATACCTGGCGATAGCGCCACATTACATGAACCAGCAGCTTTAAATAGTCTTTACGTGTATCCTTCTTGTGCATACCTGGATATAGGTGTTTTGTCATCAGTCGGATGTGTTATTCCATCATGTAATTAATGTCAAGGCGAGTCTCATTTTTTCTTCCGCAGACGTGATAATGCAATTATTTACTAATTCAAGCAAGTTTTGACAAATAAGTAATCAATATTAATACTTTAATTTATCACTTACACTGTAACTATAATATTTGTGATGGTCAGGGATTCATTGACATTCCGGTCCTAAGTTATCCTCACGAAGTTTTCAGATTAGCGACGCAAAATAATGGGGCCCCGAGCGGCCGAGTTGTCTAAAGCGCTCTCCGTTACAAATCACTGCCATCTCTCCTCTGTCATCGTGGGTTCGAGTCTAAGATTCGGCCAATGTAGTTATGTGAGAAAGCTTGTCAGTAGCTTCTCGTGGATCAGTGGTTCTTTCCGGGGTTTTTCCATAGCTCTTCCTCCACCATTAATACTGGCCGCCATGTATAGCATATCGTGTGCTGAAAAATGGCATTAAACACAACAACAACTCTAAATAATAGTTGTTTGATTTTGTTTTTAAATTGAGCTGAAACATGTTGCTGATATGGTGATATTAATTGCTGGAAACGTAACTTGTGAGAGATCTTTGACAGTTATATGTTTGGAAATAAAAGGGACTCGTCTTCAACGATCAACTACCAAGAAGTTTCTTTCCAAGCGTGATAGATTTTAGGAACATTTAGTACCCACTAGTGGTGTTTATGATATGTTGTTTACATGATACTTTTCAGGAGACTCGATACATAGTGCTTGGCAAACAATTAAATGGACAAAAATAAGTGTTATCAAATCATTCTCTATGGCGAATTCTCTAGTAAGTACATACATGCCATTCATTATCAAGATGAATACATTGCTCTTGATAAGTAAAGGGATAAAAACAAAGTTTACAAATCCTGATAAACGAATAATTGAGCTAAGAGTATAATTAAATCATTACAGTCTTGCTTTGAGATCTCTCTCTCTCTCTCTCTCTCTCTCTCTCTCTCTCTCTCTCTCTCTCCATATTACCAAAATAGTTTTACCTATCCATCTATCTCTATATAATACACAAGTATGTTTGTGTTACTATATATGCATTCTAACTCTTTCAGCTATAAATGTGTGTATTTATATACACAGTTTTGGATAACTATAAGTATCAATATATGGTATGTGTGTGTATGCGTGTGTGTATTAAGCAAATTATAAACTATGCAATTTCATAACCTTCAATATATATATATATATATATATATATATATATATATATATATATATATATATATATATATATATATATATATATATATATGCATGCATGCATGCATGCATGCATGCATGCATGCATGCATACATACATACATACATACATACATACATACATACATACATACATACATACATACATACATACTATTGCATCATTCAAATGGTTTTCGGTAACTTTGATTTCAAAAATTTCCTTCGCTAATCACATTAACTTTGAGTACCAGTTTCTTTTTCTAATATATAATATACATGTAATTTTTCTAATACACAATATACATGTAATTTTTCTAATATATAATATACATGTAATTTTTCTAATATATAATATACATGTAATTTTTCTAATATATAATATACATGTAATTTTTCTAATATATAATATACATGTAATTACATCCTATTAGCCCTAGACTGTTTACGTTTCAGTGATGTATTCTATGACTCTGCGCTACGTTACAAAGTTTCAAGTGACCTGAAAACTGACCATTGATGTTGAACATTTAAAATTTAATTATAGTTTTCCCTTTCGATTTGACTTTCTTTTGTAATTATTTTTTTTTAAAAAATAGTCAGGGCATTAAAAATAAATTATTCCAGAAAAAAAGCTATTAAAAGTTGTTATTTATACTTTTTGTCCCACTCATTTGTATGCTGAGGCATCTGGTCACGGTCTAAGTGTCTGTACTAGCGGAGATCCTAAATAACTAAAGACAACGTGTGGCACAATTAATTATTTGGTCCTTTCTCTCTGCAGAGATTTGTGTCTTCCGATCGAAATACCGCCTGGAGACGATTACTTCAAAGATAGAACATGCCTAAATTTCATACGCTCTGCTGCAGTTGTGTCAGAAGACTGCAAAGTTTTGGGTAACTTGGTCTATTGAAATGCTTTGTTTCTCATTTTCAGACTGAGGATAAAATAATCTTTTTTACACATTGGCTGATTTACTAGGTGGATATGGGGAGAAGGAGCTTTATCCACACTTTTCGTTTCAGGTGTCCCACTTCAAAGAATAAATTTAGTTTACTAAACGTATTCCCCTTCCCTAATCTTGCATTTATCCCATTGTAGGCTTTACGAAAAACTCTTCTTTCAGGAAACAAGCCAAAATGTTGTCCATAGGCAATAAATAATATTTACTGTTCTACAAATACACAAAAACAAACAAACAATAAATAAATTAGAAAGTAGGGTATGATTCTGACATGCGATCAACGTATCAAAACCACGTCCATCCAGTACAAGATATAAGTAATGGATCAAGTAGATTTCACGTTGACTAAACCTTTGCCAAGTACATTTAATATAAATATATCCGAAGTTTGGGCCAAGCGAGGGGAAATGTTTGTTTGTTACGGGAAAGGTGGCAAACTAATGCCTTCCGTGAACTAGATTCCGAGTTCACACAAAGCATGCGTACAAGAATACGTTAAGAACGAAACAAGAATGTATTTTAGTAATATGACTATTTTGTAGTCCTATCATTATAGATGTTGTAAAGCGCTTAGAGCTTCTGAAGATTAGGCGCTTTAAGAAGTCCTCATTATTATTATTATTATTATTATTATTATTATTATTATTATTATTAAAATAAGACATTATGTCCTATAGTCTCCAAACCATTTGTCTTTCAGAACCACGTCAACAGATAAATAAACTTACCTCCTTTATGGACGGCTCACTGGTTTATGGGTCAACGAACGCAGAACATACTAGGTTACGAAATGGCGGTAAGTACAAATATGTTCATCAATATATATATATATATATATATATATATATATATATATATATATATATATATATATATATATATATATATATATATATAATACACAAAAATGCACACACATGGCAGTTGAATACATAACATATGCTATACACAATAGATGTAAACGTTACATGTCATTTGACCTAGTACAGACATGTGTGGAATAATAAATTTGTTCACGCCGATGACTTTTTCAATCACAATCATGCATAAGAAATAATGTCTAGCAATACACATGTATTATGTTTCCAGGCACGCTAACACACTGTTATCTCTTGTTACCTTGATACATTTCTGTACTGGACAACTTTAATATATTGTTTCAGCTGGCCATGAAGGAATTTCGTCAATGATCAGAAATGGTAATTTCGTTGAAGTTTAATCTTGGTATTCGCTGTGTAGTGGGGTTTATTGCCATTTTAATACCACTTTAATGCGTCTCAATACTCCATTTTGCGCCTAGATGTTCTACAGTTATGAAAACAAAACAGGTTTATCTCATGTTCGTCGCATATTAAAATTACAATTGACAGCACCAGCTGCATACCTCAGATTATCGCACAATCAGGCTGGTTGCGACTAATACTCTACGTGCCGATTTATCACAGACTTGTCTCATAGGACCATATCTTTTAAAATAAGATTAAAATCAGATCCCCACTGTCCTTGTAGACCTTTGAATTAGCCATTGGATATGCATCTTTCAAAATTCTGGAAATGGATCAAATCGTTTGGCACACATTGATGCTCATCAATCAGACAGCGCAGTGTCCCAAAAGCTAGGACATAAGAATTCGTCTGATACAATGTACACTTACCATAATAACTAAGGTCATCAGAACATGACTCCTTGAGCAACTGTTATCAGATCTTCACTCAGTACAGTTGAGATCTGATTCTAATCAGGTTGATTCCTAATATTGACGTCATTTTGTAAATAGGATACCTTCTTATGGTTCTAGTCATATACAAATCACGATCTTACACAGATCGGCAGATTTCAAACATATATCGAAACACTTTATATCAGAAGACGAAACATGAGTGATCTTCCCTCGTTTTCTGATAAACTTTTAAAAATAAGAAATTATCATTTGTTTATCGTGGTATCAACGATTGTAACTCTGTCTCGTCTCTGATGCATTGGGTACAAAAGTTCGCGAAATATGTTTCATACTATCTGCTTACTGCATATATATATATATATATATATATATATATATATATATATATATATATATTACAAGCCAGGGGTCTTTACTTGACCAAGCGGATTTCAAACCCTGGCACGATTCATACTAAAAGTCAAAAGTTTACACAAGGACTTCCATACAATTCGAAAGCCTGGTTTGTCCTTTCTCTACATAAATTTCACTCTAATCAATGCATATATATATATATATATATATATATATATATATATATATATATATATATATATATATATATATATATATATATCGCACATCTTCGTGATTTCTCTTCGTTAGGTTTCCATACCGTCAGCAGTTCACGCTGTAGAAACTCTACAGCTCCCCCCTAACACAAGGAACAAGGAACTATTTTAACTCCTCCACCTTAGGCCAGTCAAGTTATTGTTTCCAGACACATTTTGTAATTACTGCCCCACATGTATCACAATGACGACTTAGACGGTATCTGTCGAGTCCCTTCTTATTTATTCCTTCGTGTAATTTACCGGTTTCCTAACTGCAGTCACACCACCAATAGATTGTAATAGGGAATGTGTTACTCCAAGGTCATTCATTCGGTTTTGACCTTAATTCAGTACTAGTGACTCATGGCTTCATGGAAGCTCACTAACACTTCACTCCGTGATGTCTGCACCTAAGAACTGGCGAATTACTTCGGGCTAAGGAATATTTCCATTGCATAGAATTCCAAGACTCACACAAGTAATCACACATGTCTAAGAATTCCTTAAACCGGTGTGCAAAAAACAAATTTATTACTCTGTGTGTGTGTGTGTGTGTGTGTGTGTGTGTGTGTGTGCGATTGTATTAAAAGAGAGCGAGCACCAGGAAGCTGTTGGGTCTTTGAAGACTAAATAGTTTATCTTCGTTTTATTATTATTATTATTATTATTATTATTATTATTATTATTATTATTATTATAATTATCAAAGGTGTCAAATTGCAACAAAAGGATCCCACTATATTTTAACAATTTAAACAGGTCAATTTTTGATATCCTTCAGAATGCTAATGGGAGAAATAGTGTCACCCTTGTCAAAGATAATGTTATGACTAGGCCCACCCAGATGGGTGTCTATTTGAAAAGGTAATAACATATCAATTAAATACGATGTGCTATTATTCAGAATTTTATTTTAATATTTGCGTTGCAGTTTTTATGAAAGTTAGTCCTGGACCTAACCTCCCTGAAAACAAGAATGCAAGTTGCACAGTAGATCACAAAGGAGAATTCTGTTTAGATGCTGGTAAGTTAAACACCATCTACTTTGTTTAAATTTATTTTCTTTGAAAGAAAAGGAGAGGATGTAGATATAACTGGAAAGTGTGCGTGATTTGCCAAAATTATATGTGAATGTCAGCTGTCGTGGTTTTACAAAGGGAGTAATTTTATATACATTTCGCTGCTTATATAATATAATATTATATATATATATATATATATATATATATATATATATATATATATATATATATATATATATATATATATATATATATATATTATTAATTATTAGTAGTAGTATTAGCAGTAGCAGTAGTAGCATAATTGTAACTATTATTATTTTTATCATTATCATCATTATTATTATTATTATTATTATTATTATTATTATTATTATTATTACAGGAGACAGCAGAGTCAACGTTGTACCCTCCTTGGCGTCTATGCACACGCTCTTTGTCTGGGAACACAACCGAATAGCCACAAAACTTATTGAATTATGGGGTACAGACAAGAACGAAACAGTATTTCAAGAAACAAGGAAAATTGTTACCGCACAAATCCAAAGAATCAACTACGATGAATTTCTGACCACGTTTCTTCCAAACGAAACTATAACAAAATACAAGCTCAGAAGCTTAGAAACAGGATATATGGAAGACTCTGAATACAACAAATCGAGCGACCCTGCCATATCCAGTGATGGATTTTATTCATTTAGGTAAAGAACTTTACTTACCCTCCTCTCCTCCGGGCCGAATTCGACCATATCAAGGTATATATTGTTACACGCACAGGGGTATTCACTTGACCGAGCTGTGTCAAAACCCTGGCGCGAGTCACGCTGGAAGTCATAAGTTTTCCCCAAATTTCCAAAGACTTCCATACAACTTGAGTTGTAAAATGGAAAGAAAGACGTGTCTGCTATAACTAATAATCTTTGCTCTAATCAATTGGCGACCCAGAGGAGACAACTTGCCCAAACGTCCATTAACTGCACCTTTGCGTGGTTTTTCTTCATTATCATACTATTTCCGTACCACAAGCCCGTCATGCCATAGAAATTCCACTAGTATTCCCTTACTAACTGGGAAATATTTAACTGCGCGACCCTAGGCCAGTCAATCCACAGAATTTCCGGCGTATCACGCTCATATACATACGCCCATTTTCCACTAAGGACACATAAACGGTACCTACCAAGTTCCAACTTATTGATTCCATTATATTACCCCCATAAATACTGCCATTTCAATCACATCACTTTTATACACCGCGGAATTTTAATATGGACTATAGGGACAGTCATTCGGCTTGTACCCAAATTCAGTACTAACGACCCCAGCATGGTTCAAATTCACTAACACTCGGCTCTGTGATGTTTGCTCCTACTAACTGGCTAACTATTTCGGGCTAGTAATGTTTCCATGGCACCGAAGACCAAATACTCACACAAATTAAAAACGGGATGCTGTCAAATACACATACTCCAAATTTATTACAATATTGCACTGACTGGCCTCGAATCCATTTTCAATTTAAGGTATATATTACATACAATCGACTTGAAAATCCAAGACAATATTTATTCTTTCTTTTCATGGCATTGGTCATTACGATTGAAAACTTTGCAAATCAAAGTGTAATGTCTGAAGAAGTATCATTAGCTCAAATTGATGATGATGATGATGATGATGATGACTTAGCTGTGATGATGATGATGATGATGATGATGATGGCAGTGATGATGATGATTATATTATTATTGTTATTATTATTATTATTATCATTATTATTATTATTATTATTATTATTATTATTATTATTATTATTATTATTATTAATAGAAATGGACATTCCTGGATACCAAACCAACAGTCCCTTATTGGAGAAGATGGCGTTCTACAAACGTTTAACGTAGAGCAAACGTACAATAATCCCCATTTAATTTTTCTGAAGAATCTCACAGGGGCTCATGCAATGCTTCGATGGATGGCTAGTACAGGGTGTCCAAGATCAGATAGGTAAATCAGGAAAATGTGCTTTTGTCTGTCTGCCTATTTGTTTCTTAGTTTAGTATAGAGCAAACGCAGATAACTTCATGTTGTTCTTGACTTGTAGATACAACTGGGCAAAGTCATAACATGATGTAATTTTAAGAAAACACGTTCTTTTGATTAATTTTGGAATTTTATCTAAAGATCGACTGGCGACATAGCAATATTCACTCTTTATGACGACGTAATTTGATCCATTAAGTGAATTTTCCAGGCATAAATACTGCAATCAATCTGACAAATGGTAACAGTTTCTATATCATCCTACCTTTATTTACCACTGCCCATGTGTCCGTTAATGATATATCGGCCATTCTGTCACAATTGCTAATGTGGCGATATCTATATCATCCTACCTTTATTTAAAACTGCCTAAGTGTCAGTTTACATGGCCGGATCTAAGTGGGGTTTCAGGGGTTTCCTGACCCCCAGGCTACACCCCAAAAGGTACACACATACAAACGTACAGTCATTTGTCATTTGAAATTTGAGCATCGTTTTATTCATGCGAGCGTTTGGGTATTATGCACGCTTTGAGTAAATATATAAATAGACATTAGACTTGGTGTGTTACTGAGGAAAGTCAGAAAGTCAGAGTTTTTTTAAATTTTGCAACCACAGCCACCCGCAAACAGTTGACATGATCCGACATTGGTTCGTGATATCTGAATCATTTTGTGACAGTTTTTTTTTAATCTTTCCATCTCTGTATGATCTTTTTCTTTATAAAGCGCTCTCCGTTACCGATCACTGCCATCTCACCTCTGTCTGCGTGGGTTCGAGTCCCGGTTTCGGTCACTGTGGTTATGTGAAAGCTTGCCGCTTTTCGGGGTTTTCCTTCACCATTAATACTGGCCGCCATGTAAAACCTATTTTGTGCTGAAAAATTGCCTTAAACCCTACTACATCATCAACAACACTACCAATGTGACAGTTCAAACTAAACTATCTGGGTCATTCTATGGCAAATGCTTTTCTGTCGATCTCAACGTGATCCTACATTTATTTGCCACAACATAATTATCAGTGCGAGATATCTAGGTCATTCTACTTCGGAATGCATTGGAGTTGGTTACGGTTACTTATTGTGAATGCATTAATATATCCCTTGGCCGGGTACTCATAACGAAGTTCTCATCCGTCCTTTTACCTCGAGAATAAACGAGCCAAACTAACAATTATTTTCTAATTATGTTGTTAGGATTATAGAGGCTGGCGCAAGAGATAAACTGTTTATGACAAAGGATGGAGCCAGCCTGGACCTAGCTGCAGTCAATATTAACAGGGGAAGAGATCATGGTCTGTCTCCTTATGGGGAGTACCGAAAGTTATGCGGCCTGTCACCTCTCACGGAATCCTGGGATAGCCTGGTTGACCATACACCGGAAGTTAGAGAACTATTGAAAAACACCTATGAGTAAGGAATGTGAAGAAAGTATTGTTAAATAACAAACTAATTATCAGTAACGAGGAGTGTAAATACATCGTAGGAGAAGATTATTAAATATGTAGATATTAATTTTACAAGAAAAGTTACGTTTAGTAAACGCATTAAATGTAACACATAAAACAGACCCAACCAGAGTGTATTTGGTGTTTTCTCCCAAATCGGGTTACTTAAATATCATACCTAACTCTTTTTAACCTATAAGAGTCTATGTTCCTCATTCCTTTGCTGTCCTTGATTTCATCTCCGGTCTGATACTATGTACATCTTTACACTTTCAACATCACGTCTCTTTCTTTGTAGCAGTATTAATCTGTCACAATGGCGTTGCTAGGGGGGTGCGGACCGCACCGGGTGACACCATCTCAGAGGGGTGACACCAAAATGAAAAATTGCAAATTTTACAGAGCACACACTGCTCGATCTAGTCGGATTTCATAAGCGGATAACCGATCATAGTTAAATACATGACTAGCAGGCACAGGGTGTCATTTTTATACTGTGGACTTATTTTAAGAAAAAGAAATCCATGGTGGAAGTCTGGAGGGATGACACCATGAGTTTACCGCACTAGGTGACACCAACACTAGCGACGCCGAGGATCTGTCATGCTAGAATATATCGTATTTATTCTGTTATGTGCATCTTAACATTGTCCATGCGATACCATTTCGTTTCTTTTCCTTCCTCAATTCACTGTCTGACATTTTAACGTGTGATCAAAAGGCTTGAATTGAGATTGTGATATCTGGATGTTTAATTTAACGAAATAGAAGAGACAAATTATTCGAGTATTATATATATATATATATATATAAATAACCCGCCAATTCCACCCCATCGACAACAATGTGAAATGTATACTTATCCATTATTCAGAATTTTAAAAAGAATCTAGTTCTTTCCTTCCTACAGCCAGCCAGCAGACATTGACTTCTACACTGGCGAGCTTTCTGAAACACCAGGGATTAATGGTCGTACATTCGGACCAACCTTGAATTGCATTGTGGCTAAGGAGTTCCATAATTTAAAATTCTCTGACCGTTACTGGCACGAACGAAAGCCACCTGAGGGTTTCTCGCCAGGTTAGTAAGAACTATTTTTTACGCTTCACTTCAAAACAAGTATTATAACCCTCGCATTTGATTTGTAAATAGGTCTCTTTCGCTTTATCCTTACTCTCTATCTCTCTCTCTCTTGCCTGTAAAAAAATTAGTTCTTTGAATTGATAAAAAAATAATTGATTTAAATACTTCGCTCAACAAAACAAGTGAATAAGCATCGTTTTCCTCAATTACATGTGTGAGTCCTGCGTAAAAACAGACTGGTGCAACGGTTGCATATCACATCAATCAAAAATGCTTCTTTGATACATATACCAAGTTAGTCACTTCGTTAAATACGAACAACTTCAAGGTTTGTTTTTCACGGTGCCCAGAGCAAGAACACTTATCACTCGTTTCCAAAAGGCGAATATTTTCGGTGTCCATCTTCATCAAAGTTGAAGACCGATAGGTGCCAGGCTAATAACCAGTCCAACTGAAGAACTGTAGACTCCTGGTAGGTTTTCACACCTTGATATCGTTGATTATAAAAATATAGACTGGTTCAAAAAATTTAAGACATTTTAAAAACAGAATAATGCTGTTATATGTTATATAATAATAAATGAAAATATATGGTATGAACATTGAATATATATATATATATATATATATATATATATATATATATATATATATATATATATATATATATATATATATATATATATATATATATATATTGTTACACGCACAGGGGTATCCACTTGACCGAGCTGTGTCAAAACCCTGACGCGAGTCACGCTGGAAGTCATATGTTTTCCCCAAATTTCCAAAGACTTCCATACAACTTGAGTTGTAAATGGAAAGAGAGACGTGTCTGCTATATTTAATAACCTTTGTTCTAATCAATTGGTGTCCCAGATGAGACAACTTGCCCAAAAGTCCATTTACTTCACCATTGCATGGTTTTTCTTCATTATCATCCGATTTCCGTACCGACAGCTTGTCATGCCATAGAAATTACACTAGTATTCCCTTACTAACTGGGAAATATTTAACTGCGCGACCCTAGGCCAGTCAATCCTCATAATTTCCGGCGTATCACGCTCATATACATACACCCATTTTCCACTATGGACACATTAACGATACCTACCAAGTTCCACTTATTGATTCCATTATATAATTTACTGATTTCCAACCATAAATAATGCCATTTCAACCACTACACTTTTATACACAGCTGAATTTTAATATGGACTATGTTACTTAAAGGGACAGTCTTTCGGCTTGTACTTTAATTCACTACCAACAACCCGAACATGATTCAAATTCACGAACACTCGGCTCTGTGAAGTTTACTTCAACCAATTGGCTAACTATTTCGGGCTAGTAATTTCCATGGCACCGAAGACTAAATACTCACACAATTAAATCTAAGAATTGCTTAAAAACGGGATGCTGTCAAATACACATACTCCAAATTTAGTACAATATATATATATATATATATATATATATATATATATATATATATATATATATATATATATATATATAAATATATATATATATATAACCAATTTCGAAAAGAATAATTAGATTTCACTGTCGGCTTGTGACTAATTTACAAAGAGAAATTGCATTTTTTTCTTGCTTTTAAAATTTAAAAAAAATTATTATCCCCGTAATAGGCTGACCACTGGGTCGGGGAGCCATCCCAAGGTCACCTTACAATCTAACATTTCTGATAATCTAGGGATAATAAATATAATCTACAGAAAAGGAAAACATTCTCACACACACATACACACATGCATATGGCACACGATCTAGGTGACATTGTGATATTACAGTATTTGTTCCTGTTTAGCATAAAATCAGATACATATTACGTCTTCATTATTGAGGTCCACTTTTGAAGAAATTGGTCCTCTTTTTTATTTACTTTAGCAGTTTAATTTTCAATGTTCTTATGCATTGCAACTATTTGCTTAAAAGCATAAAGGATTTTTCATATTGAATCTGCAAGTATAAATATAATACTTTGCCAAAATAAGCAAGAAATTACATAAACAGTCCAGTTGTTCACTTCCTAAAAATGTTTCTTTTTAAGACAAATGTGCAATATTTGGGCAAAAAGGCCCAAAACGTTCAATAAAACGGTACCAAAACTGTAAAGTAATATTGTAATCATAGAAGAGATGCTCAATGCTTTCATTTTCACTCTTACAGAAAGTACATTTGTTGTCTTCTAATATGTTAATTCTTTTCAGAAAATCATTAGTAGCTATTATTCTATGGATTCATTTAAAGTTAAACGAGATCAATTTGGAATCCTAAGTAGTACAGGATTTCGCTCGGATATATATCTGAGACCACTCCTCACTACTTATATTTTTTATTAAATACTTGCATCCAAGTTTCATGTTTAGCAGTGTGTTGCTTTTTAGTTTTTTTTAAAGATCTTTGTAAACAAACTTGAGTGAATTTTTTTTTTGAAAGTTCATTATTTTATCTTCCTGATTCCCAAAATTATTTATTTACTAAATGTTTTTCATGGCATCTTTCCATGATTTTGGAATTTTGGATATTAGGGAGAAGTATTTTAAGAAATCATCACTTCTAGTTTTTTGTTTTATTATTTTAAAGGGTATTAAATTACCGTTATCATCTATTCGATCCTTCAGAATTTCAAAACCAGCTTCTCTCCATGATTTGTATTGATGGAACAATTTAGTGGGGACAAAATTTAAAATATTCACGGATAGATACTCGTTTGGACCTTGCGCTTCCTCTTTCCAATTGGATACTGCCAAAATCACATCTCTCCAGAAACTGTTTTTAATGAGCTTACTAAGTTCTTCTAATTTCCTTCTCCCTAAATTCCAAATATCCTTTTTATTTTTGAGTACAGATGAATTGACTAAGTTCTGCCACGCTCCATTTTCCTTTTCCAGCAATCTTTCTACCCATCTTATCTTAATATACCTAATGAATGAAAATATGTGTATCATATATATAGTCCTCCCTCATTTTCTGGGGATACTAGTATATCGCGTTTTATTCTCTCTAGTTTTCCACCCCATACAAATTTAAATAATGTGCGATTTAGTTCTGCTTCAGCTTTTGCTGATGGATTTGGAAGTGCTGAAAAAAGATGTATGAATATGGGTAGAACAAGAGCTTTTACAACAATTACCTTACCAACTAATGACATATGTCTTTGACTCCAGCTTGCCAGTGTTCGTTTAGCCTTTGTTAGTTTCTTCATATAATTAATTTCCACCATTTGTTGTAAATCTGGAGAAAATTCTATACCAAGGAGTGTAAAGTTAGAACAGGACCAAATTAGGCCCATTTACGGACATATTATTTCATTGGAGAATTTCCTGTTTCCAATCCAAATAGCTTTCGTTTTTGTTATTATAAGTCCAGATAATAGAAAAAAACCTGCAAGATATTCGTAGTTGTTTTAAGAGAAAGTTGATATCCATCAAGAAGAATAAAAGCGTCATCGGCATGCTGACCCAATTTATATTCAGTGCCGTCAAAGATCAATCCCCGTAATCTGCATTTTGCTTTAAAATTATAGCTAAAATCTCAACCCAAATGATAAACAAATGAGGTGCAAGGGGATCTCCTTGACGACATCCTCTTTCTAGTCTAAAACATGATGACATATGCCCATTATTTGTAACACAACTTTTAGAGTCATTACAAAACAGTTTAAACTACTTACAAACGGAATCACCAAAGTTAAAAGATTTGAAAGTTTCTTCCACAAAGGTCTAGTTAATGGAGTCAAAGGCTTTTTCAAAGCCTATTAACAATAATAAACCATATCTATTTTCCTTCTCAAGTTGGTCCATGATATCATATAATAGCCTGGTATTTTCTCCAGTGAATCTACCCATCATATATCCTTTTTGAGTATCACTGATTATTGATGGAATAACCTTTTTAATACTGGCTGCAATGGCTCCCGAAGCAATTTTATAGTCAATATTTAAAAGTGATATAGGTATCCAGTTTTTTGTTTAAATTTCCTCTATCTTTATTTTCCTTTGGTAGGCATGTGATGACTCCTTGAGTCTGAAAATCTGAAAGTTTACCTACAGTATATCCGTAATTTATTGATCTGCATATAAATCCCCCAAGAGACTTCCAAAAGAATTTTTCCATTTTCCATACGTTTTAGAGACATACCAACTTCATTAATTGTAACCAGACCTTCGCATGATTCTCTTTCTTCTTGACTAAGTTTAATAGTGTGATCAAGAAATCTATTTAGAGTTTCTTGAGTAGCCTCATCATTAAGCTGAGCAGTTCCACTTTTGTACAATTCCATATAAAACTGTTTTTGTGCTTCTAAAATATCTGTTTGGTCAGATATATTTGTCCCATCATCTAAAATAATTTCCTTTATTGTCTTATTGACATGGTTTCTTTTTTCAAGATTTAAAATTACTTTGTGCTTTTTTCCCCAAATTAGTACCGTCAGACCCCCTGAATTTCTATTATTTCCTGTTCAATTTTCTTAAATTTTTTCCCGTTTTTCTTTTGTTTTCCTAATAGAATAACATATAGTTTCAGACCTTATTTTCATTTTAAAATTTCAAAGAACATTTGATCATTACAGGATAGAGAAACATGGAGCGAGTCATCTCTATTTCCCCTTACATAATATTCATTTACCGTGTCAGTTATATACTTTTTGACCAAATCAGTGTACTCAATGTTCCTCAACAGTTGGGCATTAAATTTCCAATATCCTTTGCCCCTTGGACTCGTTGAGAATGCAACACTTAAAACAATAGCTGAATGACCAGTCTTAAACCCTAGTAAGATACACACATCAGCTGTATTCATGTGAATGCCATCTGATACAAGAAAGTAATCTAATCTACATTGTTTCAAGGGAGATTTTTGCCTCCAGGTATACATCTTTAAGTCTTGATTGGAATTTCGCCATGGGTCAATTAATTCCAATTCGTTTTTGAGGTCTTGAATCGCTGCCCTAGACTGTTGGTATTTGTCATGTAAAATATTATAAGTATCCAAATCTAAGTCTTGAACAGTATTCCAGTCTCCGCACATTCTAATTGATGAGTTCTCAATAAATAAGATCTACTCTTTTAACGCTCTAAAATTATCATCATTGTAACCATACAAATTCACGAGGGTTATTCTGTTACCATTAATTGTAATATCTAAAATAATAAATCCTCCTTGACAGTCACATCTTTCTCTATGAATTACGAACTCAAAAGTATTTCTAAAAATTTTGCAACCCCAGCACTATTACTAGAACAGTGGCTAAATATAGATGTGTATCCCCATTCAGCTGCCCAATATAATTCATCGTTCTTTGTACTATGAATTTCTTGCAAGCATACTATAGATACATTCTTTTGTTTTACCCAGTGGAAAATGTCCCTTCGTTTAAAGACTGAACCTTGCAGGCCTCTAACATTTATAGATATAATTTTTATGTTATTATCCATGACAGCGGTAGAAATTTTACATATACATGTTCTTGTACAGGAATTATGAAGTAATTATCACCTTGAGTTTATCATATGCATGCCTTTCACACTTACTCTTACACAGCAAAAAACATCCATAATAACATCATCCATGGTGTTAAAATACATGCTGTAGATTTGGCTGCAGTTAACATTTGATACAGTATACGATAGACAACAGCTTTGTAAACCAGTAGGCACAGATTAATAAAAGTATAAATTACAAATTAATGATTGAAAAACAAAGTGTGAAATTTAGAGCATACATGGAAATGGTGGATGATTGAGCAAGAATTGAGACTGAAAAATAGATAACGCTGTAGAGCAGTGTTGAATAGGGTGAATACACGACTGAGTAGATGAGTGTGTATATGAGTGAAAGATGATTTTTGAACTAAGTGAATTAATTAAGAAGAGATATCATACTATTGATGTGCAAAAAACAAATAAATCTATTAATTAGTGACAAAACTGGTGAGAGAAAGAAGTAACTTATAGAAAAATCTTTAAAACAAATCCGAGTAGAAAAAGGAGTACCAAAGTGAAAGTTCACATACCTATATGGACAATTCCATGAGTTCATAGAGTTGCATATTACACTTATATTCTAAATTGTCTCATCAATTTCATCATATATGTCAAATTTTATCCTTTTTCCTGATTTGGTTTTACCATACACAGATCCATTAAAGTACCATGCACTGTCAATTTCTTGATGCCTGGATAATTTATTGATGAGTTCAGCATTCTTCCTGGTCAGATCCTCTACCAGTCTAATTCCTTTGTTCTGTTTAAAATCCTTCTGCTTTTTGATAATTGGAAGTTTACAATCCAGACTCCAAAATTTGACAATCCCTGTCGGCCTGGGATCCTATGTGCCGCCACTATGTCCTTGTTATCCAGATTAATCTTTGTGACTTCCTTCACCAATTTTGGAATTCCCTCTCTCAAACTTTCATTTTCCTCCTCCTCTAGCCCTAAAACTTTAATGTTCAACTTTCTTGAATATTGTTCGGTTTGGTTTGAAGCCGCACTTGCTTGCTTCGATCTCCTGTCATGATTGTTCATGTCACTCCTTATTTTATCATTTTCCTTCTTTGCTTCTTGTAATTTTTCTCGCAATTGGTGGTTTTCGAAATCCAGTGAGTCCATCCTATCCATCAACTCCCCTGTCATCTCCTTTGCTATCCTTTCACTTTCTACAACTATCTCCTTTCTCAGATCTTCCTTCACATTATCTAACAATTTCTTCACAATAGTTGAAACAATTTCAGTTATGTCATCTTTTTTCACCAAATCAGCAATAGCAGATGTTAAATCTGCTTCAGAAATGCTCCTTCTGAGACTTTGTTTAATTTCATCTAAGTCCAGCTGAATTGTGCTCAAACCGGATTCACTCAAACTTGTGTCAGAAATCTCCATTAGGGCGTCACTCTGTAATCTGGTTTTTATTTGTTGCTTGCCTAGATCTTTCTTTCCACTCATGCTTGTAGATTATCTTGTTTGGACTAATTTTTTCTCACTACCCATTTGTGATACTTATTATTACTCACCATGTGCCAAACAATTTCTATAATTGAAGGCAAGTGATGGACAGGTAATTACACTGGAATAAGAAAATGAATCAAACAAAGCAGGCAGGAAATATCTAAAACTATCTAAAAACTGCACCATTGAAGAATCAAACAATGCATGCAGGGAATATCTCAAACTATCTAAAAACTGCACCATTGAAGAATCAAACAAAGCATGAAGGGAATATCTCAAACTATCTATAAACTGCACCACTGAAACTCTATCTTTACTCCATCATAATCAAATTTTGAATAGAAAAAAACACTTTTTTCTACAAAATTGCATATGATCCACCAGTAATGTTATATACCCTGCATTCCTTGAATACTCACATATCATCCCAACAATTATGAATCATTTCACTGCAGAAAAAATCACTTATAACTGCCAAAATCTACAGAGCCACTTTTCTAGGTTCCACCTATAGCCGCCATTTTTGAACCTCCCTAGAGAAATAGCACCTAGGTCTAACTCCAAATTCAAGTTAGCAATTGCATAGTGCTAAACCTCAAACGATGTCAGGTCTGGCCATTCTAATATATCGCTTTTGCTATTACAGCTTTATAGCTAAATCTTGATTTTATTTGTTTAGTTTTATATTTATAATGTTATATGTATAATTGTATAAGACCACCACAATACCTTTCCAAGATGGTGGCTGTGGATTATATTAATGTAGAACTGAGCATTCGGGTACATCAAAACGGTAATCTTGTTCCGCCTGATGTAATATCCAATCAGTTCTGGCCACATGTCAATTATATTTTTGCAGACAAACTTGGAGCTATAAGGAATGTCGGTCTTGCAAGTGTACTGTGTGAAAATGTAAAGTATCTGCAGAGTGTTCCAAAGGATCCATTTCTATTACAATCCTGCAGGCAAGTCTCTCTCTCTCTCTCTCTCTCTCTCTCTCTCTCTCTCTCTCTCTCTCTCTCTCTCTCTCTCTCTCTCTCTCTCTCTCTCTCTCTCTCTCTCTTACACCGGAGAGGTGGAGAGGAAGGTTTTACTGATATCATATTTAATTTAATCTGTTTAAGGAAACATGTCAGGTCTATGCCCAGTGCGGTTGCATTACTGGTTGCTATATGTCGCCTAGTCAATATTAACCTATAATGCATTTAATTGCCCATGAAGTCATCTTGTAGATCTGTAACATCATTTACATACTGATTAGGTGATGGCTGTCTATACTATATTTTGTTGTTACTTTCTGTTATGTATTTTTTCCTTGTAACTTGAGCAACAATGCTTGGTAAATTAGGATTATAGTTAAAGGAACAATTGTTATTATTGTGGTATGCTTGATGGGTATAATTTGGGTTAAATAGTCTACAACATGTCCCTATATCAGAAGTGCATATCTCAAAAGACTAATAGCTCTTCTTGGTGATTTTCACTTTCAGGTTTCAGAGCTAAAATACTTTTTTTTTTAATTAAGGCTTCGGATAGGAGGCCCATATTGATCTACGTATACACCCTAAAATCTGCCGTCCAGCTGTCCTTTATACGTGCATAATTATTATAGTATATTATGATAGGTATTCGGTAGTTTAAACTTTTGACCTAATATTTATTTGTATCCACATCAACAGGGAAGGGGACGTTACTACTCGCCGGTGGGGGGGGGGGAGACTTTGCCTTCCTTTAATCCGGCCCTGCTTGCAACCAATCCGTGATTTTCAGATTTTACAATATCAACGTTAACCAAATTGGGTTGTCTAAAGCATCTTTAAAAGTTGTTAATCTTGAAAGTTTGGAGTAAATTTTCAGCCGGTCTTGACAGGGTGCCTTGAGTTTCATGTATTCCAAATTCAATCATAATTGAAATTCTCTTCGTATGAAAAACAAAGTAATTTTAAACAATACATAGTCACTGTTCCATCTGTGTAAATGTTCAATAAGAAAAATGCATTTGTTTCTGGTTTTCAGTAACCCGTTGGTATCATGTTCTGATGTTCCAAAGCTAGACCTGACGCCATGGAAACAGCCGCATGTCTAAAGACCCGGACAATGATACCTACTTTTAAATTTCAAAATAATCTCCCATTCTTTAGCCTCTATCATTCTCTTTGGTCTTCCTTATCAACACTTGATATTTAAAATGTCAATCTTATTTATCTTGTACGGAGGTTTATATTTGTTATGTCCATTCATAAAATTCTCTAAATATTTTTATATCTTATGTAACTCATATTTGTATAATATCATAATGTTATTAGTTGATATTACGCTTTTTCATGTTTTTATTTTTTATTTTACAAAGTTAAAATTTGTATTTGCTTTTCCCCAAATGAAACAGCCTGCTGTGGTTATTCCCACGGTACTTTCTCACTGTACCGGACAGTTTATTTTATCAAGAAATATACAGAAATTTGCCAATTAATTTTGTTAAAAATTCAATGTTAATAACATCATTCTTCAGAACAAAATAATTAAAAATGTTATTATTTTTTTTTATCAAACACTGGTGATGGCCAGAAAGAATGTTGCTGAAGAAATTCAGGCTAAATGCAATTTTTGACAAATTTGTTTGGTTTTCTTTAATTAAATTTTAGTTATTTAGTAGCGCATGTTAATGTGTAAAGTACATGTATTACTTTCCAAGACGGCAAAACTTTTATAAGATTTTCAAGAGACTATCTCTTTTTTGTTTGAAATATACGTAGTTTTCTAAAACCTACTAAATATTGTTCCATTTCTTGCGGGTGTTTGTTTCTCGGCCCTCTCTGATAATTATCTTGCCAGGGTGTTTGGGTATACCACTCCAAGTTTATGTGCCTGTTAAATCAAACCAAGTGTTTTTGTTGTTGTGGAATTAACGCCATTTTTTCAGTATCATGTGATATAAATAGCGGCCAGTGTGTTTGGTGAAGGAACAACTCGGGTCAAAACTCTGAGAAGAACCTCCAACCTGCGCCGGTGCAAGGCATTTTGGTACCCTAGGCGAGATCAGATATTTGGCGCACCCCACCCACCCCCCTCGACTCATGTCCTCCCCCACCCGCCCTTCATGAAATAAACCTTTAGCCCAGCGCCGTAGGCGATTGCCTAGTTCGCCTAGCGGAAGCGCCGGCCCTGCCTCCAACCCACAGGAAACTAATGGCAAGCTTTCCCACATATTCCCGTTGACTGAGCCTGAGACTTGAACCTACACGGACAGAGGTGAGATGTCAATTACCTGCGTGGGCGCCCGTATATAGAGGTATGGATGTAGGGGGGGTACTTGCGCCCCCTCCCTTCCCCCACCCCATCTCCGGATTTCACTTCACAGCGTGTTTTGGCCTTCATCGATAAATTGTAATAGCTGACCATTATATGTTTTCCTCCCCCAACCTGACAATATTACTACGAGCACCCATAATGATCTTAAATGCGTGGGTCTTAGACTACTCGGTCACCCGGAACTGCTATCAATAGTGCAGCTGGCTGTTTGTAGGCTTATGTATCCACAAGTTCTCAAATGTCAGCAATTTCTAGTGTAAACTTAATAATCTCACTTTACATATCATTTAAAAGGGCATGTTATTTTCTTTTTAGCTGCGATATTTCATTTTTTTAAACCTCAAAATAATGATTTTTTCTGTGACACTGTACTGGATACAAAACTGCTATTTATGTATAAATCAGAGCAAGACATTACTCTAGCTATTGGCAGACGGAAATGTTAAACACACACAGAACAAAGATATATATATATATATATATATATATATATATATATATATATATATATATATATATATATATATATATAAATATATATATATATATATATATAGACTAACCCCTATAACGTAACATAAAACATCACACATGGACGTCATGATTTACTCATTTTCTCCATTAATTTTACATTGTCGTAATTGTGCGGTGTATCTCCTTTTAAATACCCTTTTCCCTTTTTTCTTCATAAAGCAGCGTTTCAACTATTATTATTTAATAAATAAGCAATTCAAGATGGGCATCTATTTCTATCAATAAATATTTGTTTTTGCAACGTTAAATACCCTAACGCCCTATTGATGACGTCGGAATCTTACCTCTTTGAAAGTGTTAACAGTATGTGACATTCACATGCCTCGGATATACGCATCTACCTCTTTCTCTATACGTATAGGGAGACGAAAGTTTTTTTTTTTTAAAATTAATAACATTCCTATCTCTATGTCATAAATACGTTACATCATTCGAATGGGAAATTATGAACTAGTTATATACGATCTATATTTCGTTCCTGTCGTCGCGCTATACTGCACAGAAAATGCTCGTTGATATCTTCCCACGCAATGATGTAACGTGTATATACTAATTAATATTTTCAGTACAGTTTTCATAACTCAAAATCAATATAATATATACTTTTTTGAACAATCGTCGACATGCGACACATACACTACATTACTCTCAACAGCTCTCCATAGTATTCGCTTGAATAAAAACAAGGTTGACTTTAACAAGGCGTGAGGGAGGAGTAATGTCAGTGTAGTTAGAAGAAACCCTAAGCTGCATAAATATACTTGTATATGTTAGCGACACCAATCATGAATTTTTTAACAGTATCTTGCCGTATAGAGGGTAAAAGTAATATTGCTATTATTCATAAATGTGGAGCCAAAAATGTCTCTAATTTTCGAGCAATTTCTGTACACAGCAAAGGGGGTCCATATATTTTACTGCTGCTTTCTAACATTTTCAAAACTATCTTACAATCTACTAAATAATTAGTATTGTGTTATGTGGTTTAATGCTAAACTTTTTCAGCTGTTTTACGATTGTGTAGTATTTGTAATCTTTTATTTATTTATTTATTCAATGAAAGCAAATCAACCAAAGTATTAAAATTACTGATGGAAGAAATACAGTACATGTATACTAGACTGTACATTTAACATGAAAAATGAAATGAATGGAAAATAAAATTCATATCCATGTTAGTTTCTGTGATAACAATCAAACACCAATATGCCTATAAAAGGATGGTATCAGAACTGCAAATGTTTAAATACTTTCATCTCTTCAAACATGAACAAAGCGGTACTCAGTCAAGCACCTGGCTTGCCACTTTTAAAAGAAAACACGAAACCCAATTTAAATTCAGTATGCAAAGAAGTGAATTTTGTACTATTATATGTCACAAAGTTGCAATTGCTGTACTGAAAATATAAAAAGAAATGAACAAAATCATTAAATTAAACTGTATTTATTCAAATATGAATGTTTTCCTTTGGGTTCTTGGTGTCTTCCATTGTCCAATTTCTCAAGCACTGTCCTCGATCCTCACTGGTTCAGCACTGTTGACTTTAATTAGCATCTAAAGCGAGTCTTCTTTTATCCAGCTTCCCTATACACATTTTATGTTGTTCATAGCCAGGTGTCGTTTAATACGTTTGACCAGTTTTGCATTACTTACTCAAGGGTTTATCCTACAATCCTTTTGTTCGTCGGTCTTTCCCTTTCATTTCACATCCACCAAAATCAAAAACTCTGCTGACATAAAGGACCACTTTTAATCCCTTTTTCGATTTTAGTATTTTAAAAATAAAAAACAAGCTATCCCACGTTTGGTCTCAACTCCCCAGATTACAACTACAAGATCATAAATAAAAAGCTTGCTTCTCTCAAGTTATTTTTCCTATAATAATGCCTTGACATCAACTTTAAAACAACGACATAATGGAATGCTGAATTTGACTTTTTTGTGGACACATTTGTAGGTATAAGCTCCCAAAATGTCTTTTTTATATATATAAAAAATGCAACAGATTTGGTCATATTGTACACGCATCTTCGGGCAGCAAAACGCCGGGCACCAGAGGTTTTGGACCATAATCGTAGCCTTGGGCGCCACTGACCCTTACATGGTACGCCAACGTATACACAGCCTGTTACTCTCGCGTGGTACGCTCTTATTACATCAACATGTCATGAATATTTGTAAGGTTCTCTGTCTGCAGCGCCATTCTCAATTTTTTTTAACGGTTGATGCCACTAAAACAAGTGCCCCTTAGTTGTAATTGTTGTTGGATTTAACGCCATTTTCAGCATAAGATAGGCTTTACATGGCAGCCAGTATTAATGGGGGATGAAGCCGGGAAAACCACCGGAAAGAACCACCGTCCCACGAGTAGCTACTGCCAAGCTTTTTCACATACCCACATTGGCCGAATCAGAGACTCGAACCCACACAGACAGAGGTGAGATATCAGTGATCCGTAACGAACAGCGCTTTAGACCACTCGGGGCCTTCCGTGTTCCTTAGTACTTTAATGACTGGAAAAGTGTAATACACTTCAATCCATTTCGTCTCTGTATCTACACAGCTGCTCGCTCTAGTCATCCTTCGAGTACGCAGAAGAGAATGAGCACACCTCCCTCCGAAAGTCATCTTTTGAAAATGCTATACAAGCAACATCTTGATAATGCATGCATTTTGCACGAAAATGTGATCAGTTGAAGCTACTCCTGTCAAGGAAGCATGGTTTCCTGATGGACTACACTGAACACATGAAACTTTTATCTGGATAGAAAACAGACAAGCCGGTATCCGGCTTTGATTGCAACATTCACAATTTCAATTTCACAATATTCATGACAATTACTGGACAAGATAGAAAGTAACCATGTTTGACTATCATATTCAACATTAGAGGAAAACTGCAGGTTTTTTTTAAACATTAAACAGTGACCTTGTCCTCGAACATAAAACAAGGAGTAACACAGATGTTATCAAACTGGGAAGTACCATTCATCATCAATGTACCTCAATTTTATTACACAAAGCATGAACAGAAAACCTTACTGACCTTGATCTTAAAAATAACACTTCCCGCTTGCAATACAGCACATCTTTTAGTGACAAGTTCAAAGTATTCCACGTTTCATCCATTTTCTTGAACAGCTGTGAAGTTGAAAGTTGATGGGCAAATGCGACTAACAAAACGTATTGACCTAAAACCTTTCAGATCTAATCACTGATGTGGTACAGGACACCATTCTGCAATGATATAAATCAATACTAATTTCATCTCATCTTGCATGGCTCTTATCAGTTTATAGTGTATTAAAGTCAGTTAAGATACAAAACCATTACATTGACCTTCCAAGCCCCTCATGCCATACCAAACTTGCCTACTAAAGACGTGTATGCAAAGTGGCTTCATTTAACGTCAAACAGCTTTATATGCAGGCTGAAAAGGGTATTAAGATTAGAAACAAATTACTGGCCCATGACCTTGATCCTCGAGATGACAGTCATATTGCTTTGTCCCACATGCCTTCTTCAACTTTGATGGTAGGTCTTCCTATTTGAATGCAGAAGTATACCAAAGACAAGACTCGTTTTTAAATTTAAAATAAAAATACTTAAAATGTCTGGTGCTCCTTGCCCAGCGAGGTCAAAAAGGTCAGCACGCCTGATCATGGGGTAAAAAAAATATGAAGATTTAGACTGAAAGCAGTCGCAAGTGATCCTGGAGGCAATCATTATCACATTTTGCAAAGTTGTTATATCATTCCAAATCATTTTTTTAAAATTAACAAACCTACTCAACACAAAACACTTTAAGAACTGAATAGTATTAATTATCACTTTAATTTATTTTCCAATATTTTATTTTAGCTTTTGTTAACAAGAGATAGATGATACACAAATAGAATATCCTTGTACTATAAAGTTCTAGACATTTGTCAGCGATCTTAAATACTAGGGCTTAAGTTCATGCTGGTGCATTTCAAAGTTCACAATAATGTCATTTTGTTGTTGTTGTTGTTGTAGGGTTTAACGCCATTTTTCAGCACACAATAGGCTATACGTGGCCGCCAGTATTATTGGTGGCGGAAAAGCCCGGGAAAACCCCTGAAAGAACCACCGACCCACAAGAAGCTAGTAGGAAGCTTTCTCGCATAACTACATTAGCCGAATCCGAGACTCGAACCCACGCAGAGGTGAGATGGCAGTGATCCGTAACGGATAGCGCGTTAGACCACTCGGCCCCTCGATGTCATTTTGTAGCACATTATATGTACAACCGACTTTGTATTAAAAAAAATCTAATCTTCCATTTTTCTTGCATGGTAAAAGGTTTCAAATATATGAAACTATATAAAAAAAATAACGTATATTCATTCATTTCAATGCCACAACCTGTTGATAATATGCATCTTGCATTTGCCCCCTTGGCAATGACTCTATTGCTTAAAATTTATAAAATTCATCGATTTAGTGGGAGCAATTGTTTTCTTTCCATTCTTAGAAAGTTTTCTTCCACTTCTTGTATTCTCAACATGCAGTTAATCTATTCCTACACAGGGTGGTATCTACTATCTTGTGTAATTCTTAAAACACTGCATGTCATTTCCCCCCCCCCCCCCCGCACACACACCGTTTCAGGACAAACGTTCATGTTCTGTACATAGGTTTCTATATTTATTCTCCCCGAATTGGAATTAATATTATTCATTACATTCAATGTTAACTACACTCATGGGCCATGAAAACTAATCTGTAATGACGTGATCTATTTTTATGGAATTTAACCCATGATCATGTATTTGAAGAACAATTCAAGGTTAAAATTACCAATCTAGAACAGAATTACATTAATTGAAACAAACTTTCCAATTTCCTCACATGATATGATCTCAATTACAAGATTTACATCCAATTGTACATCTCGAATTCAGATAGTCTAGTTTTAACAATAATTAATAATATCCATGTTGTAGTCCCTACAACCCGTCAATAGCAGGACTGGCTGACATAGACAAGTCGGAAAACTTGAATAATATCCATATTGTAGTCCTTACAACCCATCCCTAGCAGGACTGGCTGAAACAAACAAGGGGAAAACTTGAATAATATCAATGTTGTAGTCCTTACAACCCATCAATAGCAGGACTGACTGACACAGACAAGGGGAAAACTTGAATAATATCCATGTTGTAGTTCCTATCACTCATCACTAGCAGAACTGGCAGACATAGACGAAGGTGACAACCTTAATAATATCCATGTTGTAGTCCCTATGACTAGTCACTAGCCGAACTGGCCAACGTAGACATGGGTGAAAACGTTTAATAATATCCATGTTGTAGTCCATATGATTCGTCACTAGCAGGACTGACTGATATAGACAAGGGTGAAAACTTTAATAATATCCATGTTGTAGTCCCTTTGACTCGTCACTAGCAGGACTGACTGACATACACAAGGGTGAAAACTTTAATAATATCCGTGTTGTAGTCCCTTTGACTCGTTACTAGCACAACTGGCCGATATAGACGAGGGTGACAACCTTAATAATATCCATGTTGTAGTCCTTATGACTAGTCACTAGCAGGACTGACATACACAAGGGTGAAAACTTTAATATCCATGTTGTAGTCCCTATGACTCGTCACTAGCAGGACTGGCCGACATAGACAAGAATGACATACACAAGGGTGAAAACTTTAATAATATCCATGTTGCAGTCCCTTTGACTTGTCACTAGCAGGACTGACTGACATACACAAGGGTGAAAACTTTAATAATATCCATGTTGTAGTCCATACGACTCATTACTAGCAGGACTGAATGACATAGACAAGAGTGAAAACTTTAATAATATCCATGTTGTAGTCCCTTTGACTCATTACTAGCAGGACTGGCTGACATAGACAAGTGTGAAAACTTTAATAATATCCATGTTGTAGTCCATTTGACTCTTCACTAGCAGGACTGAATGACAGACAAGAGTGAAAACTTTAATAATATCCATGTTGTAGTCCCTATGACTCGTTACTAGCAGGACCGACTGACATAAACAAGAGTGAAAACTTTAATAATATCCATGTTGTAGTCCCTATGGCTCGTCACTAGCAGAACTGGCAGACATAGTCAAGGGGAAAAATTACACATAATACAACTGCTGTAGTAGGGCACAAGATACTGACATTCTACTGAAATACAAGTTGACAAAAAAAGCAATGAAAGTATGACATTTATTTTTTTCCAATATATTTTATAACCAATTAATTGATGATGATGGAAAAATGAAATGCATACAACTGATGGGCATTAATTATATTGCAATGTACATTGTTTTCACTATGCAAATGGATGTATAATACAAAGTAACAAAAGTGAGCAATATGATCATTATAAATATGACTGACCACAGATAATATGTGAATACAAAATTAGAGGACGTAAAATCTTGCAATATGTCCTACTTTAACACTAGTCTGTATCATAGAAACGATAATCCTGATATGTCAAGTTCTTACACATTGTCAGTCTCATAAAATGTGTGGAAATTAAAATAGCAGCACCTACTGATACATTCATTCAACTGGAAATGTAAACAAAATACATAGAAAGTATCATTAATCAATCACAATATTTACTTGACTAAGTTACTGATCATTACAATATAATCCAAGCTAACACAAGATCTCATCTTTATTGAATGTGAACTTGCAACAATCACCAAATGTTTGAAATCCGACGTTTTCATTTCTTAAAATAACAACAAAGATATTAAATCTGAACACATTTTGATACTATATTAAATTTGGTTTTAACATATCCACAGAAAATTGCACCATTTATTCTCAGCACCTACTTCATGCAGAATATATTGTTATAAAATGACCTTTTCTTAAATAAATTACACCTGTTGATTAGACTCCACACAACATTCCCACAAGAAAGTGTCAGCCATTATGTTGAGCTCATCATAAAACCATTGCTGAAAAACGAGTCAAAATCTAAACTGCTAATGATGTCTGCGGTGCAGAAAAGTAACGTATTTCACTTCCCAATGAAAGCATAAGCAAATTCCAACATCACATGCCATTTTGCATTCACTGATAATTTATAACTAATAGGTACTTGTTAGAGGACGACTTATATGAGAAATACTGCACAGCACAGACCTTTTTCACTCATCACAATGTTTAAAAGTTTGAATTGGGCATTTAATTTTAACTGTGAAAAGGAATTGCAGATTAATACAAGCTTAAATATCAAAAACAAAAGTTTCCTAGATAGTACCAATGAACAAAAATTTAACCCAAAACAAAGACATGCAGACTAGTATAGGTGAATTGAGGGCAATTTGTATTAATTCAATCCTAGGGAGATATTAGTTATGGTTACAAACCTTTTGTTTTCAATATGAAACTCTATAAACATGCAAAATAAGAATTATGCAAATTTACTTTCAATTCAGATGGGAGAGATTTTACAAGCAAATGTTCATCGGCGATATCTTGTTACAATAATTGTTTTTAAAACACGTGCAAACTATATTTAGACAGGGTTTACATTTGGTACAATAACAGAGAAGGACACACACAAAGTTTTAATTTCAGAACTAAAGATGCAATAAGTAACCTCTAGACTCCCTAACACGTTTGAAAATGGTCGACATCGTAATCGTAACAAAGTTTTGTAATAATGTTGTCGTACAGTGCAGAATGCAAATACACCATTGTTTATGACAGCGGTTCTCAACCTTTCTAGTGCCGCGACCCTTTTAATGCAATTACAAATGTTGTGGCGACCCAACCGTAAAATTATTTTCGTTCATAACTGTAAAAATGTATATTTCCGATGGTCGTAAGCGACCTCTGGCAAATCGTTGTTCGACCTCTGACGGGGTCGCGACCCACAGATTGAGAACCGCTGGTTTATGACATCTGTACAGTGTACTGTCTCATTGTCTAAAAGATACAACATATGTACAGTGTACTGTATCATTCATTGACTAAAAGATATAAACTAGTTGATGTGAAGCTGGGTGTAAAATGATCATTCTTAATGCCATCAATGACAAAAACAACAAACAATAACAATTAGAACGCATGAAGTCTGACACAATTCGTTTTATTCTCCCATGAAGATGAGCTTTTAAATGTCAAACAGAGCAGTTTACAACTTTAAAAGATGAAATTATTTACTTCATTTTGAAAGACAATAGTGTTTGGAAAATAATATTCCAAGTGGAAACAATGTATTCTCTATTCTTTACTTCAGCAACATGTAAAATTAGGCTGCGACATCCTGTCAAATCAAACATTTAAAATATTTAATCACTTTCTGGTTCTTCCTTTATCTTTTTCTTTTTCTTTTTTTTTCTTCTTTTCGGAGCCAACATCTGGGGTACCTGAAAATACATTTACAAAAACTATTAGTATCATTAATTACCTCTTTAAGAACACGGCAGCAACACAAACAGCCCTTTTCTTACCAATGACCTAAACTAACAAGTTAAATACTGGACTAGAGTAAAATGAGGTGTGGACTTTGCAGAAGTTTCATTACAACATGTGTACGAGTTGAAAAGTGACAGCCTGGATAACGAAACACCTCGCGGACTTGCATTTTTATCTTCCCTGTAACCTTGGCCGCAACACATGGAGTATCAAAGTAAATACACAAGGCACTGTCAATATATAAAGTATGAAGAAATTTAATTACAATATGTTCATTGGTTCACAATTGTAGCTGAACCTGGATGATAGCCACCAATTTACATTTTCCAATGTCTTGACATTGACCTTGACATTCACATGTCATGTTTTCATCAAGGTATTTAAATTTAAATATACCAGTGTACACAAAGACTTATGTCAGAGTGTATTCTCCTTTGCTGTGACATTAAACTCAATACAAGCTGTATGACTATATTATACAAACCACTGCCTATATACATGTTATAAAACAAATGCCATGAAATTATCTTACAATTTTGTTCAAATGTTACACTCCAGACAAGAATCCAAGCCAAAACATGCTTGCTGGACGTCACTTTTAATAAACATTATATGATCAACAGTTTGATCATGCAGACGCTTCTCATGAACAAATAGGTGCAGTTTAAAGCATCAAATGTGCTGCTGTAAAGTTAGGTTGGTTCCATGACAAATTTCACTATTTCTAATATGAAACCCAGATCCAAATCAAACATGGATAAACAAATTTTCCGTAGTTTATACTAGTCTTAAGTTCATATTTTACGGGCAATTTTTTGAAGACACAAAATTGTAAAAGTTGGAAGGTGTGTAGGAGACAGTCAAGGTAAAGTGACAAATGAGAAGAAAAAAATAATGACAAAATATGCAGTTATAAATCAAATTTGCAGGGTGGGGAGAGGGGGAAAGGTTAAAATTTAAGGTTTTGGGAAAAATCTGCGAGAGAAATCTACATCTGAAACACCTGGCAACATATGAACAAGGTCAGTCAAGAATGATCCGTTACCATCCATGCTAATTATTAAAATAAATTGCTTTCTACCTAAACATTGCACGCACTTTAACTTGCACCATATGAGGTGAATTATTAAACTGATCAATAATGATTAAACTCGATAAATAGGAGGCAACTGAAAAAAATTTCTTAGTTCAAACCAAACAAGCACATGCTCCATGATTCAAGTTCAATCCTTAAAATAAACCTATTCATGGCTGTTCCATTTAAACATACGTGGTATCCAGGGAAGGCAGTTTCTAAAAAGTTATATTCCAGGGTTCATTGATTTCAAAGAGTTCACATTCAAATGATAAGATAATTCTATACTGCATATACAAGTGAGTACCTTACTTTAAAAGTGCCTTCCGTGGGTCCCATGAATGTTTCAATGGAACAACCCTAACTCAAAAGGGTATGATGGCACAGATATTGCAGATTACAATAAGAAATCAGTTTGCGATACCAAACACACAAGGTACAAACATGAACTGCCTTGCAGAGTGTGTCGACTGTTAGAATTTGAACTTGTGGATCAATACCATCTCTAGGTTATGTATCAAAATGCATACAAATTTTAAAAAATTGTGCGTCCAAAGATCTATGGTTTGATGGTATAGGTGTGGGCAAGATCAACCAAATTTATTAGAATCTAGGTCTGACTACTCAGAATGTATAACAAGGAATATTGAGTTGGCAGCTAAACATCAAGCATGATATGAATGCATTATGATGAACAATGATGGTACTCCAACAATAATAAAAAATCTGTCCTGATATGCATCATCACATTGGGGTTGGGGAGTGGAGGGTTGGCTTCTTTACTTTGAAATGGCTACTTCTGTAGAGATCTGTTCAAATGTTCAACCTTTAGTAGAATTCTTTTATGTGTACTATATTTACTCAAATTTTTTCCTTATTCAATAAATACAGGCACAATCTAATGGTTGCATTTGTCAACCTCTGGTGACCACCAATCGGTTTATTTTTAATGGCAATAGTACCCCTGGAATGGTAAACGCAGATGAAATATGGCTGGAAATTCTTTAAAGACGTGAAAACTGCCCATTGTGAACAGACATTAATTTCATTCAAGAAACTAGAATGGTAGCTAAATGAATCATCAGCTGCCATCGTTCCTGAACCAAATGAGATAATGGTCTACAATATTAACACTGTAGACAAAAGACACCGTCTACATTTCTTGGAAATAAAATGTATGATTTAAAAACATCGATTTCTAAAGGATTTTATATGAATTTAAAAATTAAGTGCAAAATGATTTTAATTTTTAGCAGGGTTTTTACAACTATCATTCTTGATAAAATGACTTTTTAATAACTGTTCAAGTGTAAACAATTAAGAACATGCAGTTATTTTTTTTTAAAAATTCACTCGAGCAGTACCTATCGAGTCTTGTGTTGTATCAAGTGATGCACTGTCATTGGCATGTTTATTCTTTTTCTTCTTTTTCTTTTTCACTTCCCCTTGTGTATCTGAAAAATCAATTATCAAGGTCTTGTTATTTGTAACATACATACAATTCCCGACTTGGCAACTAGTAGTCTGTTTCTGCATTGTATGACTACAATGAGATCTTTTTTGTTGTTATGACTGCTGCCAAGTGATTTTTATCTATTAAGACCTTATGGAATCACAATATTTGCAAAGGAGCACAAAACATGGATGGCACAGAATGTACAATGGAAGAAAACAAATTTCAAGATACATCAACAAAAGTTCCATTAAAAATTGGTCAAACTTTTGATGAAATTGGTGAAAAGGTAAACCTACATAGCAAAGCCTGTACAAAGATTAGGTTTGATTCCACAAGTCTTTGAAAAATATTGCTCAGAAATAAAACAGATGACACACGCATACATTTAAGTATTTAAGTGTATGCAGGGATCACACTTCAAATTTCAGTGGAAATCATTTCAGAAGTATTTGTTGAACATTAACTTTCATATCCTATTTGGTTTCAATTCTTCGAATGTACTCTAGTGGAAATAAAAATAACTGATGTACTGAAAAACCTTATCTTTATGCCCCCCACCCCACAAATATTGTATGAATTAAAAACAAATCTACCATTGTCTTCACACTAAGCAAGTAGCTGCCGTTGCAAGCAGCTGAAGTGCAAACAAAAGAAACAACTTCAGTCTAACTCTAGTTTCAATCTTACTTTCTTAGACTGGGTATTTTTAGGTGTATACCCAAGAAGGGATAGATTTATTTGATGAAGACAACAGTAGTGTTAATGATGCAACATGAAAAAATTAAAGTCACAATAGATTAAAATCTGCAATGTTATAAAAATAACACTATGAAATTGCCCATTCTTTGTTGGCTGGTTGCACCTCAAGTTTGAGTGTGGGCTGTATGGGAAACTGTCCATGTGATGTTGTAAAGCATTTAAGACTGATATTAAAGCATCCAGTGTAGTATAAATGGTAAGCTGGACACTACTCACTGAACACATTTTCCAGAATTTAAGGTAAACATTATGTTTTTCTCTAATTAACTGCTAGGTGTCAAATCTCTAATATTAATCAGAGACAAAGTTTTCAAATTAGCTACTGCTGCTGTGATGCTGGACTCAAATTGGCACCAGTTTCATTTAGGACCAAGCAGACACCACAAATTGTTTAGTGAAAACACAGCTCATAAATAAATTCAAATTAGCTGCTGCAGCAGTGATGTTGGACTCAAATTGGCGCCATTTTAATTTAGGACCAAGCAGACACCACAAATTGTTTAGTGAAAACATAGCTCATAAACTAAATACAGACTGAAATTGAAGGTTCTGCTCAAGATCCTTATCATCCATGTTTATGGTGCCATTAAACCAAAAAGGTCATGTCCCGACAAGGGCTACAAGACCTCTGCCAGTAGCATGACTTGCATCAAGACAAGCATTTTAATGTTGAAAGTTAAAGAAAGATTTTTAATTGCACCAAGCAAATATTTATAAATTGGACATTAAACTACCTTTCTGAGTTCTCGTGTACTGGGGCTCGCAAACAAAGTGCACAATGTTATATCAATTTTCAACGATTCACACACTTGTGCAAATTAGCATTATCTACAGTACATGTTCCATAAAGCTGGTCAAACTAGAATAATCAAAATTTGAGTATTCAAAAACAATTTCCTCCCTTGCTATGAAAACTAGAGTGGACTACAACATGCCTGAAGAATCATTCCTACCATGTCTGGCCTAGCTGCAAAACACCCCTTGAATATAGTTAGGTTGGTTACTGTTGTATTATGAAGTTATTAATATGAAGCAGAGTAACATCTCTAACCAAAAATCCCATCAGTTTCTCTATCAATGCAAATTACCGACACAAAGCTGAATTCACAGCCTGTAAAATTACAGAGAGTTTGTCGTCATTAGCACAATAACGCTGTCTTTGGGAAACTCACCTTCATCAACTGCCTCCTCCTCATCCACTGTACGTTCTAATTGTATCTTTTTGGTGATGACCTCATTTTCCACTTCATCTTCTTCAAATTTTCTTTTCTTAGGAACACTGGGGAGCGTGGACTCTGCACTGGTGTCATATGTTTTTACCAGACTGAAATGAGGCATCGAGAGTTGATAGAAACGAACAAACAAAATGACTATTACCTAGTACAAGAATTTTACCTAGTTCTACGCTAAATACTGGAGAAAAAATAGCTTAACATGCTCAAGGTTATTAACAAGGTTCAAATACCTAAAATCATTATTTGACAAATGTTAATCGACTTGTACCCAGACCTGCCAACCAAAACAAGGCCATCACGGTTTATTTTTTCCCCATTAAAAGTGACAAGTTTTTAGTAATGTGTCATGTCCTGCTATTTGTTAAACTCAAACAAATATATTTAAAAAGTTGTTTTTGAAACAGGTGTAGTTTTTGATTTATTCCATGAAGTCTGTGTTTTAAGGATCATTTTCATAAAAACTGTCCCCATATTCTCAAAGCATTTGAGCTTAAAACTCCATATCTGCTGTCAAACTTAAAGGACATTCATCACTGAAATTTAGGATGCTAATTGCAGAACCAAAGTTATGGCGATAGTGATTAGCAGCTATGAACTTGATTCTAATTAAGGCTATCCCCCCCCCCCCTTAAGCAGAAATATGCAACACTTAATTTGAATGGGTATTTCCTGCATTAGAGAGATAAATGTGCAGTTATGTTTACATGGTTACCAATTTTTGTAAATGCTGATAGGTACTAAACAGAACTAAGCCATTAACACATTTAAATTTTTCTGCTTTATGAAGGGGTAGAAGTTCAAATCCTAGCAAATGATATCAGGGAATGCGTAGTCTTTCACATGGCACTTTAAGCCAAAAAATGCAATGGTACTTTATAACATACTGTGTTGCTATGTCTCAAGACACCAAAACAAAAGAGAATTTGAATAATTAGGATTATGGCAAGTTCAAGCTATTGCCTAACCCTGGAACTGGTACAAGCTGGAAGTTCAACAATGTTGAAGGGAGGCCATTAAGAAATCAAGTCATGATCACTAAACAAATGACAGGTGGATACAAAACATTAACTGTTGCACCAAGCGAGTCATGGATGAAATAATATTTATTTTAATCATACAGACAATTAGAATGAGATTCAGCTCTATAAATAGTTTGCACAGGTACAAAATATGCATGTACAAATGATTAACTTTGAACTGACTTCTTTGCCTAAAAGTTGACAAATTTTTTCAACAAGTTAGTGAACATCATAGTTTCAAACAACCAATACCATGAAAACATCTGGTTACTGACCACAACTGACCCTGCTGTCCATCTAATGATAATGTACATGTTTTGTAGATTGCAAATATGTAACTGGACCTTTCTTTAAACACTCTAATTCAATATATATCATGTAATTACCTCTTATTTTCATATTTCTCCCATTTTGCCATGGCCTTTCCTGAACCACTTGTTCTACTGGACTGAAAAATAAAAAATCATGACATCACATGAGGCTTTAGTGTGATATTTTACAAATTCCTAAAGAGACATTCAAACTTTATCTCTTTCATTAATTCTTAGAATCAACTACAAAACATTCAAGACAATGAGCATGAAAAAGATCATTACAAATAATTAACATAAATGAAATAGCCTTTGTAAAAATAAATACCTACTTGAACATTTAAATTCAGAATCACCAATGAAATATATAAATTCAGATTTTAATAAATTAACATTTACACATGTTAAAATATATGATGTACTTGTAAGAAACTGTCTCTGTCCATGTGCCTTGTATTTATAATATTATACTGTGGCCATGTAAGCATAAAGAACTAGATTCTTTTGGCAACACTGTACTCTTCATTTGTCAGCATAATGCCTCTGACCACTACTTTTTGTAATCTAATCACAGAGTACTTTATCAATGCCTGAAATCACCAAATACAGTATCAATGCCTGAAATTGCCAAATACAGTATCAATGCCTGAAAGCACCAAATACAATATCAATGCCTGAAATTGCCAAATACAGTATCAATGCCTGAAATTGCCAAATACAGTATCAATGCCTGAAATCACCAAATACAGTATCAATGCCTGAAATTGCCAAATACAGTATCAATGCCTGAAATTGTCAAATACAGTATCAATGCTTGAACTAAACAAATACAGTATCAATGCTTGAAATCACCAAATACAGTATCAATGCCTGAAATTACCAAATACAGTATCAATGCCTGAAGTAACCAAATACAGTATCAATGCCTGAAATCACCAAATACAGTATCAATGCCTGAAATTGCCAAATACAGTATCAATGCTTGAAATCACCAAATACAGTATCAATGCCTGAAATTGCCAAATACAGTATCAATGCCTGAAATTGCCAAATACAGTATCAATGCCTGAAATCACCAAATACAGTATCAATGTCTCAAATTACCAAATACAGTATCAATGCCTGAAATCACAAAATACAGTATCAATGCCTGAAATCACCAAATACAGTATCAATGCCTGAAATCACCAAATACAGTATCAATGCCTGAAATCACCAAATACAGTTTCAATACTTGAATTAACCAAATACAGTATCAATGCCTGAAATCACCAAATACAGTATCAATGCCTGAAATCACCAAATACAGTATCAATGCCTGAAATCACCAAATACAGTATCAATACAAAACGAGTGTCTCACCAATTGTACGCTGATGACACCCAAATATACAAGTCTAGCCACCACTGTATTTCGTAGTTGATTCAAATGTTTAATACCGGTACTACGTTTAAACATTCTTTTCTTCAAAACCTTGATGCAGAACAAAATGTTCTTTCATCTCTTAAGCATGAGCACTACTTCCAGTGACGTTTGCAAGCTTTACTGTGCATATTGAAATTGCCAAATACAGTATCAATGCTTGAACTAACCAAATACAGTATCAATGCTTGCAATCACCAAATACAGTATCAATGCCTGAAATCACCAAATACAGTATCAATGCCTGAAATCACCAAATACAGTATCAATGCCTGAATTAACCAAATACAGTATCAATGTCTCAAATTACCAAATACAGTATCAATGTCTCAAATTACCAAATACAGTATCAATGCCTGAAATCACCAAATACAGTATCAATGTCTCAAATTACCAAATACAGTATCAATGCCTGAAATCACAAAATACAGTATCAATGCCTGAAATCACCAAATACAGTATCAATGCCTGAAATCACCAAATACAGTATCAATGCCTGAAATCACCAAATACAGTTTCAATACTTGAATTAACCAAATACAGTATCAATGCCTGAAATCACCAAATACAGTATCAATGCCTGAAATCACCAAATACAGTATCAATGCCAGAAATCACCAAATACAGTATCAATACAAAACGAGTGTCTCACCAATTGTACGCTGATGACACCCAAATATACAAGTCTAGCCACCACTGTATTTCGTAGTTGATTCAAATGTTTAATACCGGTACTACGTTTAAACATTCTTTTCTTCAAAACCTTGATGCAGAACAAAATGTTCTTTCATCTCTTAAGCATGAGCACTACTTCCAGTGACGTTTGCAAGCTTTACTGTGCATATTATGTTAACCTTTAACCTATTAAAGCTGTGGAAATCAAACGGCCTTATTAACCGACCGTGTAAATACTCAACATGCAAATAGCTCCTCTTCAGGTATGGAAAACTGATTTAGTCTACTAAAGCATCGGAGGGCAAACAGAGCCCCATTTCATCGGATATTTAATGAGGAAGAGTAACTTTAAAAAGGAGATAATTTCCTCAAAAAGAAGACCAAACACAAATATGATACTATGAAACAAAATTTATTATAAACATCGACAATGAATGACATATCATTTTTGTGTTATTTGTGAAATACTCTTGACACAAAATTTGTTCTGGTTACTACTTTTCTCTGACGGACTCCTGTCCAACATACCAATCTGGTCTCCCCCATGTGCATACACCAGCAAAATACTTACGCTTCTCTTCTGACAATCAAATACTCATCATTCCCACTATGAAAACTAAGTCATATGGACAATATTCCTTTTAATACCCGGGCCCATCAACGTGGAATGAATTGTCCATTGAAATCATACACAAAGACACACTGATCACCTTCAAGAGTGCTCTTCTTAAAACTCTTCGTTTTCGACTGCATGAACAAACTAAAAGGCCTAAAACTAGATATTATCAACGTAAAGTCAACTTACGAGAAATGTAATTTCTCCATCGAACTGAGAAACCCAGCCATTTTGTTACGTGTAAGAATTATTTCGATGTTAATCGGACATCTCTGTGCTTCAGCATGTTTCAATCGAAAGCTGCAACACAATATTTGATGATATCACTAATTTAAACATAAGAATCCAAATGGGTAGGGAGGAATTGTGAATGGCTAATTGTTTCGGACAGAACAGTGGCATGAGATACGGGCTGTTGATATTTGGTAGCGAATATATAATCATCGAGTCCATTTCAAACATAGAAGTGCATGAAGGTGTAACTCTGAAACAACGAGAAATATCAATTATATTCTAATTATAGTATTACGTCCACATCACGTTTTTTGAAAATGCATTGTGTGAAATAGCTTATTAATAACAATAACGATGGTCGTGGTAGTGATGGAAGGTAAAACACGTCATGTGGCATTATACAAATTTCATTACAGTTGCTACTATGTAAAAAGCATGACTGTAGGATTACTAAAACGTGTGAAATATAATTTTCTTCAGACGGAAATATGCTGTTCTAATTTCAGAAGAGTTAACATCACACTATTATGCGATGGGGGCAGGGAAGGGGATCTTACATTTTCGGGACCAATAAATTCGACATCCGACATCGTAAGCGACCTTTTTATTTGATTGTTTTGGAATTATATTGTCTTGTGTTTTAATTGTTGATGTGTTTGTTTTTAATGTTTACCTGATGGTTATAAGAGAAACATGGCCGTAAAGATATAGCAAATGATAATATGTCATTAACCATCAAAAAGGATTTCTTTCTTCAGGAAAAGAATAATTAATGTGGTTATTTTCGTGCCAATACGAAATCTAATTCATTGTTTTCTTGCAAGTTCCCCTTAGAGAAAAAACCTCTAAACCAGGGAAAGTCATTTATTTTGGCGGACGCGAATATGAGGTCAATATAACTGGTTGATAAAAATTTGATATTCATCTAAAAAAGCGATGTAACTGCTTTATTACTTGATATACCAGGGAAAAAATTAAGTGCCAATTTAACAGCATGATGTTAACACCTTATGTAATGACCTCACGTAAAAGTCACTGACGTTATGAAAATGAAATATTGAAGAAATATATGTAACGTGATGTTGTGCCATTCAATGAAAGCCGTCTTGAGAATGAATCATTGCATCATCTACATTAACCTATTTTAATATAACTCAATATGTTAATTTCATGGTATCTGTATATTGTTCTAGGTATTAACATTTTCTTACCTAATTACTAGAAAATGGAGCTGAGAAGTAAATACGTCTGCCCAACCTTATTGCCAAGTCCAATCTGGAAGCCATCTTCCACGTTAGCTGTATCGGATCAAACTTCTAAGCATGGATCTAGAATGATCAACAAGGAAACTGTGCCTGGCCGACCAATGACTACCAATTTAAAAAAAAGAAGCACCGATCCACAACAATTGTCACTGAGACTGCCGATGGCTGACAAGTGATTATGGATTTGCGACAGAAAACGAAATAAAATAGTCCCTCGTTGAAGGCTTCTCATCGACTGAGACCTACCGGATTTCTTTCGAAACAGGTCGTACGATTCGAAATATTCTACTGGATTTGCTTCACAACGGCAACATTCGGTGGTCAAGCCAACCTTTCATTTCTTCGTCACCAGAATCACTGACTACCCTGTTACCGCCTGTAGAGACATGCATATCCGGTTCTCTTTCGTACACTTGTCATCACAATATCGAAATGAAATTAAGACATATATCCCTATTATTCATAAATTGTACAGTATATGTGATATTATATATATATGTATATATATATATATATATATATATATATATATATATATATATATATAGGGTAACACTCATCTTTATTTAATTTGAGACAGTGCTTGAGAATTCTCCTACATCTTACAAATATATATATATTGTTCACATGAATAAACTTTAAAAGTCAACGCTGATTCCTTTTCATTTGTTCATTAATATGAATTTGGTATTTTTTTACATTTGGCTTGAATTGTTGCATTTCTTTTGTTGTCGTTAATATAAGAAAAATCATAAATGCTAAGGCTCCTTCTTCCTTCTATATACCAAATGGCTTGTGAGTTTTAAATAAGAGAAATGTAAATTGTGTTTTCCGCAGATCTTCCTTGAAATGTAAACTCAAAAGACGATCTTTCAAGTATTTGCTACCGTCCCACCACCTGTTTTAATTTTACCCTACTGCTGATTAGACCTTGTAATTAATAATAATAATAATAATAATAATAATAATAATAATAATAATAATAATACGATAAGATGGTTTCCCGTAGAAAAAGAGTCTTTATTCCTTATTATCGCTTATACATTACTTTCCTTCTTGCGAAGGAAGAAATTTAGAAGTCTGGATCCTAAATTGGCTGTAATGAGCGAAAAAGCTGAACGCACTGTAGTCTCTGCAAATAATAATAATAATAATAATAATAATACTGATAATAATAATAAATTGTAATATACGCCAACGGCTCAAATTACATGCATGTATTAAAAAAGATAGCTCAACTTGAAAACAAGAATTATAAACATGCTGACTCGCTAACTGTATGGATTATGTTTAATAAATTGCGAAAATATGTTGGAAACTATAATTAGTATTGCATCTGGATAAGGTTATTAAATTTAGTGTGATTTGTATCGCAATGAACGTATCAATGTACATAAGCCTTCTGATGTTATTATACATTGGACATTTCATAGCAAAGTGAAATTCACCATCAGTATTTGCACAGAAGGGCACAGTCTTTCATCAAAGCTTTTTTCTTCACTTACCTGTATCGGTCATTATAAGAAATGTTCCATTTCAGAACATGCCTTGCAAACTAGCACTCTGTGAAGAGTTCAAGCAATCTAAATAATACTTATAATACTTACAATTCGGACAGATTCAACTTTTATTATTGAATCTGTCCGAATTCAGGTCTTCAATTAGTATGTGTTGAAAAATATCTGTACAACCGAGTAAAATATAATGAACAAGGGTTTCTAATCACCTACCCTTTGACTCATCCAAACGTCGCTTCCGTATGAAACCATTAGATTTATAACCTTACTTACCCAGTAATCCAAATGTTTACCCATATCAATTGTAGGTTATATCTTTGTTTTGGCAATCTATTATCACTCATCTTTATTTAATTTGAGACAGTGCTTGAGAATTCTCCTACATCTTACAAATTGCATCGATATTCTGCCTAATTCATTAAAGATAAATTCGTTTGGTGTTTTGTAATACCATTAAATTAAGCAAAATGACGTATTTGCAGCTAACTCATTATAGATAAATTCGTTCGGTTATTGGTACTACCATTACAATAAGCAAAATGACGTATTTATAGCTAACTAATTAAAGATAAATTTGGTGTTTTGTAATACCATTAAAATAAGCAAAATGACGTATTTATAGCTAACTAATTATATATTAATTCGTTTGGTGTTTTGTAATATCATTAACATAAGCAAAATGACGTATTTATAGCTAACTAATTGTAGATAAATTCGTTTGGTGTTTTGTAATATCATTAAAATAAGCAAAATACGTATTTATAGCTAACTAATTAAAGATAAATTCGTATGGTGTTTTGTAAAATCATTAAAATAAGCAAGATGACGTATTTACAGCTAACTCATTACAGATAAATTCGTTTGGTGTGTGTTTTGTAATACCATTGTTACGTGCTTAGGCTCGAATAAACAGTAACATAGAAAAAGTGAAAATAACAAGCCTGTAAAAACTTAATAAACAATTTGCTGAGCACAAATATTTTCCAAACTTAATAAACAATTTGCTGAGCACAAATATTTTCCAGAAAAGAAAAATAAACTTACGGTTTTAAGAATCAATTCCAAAAAATTAATCCAAAAATAATACAAAATATAATCCACTAGTGAAATTGCAAAAGTCCTGGTAATAAAATGTCCTATTAATTCCCAGTTCGAATCTTAGTGGAGCATCCAAGATGGAAGACGATGTCACGTGATGAAGTCAGTTCTGGTCTTATGAAATTCAATGAGCACAAATGTTTTCCAGATAAATAACAAAATAAATTCTCTTGATTCAAACGAATACAAATAATTTCCAGTACAACGTAACTTAAAATAACTCAAAGCAACATAACTTAATATTCTAACAGCCCAACTTCTACTAAATAGTTCGCTCCAAAACATAACTTATATACCTGTTTTTACGTAAACATGGAAGGGGTCACATGATCTTCTAGAATCTGATAAATTCGTTTGGTGTTTTGTAATATGATTAAAATAAGCAAAATAACGTATTTACAGCGAACTCATTAAAGATAAATTCTTTTGGTGTTTTGTAATACCATTAAAATAAGCAAAATGACGTATTTACAGCTAACTCATTATAAATAAATTCGTTTGGTGTGTGTTTTGTAATACCTTGAAAATAAGCAAAATAACGTATTGACAGCTAACTCATTAAAGATGAGCTCGTTTTGTGTTTTGTAATACCATTAAAATTAGCAAAATGACGTATTTACAGCTACTCATTAAAGATAAATTCGTATGGTGTGTGTTTTTTAATAACATTAAAATAAGAAAAATGAAGTATTTACAGCTAAGTCATTGAAGATAAATCCGTTTGTTGTTTTGTAATACCATTAAAATAAGCAAAATGACGTATTTACAGCTAACTCATTAAAGATAAATTCTTTTGGTGTTTTGTAATATGATTAAAATAAGAAAAATGACGTATTTACAGCTAACTCATTATAGATAAATTCGTTTGGAGTGTCTTTTGTAATACCATTAAAATAAGCAAAATGACGTATTTACAGCTAACTCATTATAGATCAATTTGTTTGGTGTGTTTTTTGTAATACCTTTAAAATAAGCAAAATGACGTATTGACAGCTAACTCATTAAAGATTAGCTCGTTTGGTGTTTTGTAATACCATTAAAATAAGCAAAATGACGTATTTACAGCTTCAATTTTATTTGCTTTGTACAAACTCCAAAGTTCCGACATATAATTAAAATGTGTGCTTTTTTATTATCAAATATTAGGAATAGTTGTCGTAGACAGTTTACCAAACCGATTAAGTCTAGTCTTGAAACTATAAATTGCCTTTGCCGCTTATACTTCTGGCGTTTCTTGACAGATATACCAGGAATAAAATTTTAGACGAAAATACAAAGCCAGTATAACTATAGTAAGATACTGTATCTATCATCAAAATACCAGCCATCAAAATCTCTCAAATACCTCCTTCTATGAAAAACAATTTTTTAAGTTTGGGGGAGGGCGGTGTTAGATTGGGGTGGGGGGAGTGCGATGTTAGGTTGGGGGAGGGGAAGTCCGGTGTTAGATTGGGGAGAGGAGAAGTGGTTAGCTTACTCGATCCTTCCGCTCGCTTCCTCCTCAACCTTCTTGAAATGTCCTTGCTGCAAATATCTAACCCTTCATCTGACGGCAGTAGTGATATATTCCTCGCTTCTATTTGCTTGTCTCTACTCCATTCCTCATTTGATTCAGAAGTGGATTGTATAGACTTGATCTTTTCGACTGATTTGAATTTGCAATGTCTACTTGGAAATAACGATGACACTTCAACTTCTGTCATCATCTATATATATATATATATATATATATATATATATATATATATATATATATATATATATATATATATATATATATATATATATTGGTACTAAAACAATTTGAAGTTTAATATAACCGTTAAGAACTTTAAAAAGCCTTTCAAATATAATATTAACCAAGCTTGAAAACTGTGCAGTTTGTGAGAAAGTCTTTGCCTGAGAAAAACAAGTATGAAGTAAATAATACTCTTCGATTTTAATACTCTTTAATGTTAATACTGCAATTGTTTTATGCTCCAATATTTCAATCTCTTAGATTGTACTACTATTAAATATAATACTATGTATTTTAGTTGTCCTAGAGGCTAGATTGAAATAGTCGTAAATGTAATACTCGTAGAGTTATTACTTTGTATTTTAGTTGTCCTAGATTGAAATAGTCGTAAATGTAATACTTACAGTATTATCTTCTATTAGATGGTGAAACTTTTTCAGAAAACTAAAAATGCATTATTCTTTTTCCTATTATTTAAAGCTGTCAATGCACTTTTCAAACCTACTTAAAGTAAGACAAAATATAGGAAAACATACGGTCGTATGTATGTGTATGTATGTATGTATGTATGTATGTATGTATGTATGTATGTATGTATGTATGTATGTATGTATGTATGTTATGTATGTATGTATGTATGTATGTATGTATGTATGTATGTATGTATGTATGTATGTATGTATTTATGTATGTATGAATGTATGTATGTATGTTTGTAAGTACGTCTAGATGTATACACAACCACGTACTTTTTGCTAAATATCTAACAATAAAAAATGTGAAAGCAACACTTGATTCTCTTAAATTAAAGCTTGATTAAATTTGTATTCCGGGCAGGGGAGGTAAATAGTACTTACTTCTTCCTCAGATTGGCTGGAGTCATCATCCAAAAGCAGGAAATTATTCACCATGGTGCAAATTTTCATTCTAATTTCCGCCTCTAAAAGTTTAGAAAAGAGTTCTTGCGTTCCAAATGCTTTTATATTGGTGGGGAAAATATATCAATAGCAAATACAATTATTTGAGGAACAAAAATTCTATTTCAAATAACATGGTATAACAGCATAGTCACTAATTATGTAATGCATATTCGCTAATTATTAAACATTGTAGAAAAATTATTGTATTTTGACATTTAATAAACACATCCAATCCGATATCTTGTTAAACTTAATAGATATGTTAAAATGTACATTAATAGCAATGGAGAAATATACAAATATTTAAAATGTTAAATGTTTTTAACGTCAAAAAAATATGTCAATCTTGACAACTCTTGTATGAGGCGAAATACGACGTTATTAGCGAGTAAAATCTATTAAAATACATTTATGAATTATTTTATATTCTTTAATTGTAATTTATTCTCCGTATTGCAGAGTATACACTATACACAAATTTAATGTTTTAAACTTCAATAGTAACAATTGTTTTTTTAATTTATTCGTAGTGATGTTCCACGAGAAGAGAGCTTTTAAAGGTTTCTTTAATAATAAAAAGCGTGAGAGGTTTTAAATATTGCGATTCTTGAAGCCTAGCCTCTAATTGCGAAAATGTAACACCGCAGGAATCTGGAAAACTGCAAAATGGCGAAAATTTAAAAATGTTACCTCACTCGACATTTCTTTGAAAGTATGCCTGTATATTTTATCCGCCTCCACTCCCCACAAAAATTACAGATATAATAAAGGTAATTTTTGTAAAAGATATCTAATTTTATGCATATTTCCCTTACCATCGTCGGATTTATCCAAGTCTTCATTTTCAGCTTTGTTTAAGGCAGCCACAAAAACATATGCCGTATTTCTGTAGACCTGAGAATCTTTGGATAATGCGGAGTTATTACTATTGTAGAGCAGAACATCGCAAAAAAATGTGTTTGTGACTTCAAAATCAACTGGGTCCTTCATGTTTTTACCTAATATGGAATTCTGTCTGAAAAGATTAGTGGTATGTCTAGTAAGTACAGAAACAGATTGGTATATATCTCCATATATACATGTAGATTTTCTGGTCTTCAACTCTGATCATGAAATGGATAAAACACTGACATATGATAAACTAACGTTTCGATAAGTTTACAAAATTAATCAATGGCCTCGTGAATAAATATGCAATTCCATGCATTTCACCTTCATTCACACTCGATTTTCCATTAACTGCATAATATAAGAAAGCATTCTTTTAAAAGCTAGGAGGCTAACACTTTTTTGATAAGCATATTAAAATGATATTAGAACATCTCAACTTCATGTAATAGCTTTGTCATACTTTCTTCCTAATATAATTGGGTGGGAAAAATGTCTTATTCTGGTTCTCTTGAAAGACATCAGTAAATCGGTTCCGAAACCAATTATTTCACTACATGTCTACTTATACATTGGGCTGGGTACCAGTCTCGAAATAAGAATGTCCTGCATACTACTTGGAGTCGGGGTCATCTAAATTTCAAATATTATTTTTGATGTCTACTTTGGAGAAGCAAATATATTTTAATTTGAAACTATTTCAAATTTTGTATTATCATAGTTCTACCGCTGCTGAGCAAGATACAAATAGTCCAAGTGTTAAAGAGCATAAAAAACACTACTGCCTTAAGACACAATTTAATTACGTAAAGTTAATTACTTAATTATGTACAAAAGACTTTAGTCTGAACCATGTTAATTTCTAAGCTGCCAATCCTTTCGCAAAGCTTTTCTACATTACTTAGATTGCATCTGGCGATAAAGAGCTTTTCTGCATGTTCTGGTCAAATAATTGGAACTTAACTTATGTCAATTCAAGAAAATGAGTCGAAAACGTTACTTAAACACTAAAACAGCGAACAAAGCAACATTTCGAGACATCTTAAACCAACAGAACACAGGGAAACTGTGATAAAGCATGCAAACATCTACCTGAACTTATTATTACAGTTGCTGACAGTGTCGTTATGGAAATGACCGTGACGTTTGATACGTCATTGATGACAATAACAAAAGTGAACCATTTAATCTTTAGAAGCTCTAAGCGCTTTACATCAATAATGATATGACTACAGGGGAAAAAAGGGAGATAAAAAAAAACATATTTGAAAACATAACATAGGCTGAAAGTATTTAAGGTACGAAACATTATTAGGTCTTTACGTTTGTTATTGCAGTTCAGAAAATTGAAACACATCTGCTCGGATCATCCTTTGAGTACCAAGATCAACGTACACATCTCCGATCCGTTATTCCATACACTGGCTATCCATTCGATATAGAATCAAACACAAAATTTGATTTCTGAGCTTCGTTTCACTACCGGACTCCAGTCAAATACATATCTGCCTCACTAACGTGTACACACCAGCAAGATTCTGACAATCGTATACTCATTATTCCCACTATGAAACCGAAGTCTGTATAGACATCGTTCTTTTGCAACCAGGGCCCAGCAACGTCGAATGAATTGCCCATCGAAATTAGAATCCAAGATACAGTGACCCATTTCAAGAATGCTCTTACAACTCACCATTTTCGACTGCAAGAATAAACCGAATGGCCTAATAATGTTTCCTACCTAAAATATTTTCAGCATTTATTATTATTATTATTATTATTATTATATATTATTATTATTATTATTATTATTATTATTATTATATGCAGACGTAGATCAGTTTATAAAGCAACGTAGTTATTTGTTCAAAATGATCTTGGAGATCATCTAAAAATCTGTATTTAATTTGTACGTTTCAATTAGACTCTCTCTCTCGCGCGCGCTCGAATAGAAAATTACAAGGATGATTCCTGAATCTGTATATATACTGTGTCTGTCTCTCGTCCCTGTTCATTCAATAACTCTCATACAGCTTAAGTTATATATATATATATATATATATATATATATATATATATATATATATATATATATATATATATATATATATATATATATATATATATATATATATATATATATATATATATATATATATATATATATATATATATATATATATATATATATAATTATTATCTCATATCTGCTACAATAATAGGTTTTGATTTAATAAAGTTTTTTTTTTTAACGACAAATATTTGTCCAAATCACATTACTGGTTATCTTTGTTATAAGTATTTGAAAACGACTTTGTATATCTTGGGTATTTCATAATGACTTTTAATTTTCTTGATTTTGTTGGGTGATTGAAGGATGTAATGTGGGCTAAGTGTTGCCTTTTTTATTATGTTCGCCTTTCACAGGACAGTAACTACAATTGGTCATATTCTCTTTTTTGACTGCTTGTTATATATTGTATTACTCTTTTATCCCGTTTCAGAAGCTGGTGATTAAAGTCATGTTTCCTATTTTAATAAATGGTAATGAGTACGTTGAGATAGTTCAGACTCATTTTTAAAGCACATGGGAGCAGTCATTTTGAGAGCCGTCTGCGTCAGATAGTTTTCCTAATTACAATATGTACTGAATAGTCATAGTCCATGAAAGTTAGCATTAAGATATTTTAACAATCTCATGGTATCATGGTAAATAACTTTACACAATGTTGATCTCTCTCTCTCTCTCTCTCTCTCTCTCTCTCTCTCTCTCTCTCTCTGAAGGATAAACAAATTGCAGAACGATATCTAGCAGTTAACACATGTGGCGAGGTATTCATTCAGTTTTTATCGGTTTGTGGGGGGGGGGGTCAATTCGTAGCAAATCTTATTCTAGAAACAACACGTGTGTTTTTTCCCAATTGTCAGCTCCAACATATTTTTTTTTCAAGGGAGAACACTCTTCAGTGCTGCAATCGTGCAAAAGGCATTTTACTCGAATTAACCATCCTGTCCATCTGACATGGCAAAGAGTAAAGGATAAAATAAAATGTTAAAGCTTTAGACAGAAAATCTAGCGCCGTCATTCTAAATATTTCGCATTTAGTCAAACGTAATCGCTAACATAAAGCTTTAGAAAGAACATCTAGCGCCGTCATTGTAAATATTTCGGATTTAAGTCAAAGGTAATCGCTAGTATAACAGATATGCCGTTTCAAAACGAGTCTGGTTCAAGGCAGTTGCATTGTATTTGTATTGCTATCAAGTTACAGTTCTTCTTCAAAAAGTGAAATACATATTTTATTGTTAGTATTATGTTGCATGCATATTCTATTACATGTATTAGTATTATGTTACTTGCATATTATAGTATTAGTATTATGTTACATGTATATTCTATTATTAGTGTTATGTTACATGCATATTCTATTATTAGTATTATCTAACATGTATATTCTATTATTAGTATTATGTTTCATGCATATTCTATTATTAGTATTATGTTACATGCATATTCTATTATTAGTATTATGTTTCATGCATATTCTATTATTAGTATTATGTTACATACACATTTTATTATTAGTATTATGTTACATGCATATTCTATTATTAGTATTATATTACTTGCATATCATATTATTAGTATTATTTTACATATATATTCTATTATTAGTATTATGTTACATGCATATTCTATTATTAGTATTATGTTACATGCATTTTCTATTATTAGTATTATGTTTCATGCATATTCTATTATTAGTATTATGTTACATGTATATTCTATTATTAGTATTATGTTACATACACATTTTATTATTAGTATTATGTTTCATGCTTATTCTATTATTAGTATTATTATACATGCATAATCTAGTATTAGTATTATGTTACACACATATAATATTATAGCATACTCTTGCAGATTTTAATAATAATAGTATAAGTACTTATAATAATAGTATAAGTACTATCAAAAGATATTTGAAGTATCAAGCCTAATGTGTAAAATATGCAATTAAGGTATGCGCTTCTGCCCAAGCCATTCGCTTGAAATAACGCACCTGAAAGGGTCGTTTGCCGCTAAATGACCTATATATATATATATATATATATATATATATATATATATATATATATATATATATATATATATATACAGTATGTGCGCTGTAACTGTGATATACAACGAAATGTATATATTTTCATAAAAAGAAAACTAGGCTTTTCGCGTACAGCGTATAAACTCTACATATATTTTATTTTATATCACATAAAAATGCCTATATTTGCACCTTGAATGGAGTTAGGATGAGTTACGGGTAACTATGTATTGACCGAGTGAATGAACTGTTCACAACCCTGAGAGTGTGTCCGCTAAAAACTGTAGTTATACGATCTTTCTTTCTGTTCACAATCACATATGCAAACTGGTAAGTTTATTGCTATTTTTTAGTTTCTATTTTTATTCAGATTTATCAAATCAATATAAGACCCACTCATGATTTATTAAACATGAAATAAGCTTTTTATTAAAAAGGTAGTGCACGAGAAACACAGTTAGCTTCTTATACACTGAACATGAACTGTCAGGTATTCACGTACTGGCGTATGGAAATTAGTGTGGAATAGAATCTAAGCAAAATTACGAACCTACGCGAGGTCATTAAAGTATTTGAATATATTGACAGTTCATCGAAGTTATTATTCTGCTTTAATTAACATTGTTAACTATTACAAAACTATACCCTCTTTCATGAATTTTCACTCGTATCAAGCAACGTTAATCCACAGGGAAAGACAAAGTCATAGACAGATACAAAGACAGAGAGACTGAGAGAGAGAAGGGGGAACGGGGACGACCATTCCGACATATGTATACTTAATGAATAATAATCGAATTTTAAGATATTATAATAGGTTTAAGAAACACTTACAACAAAGCATTAAATTACGATACAGTATGTGTAAATTTAAAATATAATCCTAGGGTCGACAGGCTATTGCAACTATGTATTCTTGATGCTATGATCACTGTACATAGATCCAATGGAAAGTGTAAACACAGCGTTACAACGAACCAGATTAGTGTAGGTTACGTGGTAAAAGTTTAATTTTAATGTTTTCGTCCAGCGCCATATGTTTTTATCTCTCACTCTATTGTTTTGCTCTTTTGTCCCTTACGTACGAAAGGGGAGAAAGGAATAGTACAAAAGGACTCCAATGAAATTGTGTACCATTTTAATGTCATTTAGAAAACAGGAAATATTAATATTTTTATTGTTATTTTCATATGTCATTTATGATTAATAAATGAGTAGAAATCCATCATTGATATATAGGCCTGCAGTTGAAAAATGTTTATAGAAATTTGCGTATGTGCTATAAACGAAATGATGCCACCATATTTTAGACTTCATATCAAAAGCAGAACAAATTTCAAGGAGTTAGTAAATAATTATCATATATCACTGTAATATATGTCTAGTATGGAATATAACATTACGTATTTTGTAAAGATAATGATAATAATAGTATATATAAAGGAGGACATTGTCTTCGTATTGGTACAAATGTTACATTGTTTTGCACAGAATGTGAAAGAATCATCTATTCTACGAGTTATAATTATAACTACTTAGATAACAATACTGGAAGGACTACTTAAAGATCATGTATCAGTCGTGATTGGCATTTACAAGTTGTAATTACTTCCTCCACATGTACGCATACCATCAAGTCACGTGATCCTGCAATCCTTTTAAAATGTATAAAGCATATTCATTCGGTAAACAGAACGTTTCAAAGGATTGAACAAATACCACCCAATAAAGGTAAGACGTGTAGTGAATATTGCTTCCTGTTTTTTTTCTTCAGTTCTACAAGTTGTCAAATACGTCACATAGATTCAAGAATTATCATCGAACCAAGATAAGACAATACAATACAATAAACTCTCTCTCTCTCTCTCTCTCTCTCTCTCTCTCTCTCTCTCTCTCTCTCTCTCTCTCTCTCTCTCTCTCTCTCATGTAAAGTCATTTTGAGACATAGATGCTGTATCAATTTTCTGATGGTGACGGCAGCGTCAACAGTATAATAAAAGTTTTTGTGTTGTTGTAGTAGGGTTTAACGACATTTTTCAGCACACGATAGGCTATACATGGCTGCCAGTATTAATGGTGGAGGAAGAACCGGGGGAAAAACCTCGGAAAGAACCACCGACCAACGAGAAGCTACTGGCATGCTTTCTCAGATACCCACATTGTCGAATCTGAGATTCGAACCCACGCAGACAGAGGTGAGATGGCAGTGATCCGTAACGGAGAGCGCTTTAGACCACTCGGCCACTCGTGGCCCCTATTCAGGTTTTGACAGGGTAGATACAAAAGGACAACGTTACCGCACAGACACAGGTGAGACACCAGTTTCTGCTGAATACCTGTCCGAATTAACTATCATGCATGTATTTTTTCTGTCCCTTCTAGCTTCCGTCTCAAGTTTATAAACACTGTATTGTTAGAACCCATTTTAAAACTGACATAGGTGGGAAATAATGAACATGAATGAATTGGGTTTGAAAAGTAATTATTGTTTTATCGCTCTTTTGTATCTGTGATTGTCATTCATTCTCTTGCACGAATACTCCTCAAATATCACCAACAGTTTCAAGTGATACAAACCTATTTGTGAGTTAAAACTAGATGTCTGATAATTGTGTTATACAACAATACATGAATGTGTGTGTGTGTGTGTGTGTGTGTGTGTGTGTGTGTGTGTGTGTGTTCTTCGAGACTTCTAGAGGCATCGTCTATTTACCGTTCTCGACGATCAGATTTATTTTTAATCAAGGAAAATGTGGAAATCACATGATATTGTCCGTCCATGTATAGGACGGAGTGGTGAAGTAGGAAGGATTGGGGAGGTTGAGGAGTTGCAATGATAAAAAATAGTGAAAAAATGAACTGTTACGTACTGCTGGTTTTACATCCATTTCGATTTTCTCAAGCGTTGACATGCTAATCCATGTTAGATATAATATCGATGTGTAATCACTCGTACTAAATATGCTCACTGACTGTATTCTACGACTTGACAAAATATGTTGTAAGACATCCAGTGTGTGTGTGTGTGTGTGTAAAAGGCGAATGTACAGACACAAAGTCAGTTGTATAGGTAGATAGACTTACATAAATACCCAAAATACAGACAGACATAAATAGACAAAGTCCTATACCCAAAATACAGACAGACATAAATAGACAAAGTCCTATACCCAAAATACAGATAGACATAAATAGACAAAATTGACTTATACTAAATTATCAAAATTGCGTTTATTTCATATCATCTTTACTCGATGTATTTGTTTTGTTGTTGTTTTTTGTCTTTTTTTTAAAAATTAAGTGGGGTCGGGTCAGGGCCATAAAAAAAATTAATTTAATTTCTTTAGGAATAGAAAAGTACAATAGGTTCACCATAGGAAAATAATTAGTACCCTTCATATTAATCTGTGTTCCATCTATCATGTCTGTATGTAAAACATATGTATATGTAAGTTTAAACTTGTTCATTCTCCGTTGGAGCATAAAATTTCATATTGTAGTCAATCTGATTTAAATAACAATTGCTGTGAAAAATAAGTAGAATGTCCATGGCTGATGTCATCATCATCATCATCATCATCATCATCATCATCATCATCATCATCATCATCATCGCCATCATCGTCATCATTATCATCATCATCATCATCATCAGTCTCTTGATATATTATGGTCGTCGAAGCACTGTGCTGCTGAACATCTGAAGAATACCCTCCACTTGTCTCGATCATGTGCCAATGTCTGTGTCTACACAAACCTTTTCCTGGTCCATTATGTGATGTTGTCAGTCCACTTTTTTCTCTGTCTACCTCTCCTTCTCTCACCCTGGATGCTGTCCTGCAGTACTGTTGTGGATAGACTGTTGGCTCTTAGCCATACCATTTCAGCTTTCTCTTTTTGACGGTGTTGAAGAGGTCTTCATATTGGCCTACTTTGCGCTTGATGGTGCTACGTACTTCTTCATTTGTGATGTGTTCCATGTAAGAGATGCGAAGGATGGTTCTGTAGCATCTCATTTCAAGTGCCTGGATTCTTCATTGTAATTCTGCTGTCAGAGTCCAGGCCTCACATGAGTACATATATGCGCATATAAAGTGCGATACTAATATTTTTCCTCGTATGTTGCGTATTGCAACATGAGTGTAACAAGATATTGTCCTTGTCATTTTATATCATTATGATCATTGTGTCTTCACCATGAATCCCATTATGTGTGTTTGCATGGGATATTAAACTAGTAGGAATTGAAAGCAAGATATAACGAGTCCTACGCCCACTCGAAGACGTTGACGAGGAAGAACTCATTTCATTCCGATGCGCAATTAATGTTACCTTATGCGGGGCGATAGGTCAACATATTTGAAATATATATATATATATATATATATATATATATATATATATATATATATATGTGTGTGTGTGTGTGTGTGTGTGTGTGTTTAGTTATGTTATATATAGGAATGTCCGTGTTTGTGCGCACTTATGAACAATTATATTAATTTATCTCTCTATAGATTATATATATATATATATATATATATATATATATATATATATATATATATATATATATATATATATATATATATATATATCCGCTTTGAAATTACACGCACACACACACACACACACATATATATATATGACGGTTTGTTTGCACATATGAGTGGAACGATGAATGACAACAATCATCAAATAAGAACTGTAGAAGTACAAAAAATCATATATATATATATATATATATATATATATATATATATATATATATATATATATATATATATATATATATGTGTGTGTGTGTGTGTGAGTGTGTGTGTGTGTGTGTGTGTGTGTGTGTGTGTGTGTGTGTGTAATTTCAAAGCGGATTTGTTGTTTATATTTGTGTTGGGTAATCAGGCCAAAGTGTTTTTCTTTATGGAATCTGTAGCAGCCTAAAACTCCAACAAGCTTACCAATAAGTAATCGCAAATCAATGCATAAATTAGCATCAATTAGGTATACTTGAATCTTCAAGTAGAACACTGACTTGTGCCTTTTCTATAATTAAAAAAATACCCTTCCAATGTAGATATGTTCCGAAGAACATCATACTGAAATCTGATGGCATATTAAAATTGCTAATACAAGCGTTGTCATAAAAGCACTACATAGTTTTGTATCGTTCATGTAAATACAACATATTTTATTAACTGATTAGCAACTATTTTAAATATATTTTAAAGACACGAAAAGGCTCTTACTGCTAGATATTGTATTGTGCAGTCAGAGGCGTAGCGAGGGGGGGGGGGGTGCGGGGAGGGTACATATGTCCCCGGGCGCCAAGGTACAGGGGCGCCAAAATGAGGCTTGCAACGTTACATTATAATAAGAAAACAAGGGTAATAAATCTGTCACAAGATCGCTGGGGCGCCAATTTTATAGTTTGTCCCCGGGCGCAAAATATCATCGCTACGCCTCTGTGTGCAGTAACTGCTATTGGAAGGTGATCACGTCATGAAGGAGGTAGATTTTACGGTATGCGCATAAGGAATTTATCATACATAGATTAAGCCTTCTGAACATCATGTTCTATGGGGATGTAGGATAAAGAAAACTCACCCTTTTAATTTAAGAATGTTATCGTTTCCCTTTCGCTTTTATTTATTTGTAAGATTTGGAATACCTAAACTAATTAAGTACAATATAGCCAGGATTGTGTTTTAGTGCCATTAAACCACACACACACACACACACACACACACACACACACACACACACACACACACACACATACATACATACATACATACATACATACATACATACATACATACATACATACATACATACATACATACATTACATGCATGCGTGTCTTGTTAATATTTTACATTTTTATAGTATTCTTGGACTGTAATAAAGTATTTAAATAATAGCTTAACTGAATCTAGCAAGTCATGTATTTTCCAGACCTTTTCAAAAACGTTAATTAATATATAAATCCATGAAATGTTTGGAAATGGGGTCTCATTTGTGGCCCTAACTTAGATGTAGAGATCCAGTCCAAGAGGGTAACTAGAATTTTGTCCTTTCCTTAAGTTTGAGATAATTGTTTTGTTTTCTGATATTGCAGATGTCACTTATGCAGTCTATTCTGTGCGCCATCCTTGTCATTGTGTCACTTTCACCCGTCTTGCATGGCTTGAATCCCAAAGAGATAGCAGAAACAATTAAATCTGCCTTAATCGAAGCTAACAGGAGACAGGGTATGAAACAATGTACATATAAAATTATATTAAAATTACCAGAAGACAAGGTGCAAGACAATATACTAATGACATTGAACTTACCAGGAGCCAATTAATGAGACAAGGTACCAATGACATTATATTGAAATAACCAGGAGCCAATTAATCAGACAAGGTACCGATAACATTATATTGAAATTACCAGGAGACACTGTATAAAACAAAGTACTGATGCAATTACATTGAAATTACCAGGAGACAATGAATGAGACAAAGTTCTGATCTATATTAGCTGCAACCAGTAGCTGCGTTTTCTTTAATTGCATGTGCGTTGTCAATACCTTCTCATGCTCAAGCATTTTCTGATCTGACAATACTTCCTCAGGTTCAAGCACTTTCTGATCTGTCTCAGGTTCAAGCACTTTCTGATATTGATGCTGGTTGCTTTGTAATGCTCAAAATTATTTAGGGACGTTACATGTATGTATCATGCCGTACATGTATGTATCATCCCGTACATATATGTATCATGCCGTACATGTATGTATCATCCCGTACATATATGTATCATGCCGTACAAATATGTATCATGCTGTAATTTTAATGTTTATCGGTTTTCATAAATCAGACGATAAAGAATACAATACGTAAGTCTTGTGCTACATTTAAATTCTGCTTAAATTTTGATCAAACGGGTTATCATATACGTATAATAGATTCTATATTTTAACTTTCACCTAATTCGACAACTGGGCGAATACTTTGCAGTTGTTTTTAATTTCTACCGATTGCCATAATCTTACGAGGAAGCGAAGATTGCAAGCGGGTTGTGTGAAATCGATATTTTCATAAAGTAATTTTACATTTGTTGACAGAGAACAGGACTATAAATGGCGGTAAATCTTTGGATCAGCTGTTCTTATTCCATAACAGATTAGGAAGCAAAGATCACAGTACAAAAGACAAAGAACTGTTGGATTCAGTCATGAACGTTCTTCAACAAAGGCATCATCTCTCTCTCTCTCTCTCTCTCTCTCTCTCTCTCTCTCTCTCTCTTTCTCTCTCTCTCTCTCTCTCTCTCTCTCTCTCTCTCTCTCTCTCTCTCTCTCTCTCTCTCTCTCTCTCTCTCTCCAGAGAGAAGCATTTGATTACAATTAACAATTAACAATTATAGATAGATCAATGCAGCGCCGGTGCAAAGCATTTTGGTGCCCTAGGCGAGATCAGATTTATGGCGTCCCCCTTCCACTCACGCCCTCCCCCACCCGCCCATCATGAAATAAACCCTTAGCTCAGCGCCCTAGTTCGCCTAGCGGAAGTGCCGGCCCTGGATCGAGGACAGAAAGGGTGGTTGGATTAACGGGGTGATCGTTAAATAGGTGACGGATAATACGTGGATAGAAAGGGATCAATATATTGAATTATTGATTGACGTATCGAAAAGAAAGGGGACCGATGGGGATAGAGAGAAAGTAAGACTATTAACATGTAAGCAATGTTAATAAATAAGTCATCACGGAAAAAATGGCATCTATTTTGCAATATTACCCTTCTGACTATCACATGACCAGCTCATTTCTTCACTAAAGTATTAGTTTATTTCATTAACGTTTCATACACTTCATTTTATGATTGTCTCAGTTGTCGATTTAAACACAAGAATATTTACTCTTTGGCAGAGGAAAGTCGTTCATCACCATGGATACCGTTAAACAGCAACTGCAGGGGCAAGGTATCTGTGTCTCAAAATCAATCAACTGTTCCCTATATATAGATTCCCCCTACAGAACAATCGATGGTTCCTGCAACAACGTGGACCATCCTCAATGGGGTATGAGCTTCAAACCGCAGAGACGGCTATTGCCAGCGGCATATGAAAGTATGTACTATGAATTTACCTACTCTGTCAGTTTGATCCAGCTATTCAGTAGCAATTTTACATTGTAGGTCTTTCACTATGATATCACACACTATGATATTACAAACAATGATATCACTCATTGTTACGTTTACGTTCTAGGCTGTCAAGTTGTATGATGGTTTAATTGTCTGCCTGAGCAATTGTGCGTATAGATTTATGTTTTTCATCATTCTACCAGTGTTTTCTTGGGTAGAGAGATACAATGAGTATGTCAATATTGTTCTAAATAATAATGCAAAAGAAACAAGTTATCCCTCTGTATTTTTCATCTCCGCAACCCCAACCCTCCACGTCCCCTAAAATATATTTATCTGCGTCAGATGTAGGTGGATGAACAGATAGATAGGATGGGACGGATGTGGGGTGGAGGGAGAAACAGAGATAAAGATATTCTGAGAGAGAGAGAGAGAGAGAGAGAGAGAGAGAGAGAGAGAGAGAGAGAGAGATTGGTGAGATGAACGTGTTTGTATTATAAATGAACCAGAATTATATGGATTCCTTCCACCAATCTTCTCCGCTTCCATGTCTTTTTTTTTTTGTCACAATCGGTATTTGTGTCATTTCAAATCTTCAATTTGTTTTGTCATTGTTTTATCTGCATTTTATTGTATGTATGTTGGACTGCCTCTGTTGTAATAGTGATTATTTTCAAAGTGTTTTGATCTCTATATTCCGTATTACGTGACCGTTTGTCAGCGTGTTTGTAGTCATTACTCTCTCTCTCTCTCTCTCTCTCTCTCTCTCTCACTCTCTCTCTCTCTCTCTCTCTCTCTCTCTCTCTCTCTCTCTCTCTCCTGATGCTTATATGTATATGATATTTATTACTCATAAACGTTTTATAATTCCTAAATTTCAGAGGGCCCTAATAGCGTTGTAACAAGCATTCCACGATACAGGGGGAAAAAAGGGAAAAAACTCCCTAATCCCCGGACCGTCAGTAATAATATCCACAAAAGTTTGTCCGGATCGACAACTCAAACAAATGAAGCATCTTTAATGCTGTTCCAGTGGGGACAATTCATCGCTCACGATATAGGCCTAACACCGGTGTCCACAAGTAGCGTATTTTTTCAAACCGCAAATCAGATCTCTCTCTCTCTCTTTCTCTCTCTCTCTCTCTCTCTCTCTCTCTCTCTCTCTCTCTCTCTCTCTGTTATTTGTATGTGTTTTGTTTTGGTTTTTACGTGACATCTATACCTTGACGATCAAGAGTTTCAAATTAGTTTAGTGATTCACACAATTCATTTAATATAGGTATATGTACCACCTGGCAACAACAAAAACCCAACATGAATCATTTATTCAACAGAAATACAATACAGTGTAATGATACTACCTCAGATAAATGGTGGATGCTGCAGTCATTACGCCTAAGCGTCATTATATTACATGTGTGCGATATCGACAGGTTATGATACGAGTTAAGGGGTCTCAATAACAAGGCAGTCATGTGATATATGAGTATCATTTTACTGAACGAGATATTTGTAGCTCTGATAAATCAACATCTACGATACCAACATGACACTGTGGTGTGATCACACGGCCATTTTGTCATAACATTATATTCAACAATTCCAGGTAAAACTTCTTACTGTAAAGTTAGAAATCTTACTTCGAAAGCGACAACGGTAACATTTTGACATATCAGAAATATTGTTTGTTCCTTGATTTGGAGTCGCGTGAAGTTTTATGACGACGGGGTCATACCCGTTTCACACGATGTGAACCACATCATTTCATCGATCCAAGTCAACTCATGAAAATTAGTATACATTCAACAATTATGTCATTTCCAAAAAAATGGCAATTTGAAATTGAAAATGTATACATAATTTTTGGGAAGCTTTTTTCACTGGTATATCGTGATGGTGTCAGTCATGTGCACTATGAAAATGTTAAATCGCGTATTGGTTTCGTTCAACGACACTATCGCGTGAGATCTAAGCCGAGCGAAAGTGTAATAAAAGTCTGTACAAATTGTTTGCTGGTATGTATAATCTAGAGTTAGTGTGAGAAGTCCCACGATTTCCAAGCTTTTCGAAAACCTATGTTACCCATAGATATGACATGTGGTCCGTGCAAAACATGAAATGAAAACATGACAATCGCGCTTTAATGTTTTTCTGTAGTGTCATTAAAAATTATCAACTTATCAAGCAATCGTCGACTTTACTTGTCATTTGCGCGTTACTGTAGAGTGCTGGTATTTCCATATGCTTTGATCGGTCTGCTTGCAAAATGCTTAGAAAACTAAGTCGCAATAAACAAGAAATAAATTTTATAAATATAGCCACATAATGAAGATCAAGTGCAGATTGTTCCCAGATCACCCTCTTCTAGAATCAGTACAAAATGCGGACTTACTAATGGGATATGACATCTTCTTACAAGCAAACATAGTTTACTATATATTAATTTTGAAACTAGTGCGGTCCTAATAATCTGTTGAATATCTCATAAATCAAAGATTTCACTTTTTAGTTCACAAAGACTGACATCCATAGTGCGTCCATCAATAAGTATTTGCTACCACTCTGGAGTATCCGAATATATGTTTATGTCATCAACTTCTCGCAGGAGCTCGCTAATGAACGAGAATAACGCATATTAAAGACGTGATCTTGAACTGGTTGAACTGGTCCACTCATGCACACTAAGCATATATTCAACAATTATGTCATTTAAAAAAATGGCAATTTGAAATTGAAAATGTATACATAATTTTTGGGAAGCTTATTTCACTGGTATATCGTGAAGGTGTCAGTCATGTGCACTACACACACACACACACACACACACACACACACTGATTTTTGTTTCTTTTGTGTTTATTATAGGATCTGATGGCAGTGCACCCGAATGTTGTGGAGTTGACAAAAACAATCTGTAAGTATCTTTGCCTGTCTATTTGAAGAGATTACATACATACATAATGCTACGTATATCTGACTTGATATACACTTGTTTTAATTTAATATTGTTTGTCAGTTTTAAATTCTTTTTATTTTTCATTACATGCTATTGCATTTAAATGTATTCACTAGAGATGATGCTTTTTTTCCCCGTTATTCAGTTGACCGAATTTTCTTTGGAAAACAATTAATGTCGACCTAGATCCTGACCTTGTCAAGGTCAGTGAGAACCACGAAAACATGTCAAATTATTATTTATAAATGATTGGTTCTCGTCGTTATTAATACGTGATTTAAACGATCAAGTGACTTCTCTCCCACCCCACACCTCATGTGATTTCGCAAGTTGGGGCTTTTTTTTGTAACGGCGTAAAAATGGAATTCTTGTGAAAAAATGGAGACCTCACCAGCGACCTGCTGTTGATAAGTAGCCAGTGAACTATCAAATTGTAGTTCCAAAACTTTACAGACAGGAAATACTTAGTCTGACCCATGAAAATTCTTTGGCTGGTCTTTTAGAGATTAATAAGACTTATCACAAGATCATGACTCACATTTATTGGCTAAAATTAAAAAGTGATGTTGCCAAATACTGTAAAACGTGTCATATTTGTCAAATGGTAGGAAACTCCAATCAGAAGATACCCAAAGCTCGTCTGTCTATTCCTGAATTTGACGAACCATTTAGTAGAATTATGGTATATCGTGTTGTTTCCTTACCTAAAACCAAGTCAGGTAACCAATACCTGTAGATCATTATTTCGGCGTCAAATAGGTTTCCAGAGACAATGTCTTGGACGAATATAATTTTTAAACAATAGCTAGATCTTTGATAACGTTTGTTATTCAATTTGACCTTCTTAAACCTATCCAAGCGGGTCAAATGCCAGATTTGCAATCCTAAGCTTTCCAGCCTATTATACTTGAATTTGGCATTTAGCAGTGTATGTCGATGTTTGCTTGGGAATGATTAGTTCTGTTACGATCAAAATGCCAGATAACGATATGTAGTACAAACGGCTGCTATTTATCTGAAGTCCTTCCTTCGATAGATGTCTAATTTCGTTTTAAAAATATGAATTTTTCAGCGAAAAGACAGTGATTAGAAAAATAAATGAAACGAAGAATGGCAGATTTTACAAAGGGGTATGTTCGTATTAATAACAAACACAGATTATAATGTAGTATTATATGTTGCAATATTAAACGCATGTATAATGCAATATGAAACAAAGGTGTAATGCAATATTAAACATAGGGATAACGTAGTATTAAACATTTGTATATTGCAATATTAAATGCAGAAATAGTGCAGTATCAAACATAGGTGTAATGTAGTATATATCGCATGTATATTCCAATATTAAACACAAGTATGATATGGCATTAAACAGGTATAGGTGTTAGACACGTGTATATTACAATATTAAAATACGGATAACAAATTTGTGTCTTCATAATGTGTCGAAACTTTTCGTTACAAAAAGTATATTTTGTAAAAGTGCGAACGTTCTATGTCGACCGGTCTGTGGAGTTTATCGTGTACGTAAGAAAGAGTCTTGTTCATTTAAGAAAGTAAAGATAGTTTTCGTGCTGGAACAATGACAGAAATTTCTTCATTTGGAACTTTAGTTCTCACTGGAAAGATGCAACATCCATGTCCAGTAATTTCGTTTCGCCGACATCATCAATATCAGATGAGGGTGGGGGCCAACACCACGGTACACAAGTTGGAATTACTATTTTGTATACCTTTTAAACGTAAAATTATTGATCATTTTAATTGAACAAACAAGAAAAAAAGAAGACAACAGTAGCAACATTAGTATATAGTGTTTACTGTTCATAAATATATGAATTACAATTAACTGAGTGGGTTGATATTTAAATAACGGATTTACAATTCAACTTATCCGATTCCATGGACAAGTTCAGATTCGGTTCCGCGAAGATCAGATTTGCAATGCACTTACCCAAGAGCAAGTCAAAACAATGGTGGGAGGGATACATGATAAAATAAATTTTATTTAAAGTCACTGGTCAGGGTCAAGTACAGAAACTGTGAGTTAATTTACCAACAAGAGCTCGTGTTCAATTCCGAATGATTTTGTGTTCTGCAAGTTTTACACCTTGCGATAGCGCCACATTACATGGCAGCTTTAAATAGTCTTTCCGTGTACCCTTCTTGTGCAAACCTGGATATAGCTTTTTTCATCAGTTGGATGTGTTATTCCATCATGAAATTAATGTCAAGGCCAGACTCATATTTTCTTCCGCATACGTAATAATGTGATTATTTATTAATTTAAGCAAGTTTTGACAAATAAGTAATCAATATTTCTACTTTAATTTAAGACTTACATTGTAACCATAATATTTGTAACGGTCAAGGATTCAATGACTTTCCGGTCCTTAGTTATCCTCACGAAGTTTATCAGATTACAGATACAAAATAATGTGGCCTCGAGTGGCCGAGTGATCTAAAGCGCTTTCCATTACGGAACACTGCCATATCTCTTCTGTCATAGTGGGTTCGAATCTCAGATTCGGCCAATGTGGGTATGGAAGAAAGCTTGCCAGTAGCTTCTCGTGGGTCGATGGTTCTTTATGGCGGGTTTCCAGTAATCGTCTCTCCACCATTAATGCTGGCAGCCATGTTTAGCCTATCGTGTGCTGAAAAATGGCGTTAAACACAACAACAATTCTAAAACATATTTGTTTGATTTGTCTTTTAATTTGATCTGACACATGTTGATGATATGATACGTAACTTGTGAGAGATCTTTGACAGTTATGTGTTTGCATATAAAAGGGACTTGTCTTCAACGATCAACTACCAAAAAGTTTCTTTCTTAGCGTGATAGATTTTACGAAAATTTAGCACCCAATAGTGACGTTTATGATATGTTGTTTACATGATACTTATTAGGAGAATCGATACATACTGCTTGGCCAACAATTAAATGGACAATAATAAGTGTTATCAAATCATTCACTAGTGTTATCTAATAATTCACTAGTGTTATCTAATCATTCACTAGCGGGGACCCAAGTGGCCGAGTGGTCTAAAGCGCTTTCCGTTACGGATTACTGCCATCTCACCTCTGTCTGAGCTTCTCGTGGGTCGGTGTTTTTTTCCGGGGGTTTTCCCGGGTTCTTCCTCCACCAATAATACTGGCCGCCATGTATAGGCTATCCTGTGCTGAAAAATGGCATTAAACCCTACAACAGCAACATTCACTAGTGTTATCAAATCATTCACTAGTGTTATCTAATAATTCATTAGTGTTATCAAATTATTCACTAGTGTTATAAAATTATTCACTTGTGTTATCTAGCCATTCATTAGTGTTATCAAAATAATCACTAGTGTTATCAAAATCATTCACTAGTGTTATCAAATAATTCACTAGTGTTATCTAGTCATTCACTAGTGTTATCAAAATATTCGCTAGTGTTATCAAATTATTCACTAGTGTTATCTAATCATCACTAGTGTTTTCTAATCATCACTAGTGTTATCTAATCATTCACTAGTGTTTTCTAATCATTCACTAGTGTTATCAAATTATTCACTAGTGTTATCAAATCATTCACTAGTATTATCAAATCATTCACTATTGTTATCAAATTATTCACTAGTGTTATTTAATCAGTCACTATGGTCGGATTCTCTAATAATTATATGCATGCCATTCGTTTTCAAGATGACTACATTACTCTTGATAAGTAAATGGATAAAATAAAAGTTCACAAATCCTGATAAACGAATAATTGAGCTAAGAGTATAATTTAATCATTACAGTCTCTCTCTCTCTCTCTCTCTCTCTCTCTCTCTCTCTCTCTCCCAAAATCTAGTTAGTACCTAAATATTTTTACCTATCCATTTATCTATGTATAATAAACAAGTATGATTTTGTTTTTCCAACTATATATACATTCTAACTCTCTCAACTATACAACCTATACATATAAAATACATGTAATTACGTCTTATTAGCCCTTGACTATTTACGTTTCACTGTTGTATTCTATTAATATGCCTTACGTTACAAAGTTTCTATTGACCTCAAAACTCCCCATTGATGTTGAACATTTAAAATTTAATTATAGCTTTCCATTTCGAATTTGACTTTCGTTTGTAATGATTATATTTTTTAAATGGTCAGGGCATTAAAATTTAATTATTCCAGAAAAAAAGCTATTAAAAGTTGTTATTTAAACTTTTTGTCCCACTCATTGTTATGCAGAGGCAGATGGTCACGGTCTAAGTGTCTGTACTAGCGGAGATCCTATATAACTAAAGACAACGTGTGGCACAATTAATTAGTTGGTCCCTTCTCTCTGCAGAGATTTGTGTCTTCCGATCGAGATACCGCCTGGTGACGATTACTTCAAAAATGGAACCTGCCTAAATTTCATACGCTCTGCCGCAGTTGTGTCGGAAGACTGCAAAGTTTTGGGTAACTTGGTCTATTGAAATGCTTTGTTTCTCAATTTCAGACTGAGGTTAAAATAATCTTTTTTTACACACTGGCTGATATACTAGGTGGATATGGGAAGAGGGAGCTATATCCACACTTTTCGTTTCAGGTGTCCTTCTTCAAAGAATAAATTTAGTTGACTAAACGTATTCCCCCTCCCTAATCTTGCATTAATCCCACTGTAGGCTTTACAAAAAACTCCTCTCTCAGGAAACAAACCAAAATGTTGTAGTAGTATATGGGGATACTATAGGGACAATGGAAAATCCAGTCAAAAAGTGCTTGGAACACTATGGGGACAAGATTTATAGGGACAATGGGAAATCCAGTCAAAAAGTGCTTGGGACACTATGGGGACAAAAGGTCGTGGAACACTATAGGGACAAGAAAAATTGAACATGGTGGGACTGTATAGAGACAAGAAAAAAATTGAACATGGTGGGACTGTATAGGGACAAGGGAAATGGAACATGGGAAATATGATTTGTATGGGTATAGGGGACTGTCTAGTGACAAGGGGAAAAATGGTAGCAAAGAAAGCTAATATCTTTTCGAGACCTATGAGTGGCCCTGAAAAGGGCCGTTATGTGTAATGTTAACAGTATTTTGTTAACTTAGAGGACATCTTACAGATCTTCTTCTCTTCCTTAAACTTCTCCTCACCTCCGGACCGTATAGTAAGACTCTCTTCAAACAGCCTTGCCTCTCTACATAGATCCTTCTTTTCCAAAGGGTTGTATCCGTCATTCGTATAATTGTCCATGATGATCTAACATACATGGGTATGTCAGTCCGAAACAGCATGGTAGAAACAAGGGTAGAAGATTCTACGTTAGTCCACATCTTGTAATGAGAAACAGGTGAAGCGAATGCTGTGTACTGCGGTTATTTATAGGTGAAGAGCGGATCGAAACGGATTGAGTGTATCCACCAATCCAAACGTGGGTTACAAACGTCAGTCACAGTCATCCAATCGGAAGAGAGCGGTCTGTGACGTCACTTTACCTATATTTGTGTTCAGTCAATCGATGCGACAGAGTTGTTCAATGATGTCGGACACTAAGAAGACGATAAATTGGAGTGAGCCAGGAGTAGAGACAGCAAGTCATGGACCAGCAGTGACTACTAAGGTCATGACAAATCTACATCCAGAAGAAGTTGATTTTAACTGGGATATTGTGGATTTTTTAACATCACAAGAATTTATTCCGGAACCTTCGTTGCCTTCTGCTTCTTCTTATGTACACGTCGATGATTTTAAGCAAAGACCATTAGTGATTTCTACCAAATCATTGACAGGAACCACCAGTCCCGAAGTAGGCCTTGGCCGTGGCAAAGGCTTAAGACAGCTCAAGATGGTTACGTCCCGTTTCTGAGTTTGTTTTGTTTTAAACACACAAAACACCAACGGTCTTTTTCAGGGCCACTCCAATTATTTCGAAAAGAAATACTATTTCAATTGCCTAATTCAAGGAAAACTCAAAAGTCCTTTTTTTATTTTTTTTAAACCCATGATGTACGTGTGAGTGAATGAATGTGTGAGTGTAGGTTCTTATTCTATAAAATCAAAACCAAGAGACACTTACTTTTTTTCTCTCTGGTGTATTCTGGTACAAACGTTACAATTCAATATCACAACATAACATAACACAATACCACTTTAAAAAGTTCATAGGTTTCTTCTGTTTAACTCTTTCTGTTTTTTTTTATTTTCTTTACTGTCACAGGTTTTTCTTTTTCTTCTTTCTCTTCACTTTCGTTTCGTCTTCTTTTCTTGTCTTTGTGAACGTGTCGGGGTTCTTCCTTGGCGGAGGGTACCTCTTCCTCCTCCTCCTCCTCTTCCTCCTGTTCAGAATTCCTTTCCTCCTCCTCCTGCTCCTGTTTTTTCTTAGGGCAGTTTGGAGACCAATGTCCTTTCTCTTTACAATAATAACAGGTATCTTGACTTTTGTCTCTATTGATACCTTTTTTGTTTTTTGTCACGATCTAGACATTCTGTAGCCCAATGTCCTTTCTTCTTACAGATATAGCAAGTATCTTGACTTTTATCTCGAAAGGAGGGAGAGTAGTCCGTAGGCTTGTCTGAAGAAAACTTTCGTATGACCCCACGTAAAGCTCTGATGAGAAGTTCCACTTCTGTAGGTTCTTTCATCGTTCTGGTCAATGTGAGAGTGAAATGAATACTGAAAGGTTAGACACTAACCCTTTTTATATGCACGGATCGGACATGAATATATAGGGGTTATTGTCTTTAAAAAGTAGTCATTTGACTTTTTGCAGACAAGATGAAAAGACCGCATCATGTTGTGGAGAAAGGAGAAAACAGTAAGAGACAGAAACGTAATGTATCGCCTAGTACAGTAGCTGAAGTTTTGGCTCAGATTCATGCCAGTGATTTTAAAGATGACATGAGTGAGCCCGAATCCACACCTAAGCAATCAACATCCATGCAAAGTGCACCACCCTTAGTAAACCCTGAAAATTACTATCACATTCGAGAGACGGAAAGGCGTTCCTCTCGAAAATTTAGAACAACGGCTTACACGTATGCCGTAAAGTTTAAAGATTTCAAGTCCAATGTACCTTTGGAGAATACAGAAGGGCTCATTACCGAGGTGTGAGATTCTGTGTTAACTGCACTGAAACAGCAATGTCAAGCCAAAGAAGACGATCGCTTGAGACTTTTTATTCATCACGATAATTTAAAGTCTCCCGTTTGGATCGAGTTTACTAACCTATCACAATTAACACCTTCCAAAGTCATTGACAAAATTCAACATGTGCAACAATCCAACGACAAGTTTCACATCACCGACGGAAAAGCCACACTGTTCATGACTCACGTGTCTCTTCCCCAGGGGACAGGACGCAAAAATATGTTATTGGTGGACAGTCTTCGCAGCATGAAGCGAAGCCTCGTCCGAATTAACAATTCTCAAGACCAGATGTGTTTAGCCCGTGCCATCGTCGTGGGACGAATGTATGCCAACAAGAACGAGACGATAGAATGGAAAAGAGCCTGGACAACTATTCGAAAATTGGGTCGATCCAAACAAAGAAGTGAAGCAGAACTCCTGTTACAGCAAGCAGGGATATCCAAAGACGCCCTTTGCGGTATTCCAGAAATGCAAAAATTGCAAGACGTCTTGGCTCCACGTTACACTTTGAAAGTACTCCCTCAAAAAGTGCGTGGTCCTCTTTTGTTTCGAGGTCACGATTTCAAAGACGGAAAATACATTCACGTCTATCATCACGATGAGCATTATGATACCATTACCAGTATCACTGGATTTCAGAGATACGGTTACTACTGTGAAAAATGTGACTATGGTTATACTAATCGAGAACAACACAAGCATTGTGGATCAAAATGTGAGGGATGTTTGGCCTCTCAACCTTGTCTGGACAAAGGCCAAGTACGAGTGCATTGCCCTGTTTGTCAGCGCACTTTTGTCAGTCTTACCTGTTACCAACAACATTTGAAGATGCAAGGTTCACAGCAGAAAAGTGCTTGTCAGCTTTTGAGATTGTACCCTACTTGTGGACAAGGCATACGTACCAATAGTGCCAAGTTTCACGTTTGTCGAGGGAAGAAACGATGTCACATTTGTCACCAAATCGTGGACTTGGTGCACGAATGCTTCATTCAAAAATATCAACCCCAACCAGAAGATACCCAGAAGAAAGGAAATTTTATCTTTTTTTATTTCGAATGCATGCAAGAGACTGGTATTCACATTCCCAGTTTATGCGTGGCTCATCGAGCGTGCGAGCAGTGTATCCAAGAACCCATCTTTAGTCATTGCCCTCACTGTAGCAAGATTCCTGGAGGACGTGGAAAAATATTTCGAGGGTCAAACACCTTGGTCAATTTTGCCCAATGGATCTTAAACCCCATCGACGAGACGTGGAGTGCAGAAGACATCGAACGTTACGGCGATTGACATCGCCATGCCACGGTCATGACTCACAATTTCTCGGGATACGATGGGCAATTTCTGCTCAGATACTATACGGAACAAAGTACCGAACGTCCTAACGTGACTTTGAACGGAGCCAAAATCATTTACATGCAAGTAGGACAAGTGCAGTTTAAAGATTCGATGAGTTACTTGGCCATGCCGTTGAGTCGCATGCCTAAAACGTTTGGAATGACAGAAATGGCCAAAGGTTATTTTCCACACTTTTTCAATACCGAAGCCAATCAACATGCCGTTCTAGCCCATTTGCCTGAGGCTGACGACTACGACCCCGACAACATGCGCACCGAACAACGAGAAGCTTTCCATGCTTGGTACCAGACTCACACCTCGGACCCCTTTGACTTTCAAGAAGAAATGTTAAAGTACTGTCGATCTGACGTGGACATTTTACGACGTTGCTGTGAAAAATTTCGAGAATTGTTCATGGAGTACGGAGGGATCGATCCTTTGAAAGAAGCTTGTACCATTGCCAAAGCATGTTCCTTAGTGTACCGAAAACACTTTATGCCTGAAAATACTCTAGCTGTCATCAGTCCTCAAACGACAAATTTTGTCAAACGTCAATACTCGGTCAAGGCCCTACGCTGGCTCCATTACTTGTGCGACAAGGAAGACAAATGGATCCAACACGCTCGCAACGGAGGAGGCGAAAACACCATCGGAACGTATTCGGTAGATGGATGGGACTTAGAAAACCCTCAGATTGTGTACGAGTTTAACGGATGCTTATTTCACGGATGCCCCATGTGCTACCCTCAGCGTGACACCAAAAATCAGTTTTTACAAAGGACTATGGAAGACTTGTACCAGACCACGTGTCAGCGACGTTTGAAGTTAGAACAGCAAGGATACCAGGTAGTGGAAATGTCCGAACACGAGTACGATCAGCGTTTGAAAACCGATCCCGAGTTTAAACGCATCGTAGAAAGTTACAAGTTGGTGGACCCCCTGAACCCTCGGGATAGTTTGTACGGAGGACGAACGAATGCTACCTGTTTACTGTACCAGGTGGACGAGGAGAAAGGAGAAGAAATCAAATACTTGGACGTGTGTTCACTGTATCCTTACGTGTGCAAATATTGTCACTTTCCCGTAGGGCACCCAGAATTGATGACAGAACACATTGACTTGGACCACATTCGACAGTACGAAGGATTGATCAAGTGTAAAGTCTTGCCTCCCACAGACTTGTACCATCCCGTTTTACCTCACCATTGCCAAGGAAAACTGATGTTTCCTTTGTGTCGCACATGTGCCGAAATGTGCAACAAAGATCAACCTTGTCAGCACAGCCAGGAAGAACGCGCCTTGAGAGGAACATGGGTGAGCGTGGAATTGTTTAAAGCTCTGGACCTGGGATACCGACTGTTAGAAGTGTCTGAAATTTACCACTTTTTCAAGACACAACAATACCTCAAGTGCAACGAGACACAGAAAGGTATTTTTGCAGACTACGTGGATGCCTTTTTAAAACTAAAACAAGAAGCTAGTGGCTATCCTTCCTGTTGTCACACTCCCGAAGACCAAAAGATATTCAAAGAAAAATATCGGGAGCAGGAAGGCATCACTTTAGACCACATTGAGAAAAACGAACGAAGGCGATCGTTTGCGACAGTGATGCTCAATTGCTTGTGGGGTAAAATGGCACAACGACCGTCTTTACCCAAGACAGAGTATTTGTCCGAACCGTCTCGCTACTTCCAGATGATTCACGACCAAACCAAAGTCATGAAACACGTGGACGTCATTCGTGAGGACTTGATCTTAGTCAATTACGAAGAAGAACTAGACTTTGTAGAAGCCGACAAATTTGGAAATGTCATCATTGCGGCTTACGTGACAGCCCATGCTCGCTTAAAATTGTACGAAGTGTTAGAACTGTTAGGAGATCGTGTGTTGTATTTTGACACGGACAGTTGCATCTACATTCATTGTCCGAACCAGTGTAACCCTACCATCGAAGGAGACCGTTTAGGAGCCTGGACAGATGAACATCCCAACGACAAGATTCTATGTTTTGCAAGTGGTGGTCCTAAAAATTACGGCTACGAATACCGAGACCCCCAAGGATAAATGCACACCGAATTTAAAGTGAAAGGATTGACTCTCAATTATCGCACCAGTCGAGTGTTGAACTTTGAAGTGCTTCAAGAAGCCTTGAAGTCGGGACAGGATGAAACGTTTAAAGTGACTACCCACGAACCGCACAAGATTGTTCGTTTACCCACACACCAAATCGTTAGCCGACCTTTGGAAAAAGTCTATCAAATCGTGTACCAAAAAAAGAGTACGACTTCCCAGTCACTTTACTCTACCGTACGGTCACGTCGAAATTGGGAAGCATATAAAAATGGACATTTTCAAGACCAATAGTTCATTTGTCACTACATCGACCAAGCGAAAAGAAGATGAATCCATTTAAACAGACATCATTCAAATTTGGGAATTCTCAAGTGGAGTACGATGCTAAACCTTGCGATTGTAGTGATGCCAGGCGCTGTTACCTTAGTGATTCAGCAGGACATCGTGGGAACGTTGCTATGACTACTACCCCTATATCTACCCTGGAAAGTGATGCTGTGCGTGTCAAACCTGAGGGATGCGAAAGCGGTGCCACACGTTATCGTGGACTCCTAGGAATTTCACCGTACCTGCATCAAACGGAAGTGAGGAGAGTCGAATATTCGTTCCCGACGAGTTTGGCTGAATACTGTCACTTTAAAAGTCGATTCCAAACCTTCAAAGATAAATGGCCAAAATATTTGCCTGGACCAACTCCTGAAGAATTAGCCAGAGCCGGATTTGTCTACTTGGGCGAAGGGGATAAAGTCAAGTGTTTCAGTTGTGGTGTATCCATTTACGAGTGGGGACAGAAAGATTCCGCTTACCTGGAACATGCTCGATGGTCTCCGAATTGTCAATACCTACCTTTAGTGGGACCTAGTGATTGGAAGTGACACTACTGCTCCATGTCGTTTAACAAACCTAGACCAGTATATAAACCCTCTCTAAAACATAATATTCAAGAATTACCACACGAATTGCAAGAGACGATCTACAAGGATGTTTGGCAGGGTCTTGCTAAAAAAAAATCTCAATTGGTGACTGTAGAACATTTGTGTCGTGAAATTCACAAGAGGAAAGTGACAAAAATTAACCAACGTGTTAGATTTCTCTATATCAAGGGTATTTTTTTGCTCTGTTTCCAATTTAGTACGTTTACATCTGAAGATGTTTTGATCCTTCTTAACCGTTACCCTGAATGGCAGTGGGACGAAATTACACGTTATATTAATCACTTTCGCTTTTGGAGCAGATCTGATTCTGTGTAGAATATACACTGATGGTTTTCGACAAAAAAAGAAGTATAAAAGAGAACGACCATGCCACAACCTTTATCACTTGTGATCAAACAGATTCCGTGGAAGGATATCAATGAGAAGATTCACACGGTGAAAGATTACGAACACCTATTGCATGAACTGTGCCCTATGAATTGGGGTCGACGTGTAGTGTGTGTTTTAGTGACTTGCTTTCTGGGATTTCGTTTACCTGTCGATTCCTTGTGGACACTTTACGAACACTACCTACCAAAAAAAGACTATGTTGACTCCTTTAAATGTCCACGAGAGACTCATTCTGTTGAAAGCCTTACGCTTTCATCTGGATACGTCTCGACCTCTACAGGAAAAAAAGATTCGTCAACTTTTACGTACGGTAGCGGTGTACGAAGATGTGTGTGTAGCTTGTGATTTACACCCTCATTGGACAGATGTACGTGATTGGAAAAGTTGGGATTTTGAGGCTTGGACAAACGAAGCATTCCATTATGCCCAAGCGTTGTGTTCCTAAAATTCATCGTCGAGTGAAAAAAGTCACTTTTAAACCTGTGTTAGTGACAGTACCAGAAGAAGAAGAGAAAGAATCTGTCACCCAGGACAATCCCTCTGTTCAAGAAAGAACTGTCATGGACATTCCCCCACAAAGACCCTTTCGAGAAGACACGTATGTGATTGTACCCCATGTAGAGGAGACTATAAGAACATTGCACACTACCTCTAAGACACCTTCGTTACCCAAATAATGTTGTACAGAGACTTGTTTATATGCCACTTTGATCGTTTCCCTATATATTTTATCCCTGTATTTATCCATTTGGCTTTTATGTATTTTTGTCTTTCGTGTTGCATTGAAATAAACGTGTCTTGAAAAAAGTATAAAAACCTCTTGTCTTGTCTGTTTTTGTGTCAGTAGTGTCATACCCTACACGACTATGGCTAACTCTACTATTTCTACTATTCCTTCCTCCTCCACATTCAAAGTCATTGACGAACACTTAGATCATGCTAGTTGGGAAGCCTTGTATCTTCGTCATCCTTTTAACATGTTAATTGCTGGACCGAGCGGTTCAGGCAAAACCGAATTTGTCAAACGTTTGATCGAACATAAACATCATTTGATCGATCGTCCACCTCAACGCATCGTGTGGTGTTACAAAGAGTGGCAATCGGCATACAGTCTCTTGCAAGAAAGTCAAGGTGATTCCATTGTGTTTGTGGAAGGTATTCCTAGAGAAGACGAAGGGATCGTGTCTGACCCTAGTCAAACTCATTGGGTCATTTTTGACGACATGTTAGGAGAAGACGAAGAAGAAATTAAACTGTGGCTTACGCGTAAAGGGCATCATCGTAATGTCAGTGTCATTTACATTACACAAACTTTATTTCAACAAAGTAAAGCCCATCGTACCATTAGTCTCAATGCTCATTACGTGGTCTTGTTTAAAAGTCCTCGAGATAAATCACAAGTGCAAGTCTTAGCGAAACAGTTAGGAACACCTTGGCTGACTCATGCGTACGATGATGCCACTCAATCACAACACGCCTATTTACTCGTGGATTTAAAACCCACTACCCATGATTATTTGCGATTTCGTACCGATTTGTTTCACGACTGGTGTCAAGACGGAGGACCTGTCGTGTACACGTCCTCGTCGTCGACATAACCATATGAAGCACTAAAAAATCTATAAAAACCTTGGGTCACTTTGACCTTGTCTCATACATCGTCAACATGACGTCCCTTCAGTCTCATCTTCCCATCAAATTGACTCGTGCTTTGTACGGCATCAGTCGCGAAAAAAATCCACAAATACGTGCTCACGTCTTAGAAGCCAGTCTCAAAGAAGTCTTACGATGGTTTACGGTGACAGCACGTCAAATACTGCAAGGCATCATTCACATTCCACATCAAACCAAACGCTTTTTTGACAGAAACAAAGTAGCCTTGACGCAACTGGCCGATCCTCGCATCGACACTCAAACCAAAAAGCAAATCATATTGAAACCTGGAGGTAGTGGTTCTCTTGGAGGTATCATCATTCGTTCCCTTTTAAAATGGGATCCCAATACTCCCAAAGTTCACCCCAAGACAAAAAAAAAAGCCAAACGAACCCCTGAGAAAAAGAACAATGGTGCCAAGACCAAAACACATCAAAAGAAAAGTCCACAGAAAAAAGCGGTTACCCGCAAAAAAGGCACTTCGGCCAGGACGCAATCTTATCTTCGTCAACCACGACCTGTAAGAGAAGATCTACAAGGACGTTTGGCAGGGTCCGCGTTTCCAGTAGCCACAAGTGCTTCCACTTCTCCGTTGCGGGTGATGCCAGCCAAAGCCAATTTGACACCCGTTTTTCCTAATTTGATGAAACATTGGAAATCTACCTCTCCCAAAACGTCTCCATCGGTGACACCCTCGTCCACATTAGCGGCAGTAGAAGCTGCTCACAAAGTACCAGCCCCCAAAGTCAAAGTCCAAGAAAGATCTGGCATGTTAAAGAGTTTACTGGATTTGTCCAAACAAGAACTGTCCCGATTGAATCCATTGCGAACCCCTTCACGACGTGTGTTACCTGTCATGAAGTTGATAATCAGTGGCGTCGCATTCCAGTATAAAAATGACTTGAGGACAACAACGGGAATCAGTATTTTCTGTACCACTGCTGAACACTCAAGGATGCCGCCTCAAAAACGTGCACATCACAACCCTCGACGTTCTACCGTCCAAAAAGGAACAGGAAAAAGGCAATCTGGTCATCCCACAAAACGTTTAAAAACCAAACATCAACGTCATCCCCTAAAAAGACGTAGTCGTCCAAAGAAAAGGAGAAGTCACCAAAGGGGCTTGGTACTTGAACGATTGGATATTTTAACTCCTATACTAGGACCTTTAATCAATAGGGTCGCAGAAATGAAGATGAGGAAAAAATAAGATAAAAGAATCGACTCAGGCCATAGTCTTCAGTGTATTTAATTTTTTTGTGTGTGATCCTTAACACATAGACATGTCAACTCAAAAATGTGCACACCACAATCCTCGTCGTTCTGCTGTCTAAAAAGAAAAAGGAAAAAGACAATCTCGTCATCCCACCAAAGGCTTAAAAACCAAACATCGACGTCCTTCCCTCCAAAGACGTAGTCCTTGAAAGAAAAAGAAGAGTCACCAAAAAGGAGGATCCTTTGGCAATTTTGGGAAACACATTGTTACCTTTTTGACGAAGCGGTAGTTCCCAAAAAAGTAGATAAAAGAGAGTGTGTACCAAGCCATTGACACCAGTGGTATTGTGAAACGAACAAGCAAAGATGTCACCTCGCAGAAAACATTCTTATTCACCCCACAAAGGAAAGAAAAGGAAAGGACGTTTAGCCAAACATCGACACGTTCTTCGTCAAAGGGCGCAAAAGAAAATACCCATCCGGCAAAAGAAAAAGATGCTGGTGCAACGTGGAGGCTTTTTTATTTATACGCCATTTCTAAAACAACTGTTGGCACAACAAAAACAAAGATAAAAGAGTGTGTGTTCCAAGTCATTGACGCCAGTGGTATTGTAGAACGAATAAGCAAAGATGGCACCTCGCAGAAAACATTCTTATTCACTCCCCAAGGGAAAGAAAAGAAAGGACTACCTCCTCGTCTAGTCAAACATGGAGACATGTTGTCTGTCCTATCCAAAGCCTCTCCACCCATGCGAAAACAAATCATCAAAACAGCTTCCAAGGATGTCATCGATACCGTGTGCGAATGTTGTTTGAATGTCTTGAAAGGCACGATACCTTTGTCTCCACACCGGAAAAAATGCTTAGCCAAACATCGACACGTTCTTCGTCAAATGGTCCAAAAGAAAATACCCGTCCGTCAAAAGAAAAAGATGTTGGTGCAACGCGGAGGATTTTTACCCTTTCTTCTTCCTGTGTTGGGAGGATTAGCGAAATCCGGCACCCTATCCAGCATATTACCAGGTTTTTTTACAAGGGATGACACAAAGGATGACCCAAGGGATGCCCCAAGGGATGTCCCCAAGGTATGGGTAGCAATATGTATGATCCTTCCAGAAGATAAAAGGGACTCATGGAATACCACGAACTCAGACGTAACCTTAACGATGGATGGAATACCATCGTTGGCAAGAACAACGTACCCCCCATTTACCACTCAATCCTGATTTGAACGAGATGTGACAATTACAACACGAATTGCAATCCTTGATGCATCGCCACGATTTGTCCGAAACCGAAAAATCGCAAAAGTACGGTCAACTTTTGCAACGACTACAACTCTTTCATCGAAAAGCTGTGGAACAAACAGCTCTACCTACTCTGTCCGATTTGAAGGCTCTAATGAATAATCCGTCGCCCTTACCATCTACAGCGGCCAAAATAGACGTCACCCCACCATTACTCAAGGAAGAAGAAGAACCCCATGATCTCTTTCAAACACCCACTGCCACTCCCATTCCGAGTAAGATTGCCGCTTCCTTGTTGACCCCTTCCCCCACTCCCCAACGAGAAGAACTCAAAACTTAGGTTAAAAAGATGATGGCTACTCCTTCTTCAACAGAAGTGAAAAAGAAAGAAAGGAAACCAGAAGTGAAAAAAGAAAAGAACACCAAAGCTATCTCATTACCTCCATCACCACCACTACCACCACCAGTACCCTCGACGTCAACTCCTGTGACACATCGGACACGTAAAACCGTTTCCAAACAACCCCCATTTCGTCCCACCCAAACCAATATCCTCGAAGAGTGGGTCACTTATTAACCAAACCATGGAGAAGGTATTAGCCAGCATTTACTACGATCCAGCTCACCCTGCAGGTTACGGAGGCATTGAGAAATTGTATCGTGCTGCAAAAACTCACCTGAAAAAGCTCAGTTTGCCTGCAGTACAACGATGGTTACAAGAACAAGCAACGTACACTTTACACAAACCCATTTCACAGAAGTCGCACTCAAGTCGAAGGCATCGATCATCAATAGCAAGCCGATTTAGCCGATGTCTCTCATTTAGCCACCTACAATAGCGGCTACAAATATTTGTTTTGTGTCATCGACGTCTTTTCTAAATTTGCCTGGGTCGTACCATTGACATCCAAATCGAGCGGAGAGTTAGTACGAGCTTTGCAACTGGTGTTGAAACAAAGTGGTCGTCACCCTCTTCGATGGCAAACCGACAAAGGCACCGAATTTCTGAACCAAGCTTTCCAACGAGAATTAAAGAAACGTGACATTCATTTTTTCACCACCGAAAATCCTGAAACCAAAGCCAGTATCGTGGAACGTTTTCAACGTACCTTGAAAGAACGCATGTGGAAATATTTTACGCATCAACACACTCTCAAGTACATCGACGTCTTACCGCACATAGTCCAAGCCTACAATCAATCTTACCATAGAAGCATTGGACGTGCCCCACAAGATGTGACACCCGACAACGAAGTGACTGTTTTGAGCGTCTGTTTGGTACGTCCCGGACGATGGCTCTCCCCAAGAGAGGTGGAGAAGTGTTAACCCCTGGAGATTGGGTACGCATTGGTAAAACCAAACGCACTTTCGACAAAGGTTACTTACCCAACTGGACCACCGAATTGTTTCGTGTTACTGGACGAGTGCGTGATCGTCATCCTACCGTCTATAAATTGGAAGACATGAACGGAGAAGTATTAAAAGGAACGTTTTACTTGCCTGAGTTACAAAGTGTCACCAAAAAAGAAGACGACGTCTACGACATTGAAAGCATTCTCGAACGAAGAACCCGTAAAGTAGGAAAACGTCGTGTCAAAGAAGTCAAAGTACGTTGGAAAGGATATCCTCCTAGTTTTGATTCTTGGATTGACGCTTCGCAAGTCATCGACTATAAAAAGAAGTGACCATCATGCCCTTCAATACAGCTTCAGCAACCACAGTGACTACTCCTTCACCCACTTCATCTCTGCAAGATTTACAAAAGCAACCCTTGTGGGTGTGGTGTGGAGAACGTGTCCCTAAAACGCAAATCGTCTTTTTCTGTCAAATCTTTGTAGTGTATTGTGTCATCGGTGCAGCCATTGCTAATTTGAGTTTGCAACAAGGAGACAAACAATTGTGGACTATTTTACTCAGCAGTTGGATCGGTTATCTTCTTCCCAATCCTTCCCTGAAATACTCTTACAACTGGAACAACAGTAACAATATTGGGAGCCTTGCGTCCAACGTGAGTCATTCTCCTGACAGTCACTCTTCCAATCACAATCCTCTTTTAGACACTCCTTTAACCTCGAGTGACTCCTCGGACAGAAGAACATTGGAATTATGAACAACACTATTAACCAATTTTACTTAACGTTACCCAGTGACAGTTCCATGGAGGTGTTTCCTAACAACACGTTGTGCTGTTACACGGCTAAATTACCTCAAGCCATGCATTTGAATAAAGATGCTCATTTGGAAGTGGCTTTAGTGGAAATAATACACCCGACACAAATGAAAAACATCGTCGAAAGTCAAAACACTTTTACAGTAGAAGAGTTTGACGAGCCATTGCAAAAAGCCTTAGACGCTTAGACGGTGAAAATCCTGCCGATCCTCACAACGTGGGTTTTAACGAGCGTCGAAAGAAAATTCTGCAAGGACGTAGTTTAGAACTGTTCAATCGTTTGCATTTGGACATGTGGTTTCAAGAGAAGTATTTGCTGAACGGAGTAGATATTCTCTTGAGACTGAATCGTAGCAGTGCTGCTTTCCATTTGATGGCTCATGCCAACGAATACAAAACCATTATCCAAGAAGCCAGGTTATACGTGCGTCGTGTGGAAGTGTTACCTAAAGTGGGAAATGACATCAGTCACACTTTGAGCAGAACGACAGCCAAGTATCCTCTACGACGCGTGGAAGTCAAAACTTTCACCATTGCCGCTGGACTCCGATCTAAGATCGAAGATCATCTGTTCCAAGGACAGTTACCCAAACGTTTATTCATTGGTATCGTCCGCAATGCAACCCTCAACGGTGCCCACAATCAAAATCTTTCCAGTTTCATCACTACAATGTATCCAAAATCGAAGTCAGTCGCGATGGCAAAACTTTGTGTACCCGACCCTTCGAACCCAACTTTGCCCAGAAGAATTACTTGAGGTCGTACTTGTCGCTGTACGAAACCACAGGACAGTTAGGAACCAACACCAGTCACGGTATTTCCTACGACGATTATGCAGGAGGTTACACTTTGTGGGGTTTTGATTTCACTCCAGACCAAGGCAGTGATGAGGGACCTTTCCACCCTATACAATCTGGACAACTGCGTGTGGAACTTCAGTTTGCAGCAGGTCTTGACCATACGGTGAATGTCATTCTGTATGCCGAATTCGATAATACCATAGAAATCAACAGTTTGAGAGAAGTCATTCTAAACTATTAGACACTATGGAAAACTCTTGTCCCTCTTTGAATAGTGGAGAATCCATGGACATGGAATGGGAGGTTACAGAAAAAGCAGACAACCAAGACCAAAAAGAAGAAGTAGTGATATTGCAGTCCAGATGGCCAGAGCAGGAACAACAGTTAGTCACCTGTTTTGCCAAACACTTGGAAGATAAAATGAGGGACATGATTAAAAAAGATTGTTATGGATGTCAAATCCATCATCCCAGTCAAATTCAACACGATAAATGTATGATGATGAGTCAAGAAGAAACATTGGACGATTATCTGAACGAAGCTTGGAGTCTCATCTCAGAAGAAGCCGTGTTACTTCAGTGGTATAAAGACTTGTGCGCTCATTCCTCTCTTCCATTGTTTGCTCGAGAAATTGATCGCATCGAAGCTCTCTTGGTCAAGAGTAAGGAGACGAAGCAAACCAACAGTTACTTGACAGACCTTTTCAGGCAAAAAGTCTGGATCGAATTGATGACTTATCATCACCTGTGAAGAAAGGAGAAAAAAAACAAGCCTACACAAGAAACAAATGGATACCTGGGAACTTTATTATCTTTTGAACCGTTGTTCATACACTGCTTCTTGAAATCCTGTTGTGTGTGCTAAAGATGAACTACCTCATCGCAAACCTCAAGAGAATCAAGCTTATGTCATCAACACAGATGATAGTCATCTTCCATGAACTCACTGGGTAGCTGTCTACTTTCCTCAAGAGGGTTGTGTGGAATACTTTGATTCGTATGGATTACCCCCTTTCGAAGATGATATAATTGACTTTATGAGAAGAAATGCCCAGACGACACGATTCAATAATGTGAAATTACAAAGCACAGATTCTATGGTGTGTGGACAATACTGTGTCTATTATCTGCATCATCGCAGTCTTGGATATTCTTAAGAACATTTAGTGACTTATTTTGATCGTCATTTATCTCGAAACGATGACAAAGTAGATCGATGGTTTTGTGACCATTATCGCTATCTGTTGTCTTTAGCTAGGAAACGTAGTGTACATCAATGGCCCAATGACTTCCAACAGTGGAAATCTCAATTTAATTCACAACGTTGTCAACCATGTCAAAGATAATGTATTAGTGTTATGGATAATGTATTAGTGTTTTGGATAATGTATTAGTGTTATGGAAGAAAAAAAATGTTTGTTATTTGAAAAAATGTTTGTTATTTGAAAAAATTGTGTTTTGTGAGTTGTTTTGTTATTTGAATAAAAATATTGGTGAATTTAAAAAAATAGCCATAGCAGAACAGGCCAGGATTGAAAAAGAAGAGGAGGAAAGAAAAAAAAAGAAGAGGAGGAGAAGAAAAGACGGATCTTGCCTCACCGCATGATGGTTAAAGCCTGTCGGGTGAAACCTGAGGTGAGGACGCCTTCACCACCAGAATCAGCTCGTCAAGCACAGGCAGCTTCCTCTTCACTCCCAATCACAAGAGTGAATTGGGCGCAACAACCACAGTCTCAGCCGCAACAACCACAGCCTCATCCACGGTTGCGGAATAGAGGAAGAAATGAAGAGAATTTCACTATCCCGCAAAGTGAAGACTGGGATAGTGAAGCCACTCAGTCTCCCTCTGCGCTCCCAATCACAAGAGTGGTGTGATTATAAACACTGACTCTTTAATGATATAATAGTGTGTGTGTGGGGGGGGGGTGAGTGGTTAGTAAATGGTATGATTTTGGATAGTAAATAATATGGTTTGTTCTGGATGCTTCCCGTGTGTGTGTGTGGTTAGTATATGGTGTGATTTTGGAAAGTAAATAATAGGGTTTGTTTTGGCTGCTTCCCCGTGTGTGTGTGTGTGTGTGTGTGTGTGTGTGTGTGTGTGTGTGTGTGTGGTTAGTATATGGTGTGATTTTGGATAGTATATAGTATGGTTTGTGAATAGTATATAATATGAAAAGTGAATGTAAGGGGTGTTTTCTTTCACGTCCGTGCTTAAGATATATATACGCAATCGTCCGTCAGACCGAGTAGGACGGCTTTTCTGGAGCAGGCGATCTGATGACGTCACGCCGGATTGCGAGAGCATGTTTCCCGGGCTTCACAGCTAAGGACGGACTGAAGCGTTATCACATCACTACTACAGAGAGAAATATCAACATGTACAGCGGTGGACGATGCAGTGGAAACATTTTGGATATTTTATAAGTCCCTTTAACAAGTGGCAGAGATTGAAGATATGCAGAAACTGAATCGCCTACTTAAACTACGTGAAGAAGAAAAATGGCGGACTTGGAAGTTGGATTGCCCCTACATCAAGTTGCTGGAACCATATTACAACCAGCCATGGGAATTTAAGTAATATGGCGGACCTGAGGCGCGCTGACTGGTGATGCCAAAATATTGAGTAACCCGCAGGCTGCCGTAGGATGGCATTATCAAGTCAGCGAAACTCTACCTTAGATAGCCAACAAATTGATGGAAATACAGCTGTCCACGGAAAAGTCGTCACCATCGGAATACTCGGATAAAGCAGTACAACGAAAAGATATATGCCATTTATCTTTTCATTCGCCTGAATAATAGGGGACTCATTTGGTTACGAGTACCCCTCCTTGAATAACTTTCCGTGGCCCTAAAAAGCTAATTTGACTTTATTGGTATTGCCTCCAGCAAAATTCAAGACCAAAAATTACCTACCATTGACTACACTACTATGTCGCTTAGACATTAATTTCTAAATTTGTTAGGGACTTACTTCATGTACGCTTATGTACTAGATTTTTAGAACAATAGGATGATAAATAATAATTCTTCAACTTAAATATTTGAATAATTGCACAGGTGGCTAACACATTATTGGATGCTATTTGTCCATTAGTACAACTGGACTGAATTTGACCTTTGGTATGACCTTGTTTTTTCAGGTGTGGACTGCGTTCGTGGCCTTGCTGTCTTCTGTTTGCGTGCTCTGGTGTGTGCTGCTGTGTCAACGCCCTCCTGGACCTGGACCTTTTCCTCCTTTGCCGTTCCTGCTCACAAAATTACTAGCGAAATGAGGAAACATTTCCCCTCGCTACCTTACAACTGCTCGATTGGATGATAGGGGTGGGTGTGTGTAGGTACTATTCCTACCCACCCCCAATATAGGCTTTCATTTCCCCTGATAGTTACTTTTTAGTAATTCAGGGGAACGCCTAAATCTATAGTGCAATTAAGCACTTAAACGGGAGGGGGAACACCCCTCCCACTAAATGGGTATCGATATGATACCTATAAAAGTTGCCCAAATGCCCCTAGAGGGCGGTGGCAACTAAAAAACCCACAAGTCAGCCTTGGAGCCATTCAATTTTGAACACATCAAGATGAATTTCGACATGTTTACCCAACTCCGAGACAGCTGGTTTGGGATCCTTGATGCAGAATATGAAGTGGAAAGACTTGAGGAAGAATTTCAGAGTAACCTGGGCTTTGTAAGCCAACTGAAATTAGCTAAAATCAATAGACATAAAACACAAAATATAAATATCAAAACCATCAAATAAGTAAATAAACATAAACATAGCCAAAGAGTTAATATTTATCAATCAAGGGGCCAGAGCAGATAATAACATCGCTAGCTCAAAAAACAGACCCACGTAACAATGCCTTAAATAAACGGACAAAAAAAAAATTATAACTATCAAATAGATAAATAATTAACGAGGCCATATCGGTTAAAGGGGCCAGAGCGGATAGTAATACCGCTAGCTTAAAAAAGCAGAGCAACTTAACATTACCCTAAAATAAATATAAAATAAAATATAAAAGGGGAAAGGGGGGATAATATAAACATTGTAATGCGAGGAAAAAAGGAAGAAACGGGAGAAAGGGAAGAAGGAGAAGGGGGAAAAAAGAGAACATTACACTAAGTAGTGGAACAATGTAGGTACAGTAAAACCAGTCAACCGGCAAGTGGCAAGATAAGTGTGATGAGAACACCGGGATCAAATAGTGATAGCTCAAGGAAACATAACACCAACAAACCGACAAAAAAAAGTAAAAGGAAAGGGAAAAGAAGGATGGAAGAAGGAAAAAGAAAGAAAGAGGGAAGAAGGTCGTAGGAAGAAAGTGGGAAAGAGAAAAGGGAAAAGAAGAGAAAAAGAAGAAGGAAGAAATGAAATAACACCAAACTCTCTTTTTTTTTTCTTTTTTTACTTTTTAATTTCTTTTTTCTTTTTTTTTTCTTTTTTTTAATTTTTAATTTTTTTTTTTAATTTTTTTTTATATATATATTTTTTAAATATTTTTAATTTTTAATTTGTTTTAATTTTTTTAATTTTATTTTATTTTATTTTATTTTTCTCCCTAGGGTTCTAATTTGGTACGAGAACCCTTTTCAAACAATCTCTTTCTCGAAATCTAACTTGATCAATTTTGACCACCGCTCAAAATTAACAAGCTAAAATACCTAACAGTGACTACACTTATTTATGTCGCTAAGACATTTTAGCAATTAAATTTGTTAAGGACCTACAACATGTACACTATGTACTAGAAATATTTATTGTTAGGAAAGATGAAAAATTCTATGACTATATGGATTTGATATAATTGCACAGGTGGCTTACACAATATTGGTATTTGTTCTGCCTTCCTGCTTTGCCGTGACCCGACATTTTACTCTAAGGCGAGACTGCCATTTAACGCGGGTGCCGGGAAGACTGCGACAACACAGCCTAGTGTAGTCAAAGTTACCTTTGGTCCCGACCAATCAAATAGCCCGACCCTCGGGCATTAACTGGTCGCGAAAGCACATAGTTGCGCATGCGACCTTAATTCATATTTAAAAAAAACCTGAAATTAGCAAGAGATCTATTAGAAGGTATGATAGAGGAGGAAAGACCAGAAATTAAGAAGACGTATTAAAACAAAATATATAAGAATAGGGGACTTGAAGCAGGCACTTGATCATGTCATCAAAGTCAGGTGCTTTCTAGAAGATACATTACATTTGATAGAGTGGGAATATGTGAAGTGGGGTCTAGACCGGCTAAAGAAAGCAGAAGCAATGATGAGAATAGTGATGGAAGAACAGGTGATCCAGATTAAAGAAAACTGGGCTTAGGAGAAAAAGGAACAAAAGAACAAAAAGAAGAAAGAGGACTTTGATAAACTAAATCCAAGATGGATCAAAGTTCAGGAAAAGTTTAGAGCTATGAGACATCCTAATTGGATTCCCGAGGACGAAAAGAAGAAGAAAACGGGGATCATTGGAAAAATCAAAAGGTGGTGGAACAGTAGAAAATAAAAGAAGTATCCAAAGGCCCTTTTCAGGGCCACTCATAGGTCTCGAAAAGATATTAGCTTTCTTTGCTACCATTTTTCCCCTTGTCACTAGACAGTCCCATATACCCATACAAATCATATTTCCCATTTTCCATTTCCCTTGTTCCTATACAGTCCCACCATGTTCAATTTTTTTCTTGTCTCTATACAGTCCCACCATGTTCAATTTTTTCTTGTCCCTATAGTGTCCCACGACCTTTTGTCCCCATAGTGTCCCAAGCACTTTTTGACTGGATTTCCCATTGTCCCTATAAATCTTGTCCCCATAGTGTTCCAAGCACTTTTTGACCGGATTTTCCATTGTCCCTATAGTATCCCCATATACTACTTGTTGTGTATAGCCAATAAATAATATTTACTGTTCTACAAATACACAAAAGCAAACAAACAATAAAAACAAATTAGAAAGTATGGTATGATTCCGACGGAATGGAACGATATGCGATCAACGTAACAAAGCCACGTCCATCCAGTACAAGATATAAGTAATGGATCACGTGATTTCACGCTGACTAAACCTTTGCCAAGTACAGTTAATATAAATATATCCGAAGTTTGGGCCAAAAGAGGGGAAATGTTTGTTTGTTACGGGAAAGGTGGGAAACTAATGCTTTCCGTGAACTAGATTCCGAGTTCACACAAAGCATGCGTACTAGATAGAATACGTCAAGAAAAAAAACAAAAATGTATATCAGTAATATGACTATTTTGTAGTCCTATCATTATAGATGTTGTAAAGCACTTAAGAGCTTCTAAAGATTAGGCGCTATAAAAAGTCCTCATTATTATTATTATTATTATTATTATTATTATTATTATTATTATTATTAAAATAAGACATTATGTCCTATAGTCTCCAAACCATTTGTCTTTCAGAACCACGTCAACAGATAAATAAACTTACCTCCTTTATGGACGGCTCACTGATTTATGGGTCAACGAACGCAGAACATATTAGGTTACGAAATGGCGGTAAGTACAAATATGTTCATCAATATATATATATATATATATATATATATATATATATATATATATATATATACACACACACAAACACAAATACACACACATGGCAGCTGAATACATAACATATGCTCTACACAATATATGTAAACGTTACATGTCATTTGAGCATGTACAGACATGTGTGGAATAATAAATTTGTTCACGCCGATGACTTTTTCAATCACAATCATGCATAAGAAATAATGTCTAGCAATACACATGCATTGTTTCCAGGCACGCTTACACACTGTTATCTCTCGTTGCCATGATACATTTCTGTACTGGACAACTTTAATATATTGTTTGAGATGGCCATGAAGGAATTTACTCAATGATCAGAAATGGCAATTTCGTTGAAGTTTAAGCTTGGTATTCGCTGTGTAGTGGGGTTTGTTGCCGTTTGAATACTACTTTAATGCGTCTCAATACTTCAATTTGCGCCTAGCTGTTCTCCAGTTATGAAAACAAAACAGGTTAATCTCGTGTTCGTCACACATTAAAATTACAATTGACAGCACCAGCTGCATACCTGCGATTATCGCACAAATAGGCTGGTTGCAAATAATACTCTACGTGCCCATTTATCACAGACTTGTCTCATAGGACCATATCTTTAACAATATGATTAAAATCAGATCCCCCGCTGTACTGGTTACCTTTGAATTAGCCATTGGATATGTAGCTTTCAAAATTCTGGAAATGGATCAAATCGTTTGGCACACATTGATGTTCATCAATCAGACAGAGTAGTGTCCCAAAAACTAGGACATAAGAATTCGTCTGATACAATGTATACATATCATACCACCTAAGTCATCAGAACATGACCCCTTGAGCGAGTGTTATCAGATCTTCACTCAGTACAGTTGAGATCTGATTCTAATCAGATCGATGCCTAATATTGACGTCATTTTGTAATTAGGTTACCTTCTTATGGTTCTAGTCATATACAAATCACGATCTTACACACATCGGCAGATTTCAAACATATATCGAAACACTTTATATCAGAAGACGAAACATGAGTGATCTTCCCTCGTTTTCTGATAAACTTTTAAAAATAAGAAATTATCATTTGTTTATCGTGGTATCAACCATTGTAACTCTGTCTCATCTCTGATGCATTGGGTACAAAAGTTCGCGAAATATGTTTCATACTATCTGCTTACTGCATATATATATATATATTATATATATATATATATATATATATATATATATATATATATATATATATATATTACAAGCCATGGGGGTCTTTACTTGACCAAGCGGTGTCAAACCCTGGCACGATTCCCACTAAAAGTCAAAAGTTTACACAAGGACTTCCATACAATCCGAAAGCCTGATTTGTCCGTTCTCTACATAAATTTCACTCTAATCAATGCATATATATATATATATATATATATATATATATATATATATATATATATATATATATATATATATATATATATATATATATATATATATATATATCGCACATCTTCGTGATTTCTCTTCGTTAGGTTTCCATACCGTCAGCAGTTTACGCCGTAGAAACTCACAGCTCTCCCCTAACACAAGGAACAAGGAACTATTTTAATTCCTCCACCTTAGGCCAGTCAAGTTGTTGTTTCCAGACACATTTTGTAATTACTGCCCCACATGTATCACAATGACGACATAGACGGTATCTGTCGAGTCCCTTCTTTTTTATTCCTTCGTGTAATTTACCGGTTTCCTAACTGCAGTCACACCACCAATGTACTCCATTAGATTGTAATAGGGAATGTGTTACTCCAAGGTCATTCATTTGGTTTTGACCTTACTTCAGTACTAGTGACTCATGGCTTCATGGAAGCTCACTAACACTTCACTCCGTGATGTCTCCACCTAAGAACTGGCGAATTACTTCGGGCTAAGGAATATTTCCATTGCATAGAATTCCAAGACTCACACAAGTAATCACACATGTCAAAGAATTCCTTAAACCGGGGTGCAAAAAACAAATTTATTACTCTGTGTGTGTGTGTGTGTGTGTGCGATTGTATTAAAAGAGAGCGAGCACCAGGAAGCTAATGGGTCTTTGAAGACTAAATATTTTATCTTCGTTTTATTATTATTATTATTATTATTATTATTATTATTATTATTATTATCAAAGGTGTCAAATTGCAACAAAAGGATCCCACTATATTTTAACAATTTAAACAGGTCAATTTTTGTTATCCTTTAGAATGCTAATGGGAGAAATAGTGTCACCCTTGTCAAAGATAATGTTATGACTAGGCCCACCCAGATGAGTGTCTATTTGAAAAGGTAATAACATATCAATTAAATACGATGTGCTATTATTCAGAATTTTATTTTAATATTTGTGTTGCAGTTTTTATGAAAGTTAGTCCTGGACCTAACCTCCCTGAAAACAAGAATGCAAGTTGCATAGTAGATCACAAAGGAGAATTCTGTTTAGATGCTGGTAAGTTAAACACCATCTACTTTGTTTAAATTTATTTTCTTTTAAAGAAAAGGAGAGGATGTAGATATAACTGGAACGTGTGCGTGATTTACCACAATTATATGTGAATGTCAGCTGTCGTGGTTTTACAAAGGGAGTAATTTTATATACATTTCGCAGCTTATATATATATATATATATATATATATATATATATATATATATATATATATATATATATATATATATATATATATATATATATAATATTAATTATTATTAGTAGTATTAGCAGTAGCAGTAGTAGTATAATTGTAACTATTATTATTTTTATCATTATTATTATTATTATTATTATTATTATTATTATTATTACAGGAGACAGCAGAGTCAACGTTGTACCCTCCTTGGCGTCTATGCACACACTCTTTGTCTGGGAACACAACCGTATAGCCGCAAAACTTATTGAATTATGGGGTAAAGACAAGAACGAAACAGTATTTCAAGAAACAAGGAAAATTGTTACCGCACAAATCCAAAGAATCAACTACGATGAATTTCTGACCACGTTTCTTCCAAACGAAACTATAACAAAATACAAGCTCAGAAGCTTAGAAACAGGATATATGGAAGACTCTGAATACAACAAATCGAGCGACCCTGCCATATCCAGTGATGGATTTTATTCATTTAGGTAAAGAACTTTACTTACCCTCCTCTCCCCCGGGCCCAATTCGACCATATCAAGGTATATATTGCATTGACTGACCTCGAATCCATTTTCAATTTAAGGTATATATTACATACAATCGACTTGAAAATCCAAGACAATATTTATTCTTTCTTTTCATGGCATTGGTCATTACGATTGAAAACTTTGCAAATCAAAGTGTAATGTCTGAAGAAGTATCATTAGCTCAAATTGATGATGATGATGATGACTTAGCTGTGATGATGATGATGATGATGATGGCAGTGATGATGATGATTATATTATTATTATTATTATTATTATTATTATTAATAGAAATGGACATTCCTGGATACCAAACCAACAGTCCCTTATTGGAGAAGATGGCGTTCTACAAACGTTTAACGTAGAGCAAACGTACAATAATCCCCATTTAATTTTCCTGAAGAATCTCACAGGGGCTCATGCAATGCTTCGATGGATGGCTAGTACAGGGTGTCCAAGATCAGATAGGTAAATCAAGAAAATGTGCTTTTGTCTGTCTGCCTATTTGTTTCTTAGTTTAGTGTAGAGCAAACGCAGATAACTTCATGTTGTTCTTGACTTGTAGATACAACTGGGCAAAGTCATAACATGATGTAATTTTAAGAAAACACGTTCTTTTGATTAATTTTGGAATTTTATCTAAAACTCGACATAGCAATATCCACTTTATGACGACGTAATTTGATCCATTAAGTGAATTTTCCAGGCATTAATACTGCAATCAATCTGACAAATGGTAACAATTTTTATCATCTTACCTTTATTTACCACTGCCCATGTGTCCGTTAATGATATATCGGCCATTCTGTCACAATTGCTAATGTGGCGATATATATATCATCCTACCTTTATTTAAACCTGCCGAGGTGTCAGTTCACATGGCTAGATCTAAGTGGGGTTTCCTGACCCCAAGGCTACACCCCAAAAGGTACACACATACAAACGTACAGTCATTTGTCAAATGAAATTTGAGTATCGTTTTATTCTTGCGAACGTTTGGGTATTATACACGTTTTGAGTAGATATACAAATAGACATTAGACTTGGTGTGTTACAGAGGAAAGTCAGAGTTTTTTTTTAATTTTGCAACCACCCCCACCGGCAAACAGTTGACATGATATCTGAATCATCTTGTGACAGGTTTTTTTTAATCTTTCCATCTCTGTTTGATCTTTTTCTTTATTTACACTACCAGTGAGGGTGGCCGAGTGATCTAAAGCGTTCTCCGTTACCGATCACTGCCATCTCACCTCTGTCTGCGTGGGTTAGAGTCCCGGTTTCGGTCACTGTGGTTATGTGAAAGCTTGCCGCTAGCTTCTCTTGGGTCGGTGGTAGTTTTCGGGGTTTTCCTTCACCATTAATACTGGCCGCCATGTAAAGCCTATCTTGTGCTGAAAAATTACCTTAAAGCCTACTACATCATCAACAACAACAACAACACTACCAATGTGACAGTTCAAACTAAACTATCTGATTCATTCTATGACAAATGCTTTTCTGTCAATCTCAACGTGATCCTACCTTTATTTGCCACAACATAATTATCAGTGCTAGATATCTAGGTCATTCTTCTTCGGAATGCATCGGAGTTGGTTACGGTTACTTATTGTGAATGCATTAATATATCCCTTGGCCGGGTACTCAGAACGAAGTTCTCATCCGTCCTTTTACCTCGAGAATACACGAGCCAAACTAACAATTATTTTCTAATTATGTTGTTAGGATTATAGAGGCTGGCGCAAGAGATAAACTGTTTATGACAAAGGATGGAGCCAGCCTGGACCTAGCTGCAGTAAATATTAACAGGGGAAGAGATCATGGTCTGTCGCCTTATGGGGAGTACCGAAAGATATGCGGCCTGTCACCTCTCACGGAATCCTGGGATAGCCTGGTTGACCATACACCGGAAGTTAGAGAACTATTGAAAAACACCTATGAGTAAGGAATTTGAAGAAAGTATTGTTAAATAACAAACCAATTATCAGTAACGAGGAGTGTAAATACTTCGTAGGAGAAGATTATTAAATATGTAGATATTAATTTTACAAGAAAAGTTACGTTTAGTAAACGCATTAAATGTAACACATAAAACAGACCCAACCAAACATACTGAGTGTATTTGGTGATTTCTCCCAAATCGGGTTACTTAAATATCATACCTAACTCTTTTTAACCTATAAGAGTCTATGTTCCTCATTCCTTTGCTGTCCTTGATTTCATCTCCGGTCTGATACTATGTACATCTTTACACTTTCAACATCACGTCTCTTTCTTTGTAGCAGTATTAATCTGTCACAATGGCGTTGCTAGGGGGGTGCGGACCGCACCGGGTGACACCATCTCAGAGGGGTGACACAAAAATGAAAAATTGCAAATTTTACAGAGCACACACTGCTCGATCTAGTCGGATTTCATAAGCGGATAACCGATCATAGTTAAATACATGACTAGCAGGCACAGGGTGTCATTTTTATACTGTGGACTTATTTTAAGAAAAAGAAATCCATGGTGGAAGTCTGGAGGGATGACACCATGAGTTTACCGCACTAGGTGACACCAACACTAGCGACGCCGAGGATCTGTCATGCTAGAATATATCGTATTTATTCTGTTATGTGCATCTTAACATTGTCCATGCGATACCATTTCGTTTCTTTTCCTTCCTCAATTCACTGTCTGACATTTTAACGTGTGATCAAAAGGCTTGAATTGAGATTGTGATATCTGGATGTTTAATTAAACGAAATAGAAGAGACAAATTATTCGAGAATTATATATATATAAATAACCCGCCAATTCCACCCCATCGACAACAATGTGAAATGTATACTTATCCATTATTGAGAATTTTAAAAAGAATCTAGTTCTTTCCTTCCTACAGCCAACCAGCAGACATTGACTTCTACACTGGCGAGCTTTCCGAAACACCAGGGATTAATGGTCGTACATTCGGACCAACCTTGAATTGCATTGTGGCTAAGGAGTTCCATAATTTAAAATTCTCTGACCGTTACTGGCACGAACGAAAGCCACCTGAGGGTTTCTCGCCAGGTTAGTATGAACTATTTTTTACGTTTCACTTCAAAACAAGTATTATAACCCTCGCATTTGATTTGTAAATAGGTCTCTTTCGCTTTATCCTTTCTCTCTCTTGCCTGTAAAAAAATTAGTTCTTTGAATTGATAAAAAATAATTGATTTAAATACTTAGCTCAACAAAACAAGTGAATAAGCATCGTTTTCCTCAAGTACATGTGTGAGTCCTGCGTAAAAACAGACTGGTGCAACGGTTGCATATCACATCAATCAAAAATGCTTCTTTGATACATATACCAAGTTAGTCACTTCGTTAAATACGAATAACTTCAAGGTTTGTTTTTCACGGTGCCCAGAGCAAGAACACTTATCACTCGTTTCCAAAAGGCGAATATTTTCGGTGTCCATCTTCATCAAAGTTGAAGACCGATAGGTGCCAGGCTAATAACCAGTCCAACTGAAGAACTGTAGACTCCTGGTAGGTTTTCACACCTTGATATCGTTGATTATAAAAAATATAGACTGGTTCAAAAAATCTAAGACATTTTAAAAACAGAATAATGCTGTTATATAATAATAAATGAAAATATATGGTATGAACATTGAATATAAAGGATATATATATATATATATATATATATATATATATATATATATATATATATATATATATTGTTACACGCACAGGGGTATCCACTTGACCGAGCTGTGTCAAAACCCTGACGCGAGTCACGCTGGAAGTCATATGTTTTCCCCAAATTTCCAAAGACTTCCATACAACTTGAGTTGTAAATGGAAAGAGAGACGTGTCTGCTATATTTAATAACCTTTGCTCTAATCAATTGGCGTCCCAGATGAGACAACTTGCCCAAAAGTCCATTTACTTCACCATTGCATGGTTTTTCTTCATTATCATCCGATTTCCGTACCGACAGCTTGTCATGCCATAAAAATTACACTAGTATTCCCTTACTAACTGGGAAATATTTAACTGCGCGACCCTAGGCCAGTCAATCCTCATAATTTCCGGCGTATCACGCTCATATACATACACCCATTTTCCACTATGGACACATTAACGATACCTACCAAGTTCCACTTATTGATTCCATTATATAATTTACTGATTTCCAACCATAAATAATGCCATTTCAACCACTACACTTTTATACACAGCTGAATTTTAATATGGACTATGTTACTTAAAGGGACAGTCTTTCGGCTTGTACTTTAATTCACTACTAACAACCCCAACATGATTCAAATTCACGAACACTCGGCTCTGTGAAGTTTACTTCAACCAATTGGCTAACTATTTCGGGCTAGTAATTACCATGGCACCGAAGACTAAATACTCACACAATTAAATCTAAGAATTGCTTAAAAACGGGATGTTGTCAAATACACATACATATATAAAACCAATTTCGAAAAGAATAATTAGATTTCACTGTCGGCTTGTGACTAATTTACAAAGAGAAATTGCACATATTTTTCTTGTTTTTAAAATTTTAAAAAAATTATTATCCCCGTAATAGGCTGACCACTGGGTCGGGGAGCCATCCCAAGGTCACCTTACAATCTAACATTTTGATAATCTAGGGATAATAAATATAATCTACAGAAAAGAAAAACATTCTCACACACACATACACACATGCATATGGCACACGATCTAGGTGACATTGTGATATTACAGTATTTGTTCCTGTTTAGCATAAAATCAGATACATATTACGTCTTCATTATTGAGGTCCACTTTTGAAGAAATTGGTCCTCTTTTTTATTTACTTTAGCAGTTTAATTTTCAATGTTCTTATGCATTGCAACTATTTGCTTAAAAGCATAAAGGATTTTTCATATTGAATCTGCAAGTATAAATATAATACTTTGCCAAAATAAGCAAGAAATTACATAAACAGTCCAGTTGTTCACTTCCTAAAAATGTTTCTTTTTAAGACAAATGTGCAATATTTGGGCAAAAAGGCCCAAAACGTTCAATAAAACGGTACCAAAACTGTAAAATAATATTGTAATCATAGAAGAGATGCTCAATGCTTTCATTTTCACTCTTACAGAAAGTACATTTGTTGTCTTCTAATATGTTAATTCTTTTCAGAAAATCATTAGTAGCTATTATTCTATGGATTCATTTAAAGTTAAACGAGATCAATTTGGAATCCTAAGTAGTACAGGATTTCGCTCGGATGTATATCTGAGACCACTCCTCACTACTTATATTTTTTATTAAATACTTGCATCCAAGTTTCATGTTTAGCAGTGTGTTGCTTTTTAGTTTGTTTTAAAGATCTTTGTAAACAAACTTGAGTGAATTTTGTTTCTGAAAGTTCATTATTTTATCTTCTTGCTTCCCAAAATTATTTATTTACTAAATGTTTTTCATGGCATCTTTCCATGATTTTGGAATTTTGGATATTAGGGAGAAGTATTTTAAGAAATCATCACTTCTAGTTTTTTGTTTTATTATTTCAAAGGGTATTAAATTACCGTTATCATCTATTCGATCCTTCAGAATTTCAAAACCAGCTTCTCTCCATGATTTGTATTGATGGAACAATTTAGTGGGGACAAAATTTAAAATATTCACGGATAGATACTCGTTTGGACCTTGCGCTTCCTCTTTCCAATTGGATACTGCCAAAATCACATCTCTCCAGAAACTGTTTTTAATGAGCTTACTAAGTTCTTCTAATTTCCTTCTCCCTAAATTCCAAATATCCTTTTTATTTTTGAGTACAGATGAATTGACTAAGTTCTGCCACGCTCCATTTTCCTTTTCCAGCAATCTTTCTACCCATCTTATCTTAATATACCTAATGAATGAAAATATGTGTATCATATTTAGTCCTCCCTCATTTTCTGGGGATACTAGTATATCGCGTTTTATTCTCTCTACTTTTCCACCCCATACAAATTTAAATAATGTGCGATTTAGTTCTGCTTCAGCTTTTGCTGATGGATTTGGAAGTGCTGAAAAAAGATGTATGAATATGGGTAGAACAAGAGTTTTTACAACAATTACCTTACCAACTAATGACATATGTCTTTGACTCCAGCTTGCCAGTGTTCGTTTAGCCTTTGTTAGTTTCTTCATATAATTAATTTCCACCATTTGTTGTAAATCTGGAGAAAATTCTATACCAAGGAGTGTAAAGTTAGAACAGGACCAAATTAGGCCCATTTACGGACATATTCTTTCATTGGAGAATTTCCTGTTTCCAATCCAAATAGCTTTTGTTTTTGTTATTATAAGTCCAGATAATAGAAAAAAACCTGCAAGATATTCGTAGTTGTTTTAAGAGAAAGTTGATATCCATCAAGAAGAATAAAAGCGTCATCGGCATACTGACCCAATTTATATTCAGTGCAGTCAAAGATCAATCCCCGTAATCTGCATTTTGCTTTAAAATTATAGCTAAAATCTCAACCCAAATGATAAACAAATGAGGTGCAAGGGGATCTCCTTGACGACATCCTCTTTCTAGTCTAAAACATGATGACATATGCCCATTATTTGTAACACAACTTTTAGAATCATTACAAAACAGTTTAAACTACTTACAAACGGAATCACCAAAGTTAAAAGATTTGAAAGTTTCTTCCACAAAGGTCTGGTTAATGGAGAAGCCTATTAACAATAATAAACCATATCTATTTTCCTTCTCAAGTTGGTCCATGATATCATATAATAGCCTGGTATTTTCTCCAGTGAATCTACCCATCATATATCCTTTTTGAGTATCACTGATTATTGATGGAATAACCTTTTTAATACTGGCTGCAATGGCTCCCGAAGCAATTTTATAGTCAATATTTAAAAGTGATATAGGTATCCAGTTTTTTTTTAAATTTCTTCTATCTTTATTTTCCTTTGGTAGGCATGTGATGACTCCTTGAGTCTGAAAATCTGAAAGGTTACCTACAGTATATCCGTAATTTATTGATCTGCAGATAAATCCCCCAAGAGACTTCCAAAAGAATTTTTCCATTTTCCATACGTTTTAGAGACATACCAACTTCATTAATTGTAACCAGACCTTCGCATGATTCTCTTTCTTCTTGACTAAGTTTAATAGTGTGATCAAGAAATCTGTTTAGAGTTTCTTGAGTAGCCTCATCATTAAGCTGAGCAGTTCCACTTTTGTACAATTCCATATAAAACTGTTTTTGTGCTTCTAAAATATCTGTTTGGTCAGATATATTTGTCCCATCATCTAAAACAATTTCCTTTATTGTCTTATTGACATGGTTTCTTTTTTCAAGATTTAAAATTACTTTGTGCTTTTTTCCCCAAATTAGTACCGTCTAGTTTTAGTTCTTAATATAACACCTATGTATTTGTTCCTAGATTCATCTAATTCTGCTTTTTTTCGCTCTAAATTTTCCAGAGCTTCCCCTTCTATGTTTTTCACCAGACCCCCCCCCCCCCTGAATTTCTATTATTTCCTGTTCAATTTTCTTAAATTTTTTCCCGTTTTGCTTTTGTTTTCCTAATAGAATAACATATAGTTTCAGACCTTATTTTCATTTTAAAATTTCAAAGAACATTTGATCATTACAGGATAGAGAAACATGGAGCGAGTCATCTCTATTTCCCCTTACATAATATTCATTTACCGTGTCAGTTATATACTTTTTGACCAAATCAGTATACTCAATGTTCCTCAACTGTTGGGCATTAAATCTCCAATATCCTTTGCCCCTTGGACTCGTTGAGAATACAACACTTAAAACAATAGCTGAATGACCAGTCTTAAACCCTAGTAAGATACACACATCAGCTGTATTCATGTGAATGCCATCTGATACAAAAAAGTAATCTAATCTACATTGTTTCAAGGGAGATTTTTGCCTCCAGGTATACATCTTTAAGTCTTGATTGGAATTTCGCCATGGGTCAATTAATTCCAAATTCGTTTTTGAGGTCTTGAATCGCTGCCCTAGACTGTTGGTATTTGTCATGTAAAATATTATAAGTATCCAAATCTAAGTCTTGAACAGTATTCCAGTCTCCGCACATTCTAATTGATGAGTTCTCAAAAAATAAGATCTACTCTTTTAACGCTCTAAAAAAAAGCTAGGATTATCATCATTGTAACCATACAAATTCACGAGGGTTATTCTGTTACCATTAATTGTAATATCTAAAATAATAAATCCTCCTTGACAGTCACATCTTTCTCTATGAATTACGAATTCAAAAGTATTTCTAAAAATTTTGCAACCCCAGCACTATTACTAGAACAGTGGCTAAATATAGATGTGTATCCCCATTCAGCTGCCCAATATAATTTATCGTTCTTTGTACTATGAATTTCTTGCAAGCATACTATAGATACATTCTTTTGTTTTACCCAGTGGAAAACGTCCCTTCGTTTAAAGACTGAACCTTGCAGGCCTCTAACATTTATAGAGATAAATTTTATGTTATTATCCATGACAGCGGTAGAAATTTTACATATACATGTTCTTGTACAGGAATTATGAAGTAATTATCACCTTGAGTTTATCATATGCATGCCTTTCACACTCACTCTCACACAGCAAAAAACATCCATAATAAAATCATCCATGGTGTTAAAATACATGCTGTAGATTTGGCTGCAGTTAACATTTGATACAGTATACGATAGACAACAGCTTTGTAAACCAGTAGGCACAGATTAATAAAAGTATAAATTACAAATTAATGATTGAAAAACAAAGTGTGAAATTTAGAGCATACATGGAAATGGTGGATGATTGAGCAAGAATGGGAGACTGAAAAATAGATAACGCTGTAGAGCAGTGTTGAATAGGGTGAATACACGACTGAGTAGATGAGTGTGTATATGAGTGAAAGATGATTTTTGAACTAAGTGAATTAATTAAGAAGAGATATCATACAATGGATGTGCAAAAAGCAAATAAATCTATTAATTAGTGACAAAACTGGTGAGAGAAAGAAGTAACTTATAGAAAAATCTTTAAAACAAATCCGAGTAGAAAAAGGAGTACCAAAGCGAAAGTTCACATACCTACCGGTATATAGACAATTCCATGAGTTCATATATTCTAAATTGTCTCATCAATTTCATCATATATGTCAAATTTTATCCTTTTTCCTGATTTGGTTTTACCATACACAAATCCATTAAAGTACCATGCACTGTCAATTTCTTGATGCCTGGATAATTTATTGATGAGTTCAGTACTCTTCCTGGTCACATCCTCTACCAGTCTAATTCCTTTGTTCTGTTTAAAATCCTTCTGCTTTTTGATAATTGGAAGTTTACAATCCAGACTCCAAAATTTGACAATCCCTGTCGGCCTGGGATCCTATGTGCCGCCACTATGTCCTTGTTATCCAGATTAATCTTTGTGACTTCCTTCACCAATTTTGGAATTCCCTCTCTCAAACTTTCATTTTCCTCCTCCTCTAGCCCTAAAACTTTAATGTTCAACTTTCTTGAATATTGTTCGGTTTGGTTTGAAGCCGCACTTGCTTGCTTCGATCACCTGTCACGATTGTTCATGTCACTCCTTATTTTATCATTTTCCTTCTTTGCTTCTTGTAATTTTTCTCGCAATTGGTGGTTTTCGAAATCCAGTGAGTCCATCCAATCCATCAACTCCCCTGTCATCTCCTTTGCTACCCTTTCACTTTCTACAACTATCTCCTTTCTCAGATCTTCCTTCACATTATCTAACAATTTCTTCACAATAGTTGAAACAATTTCAGTTAGGTCATCTCTTTTCACCTAATCAGCAATATCAGATATGAATTCTGCTTCAAAAATGCTCCTTCTGAGACTTTGTTTAATTTCATCTAAGTCCAGCTGAATTGTGTTCAAACCGGATTCACTCAAACTTGTGTCTTAAATCTCCATTAGGGCATCACTCTGTAATCTGGTTTTTATTTGTTGCTTGCCTTGATCTTTCTTTCCACTCATGCTTGTAGATTATCTTGTTTGGACTAATTTTTTCTCACTACCCATTTGTGATACTTATTATTACTCACCATGTGCCATACAATTCCTATAACTGAAGGCAACTGATGGACAGGTAATTACACTGGAATAAGTAAATGAATCAAACAAAGCAGGCAGGAAATATCTAAAACTATCTAAAAACTGCACCATTGAAGAATCAAACAATGCATGCAGGGAATGTCTCAAACTATCTAAAAACTGCACCACTGTAACTCTATCTTTACTCCATCATAACCAAATTTTGAATAGAAAAAACACTTTTTTCTACAAAATTGCATATGATCCACCAGTAATGTTATATACCCTGCATTCCTTGAATACTCACATATCATCCCAACAATTATGAATCATTTCACTGCAGAAAAAATCACTTATAACTGCCAAAATCTACAGAGCCACTTTTCTAGGTTCCACCTATAGCCGCCATTTTGGAACCTCCCTAGAGAAATAGCACCTAGGTCTAACTCCAAATTCAAGTTAGCAATTGCATAGTGCTAAACCTCAAACGATGTCAAGTCTGGCCATTCTAATATATCGCTTTTGCTATTACAGCTTTATAGTTAAATCTTGATTTTATTTGTTTAGTTTTATATTTATAATGTTATATGTATAACTGTATAAGACCGCCACACTACCTTTCCAAGATGGTGGCTGTGGATTATATTAATGTAGAACTGAGCATCCGGGTACATCAGAACGGTAATCTTGTTCCGCCTGATGTAATATCCAATCAGTTCTGGCCACATGTCAATTATATTTTTGCAGACAAACTTAGAGCTATAAGGAATGTCGGTCTTGCAAGTGTACTGTGTGAAAATGTAAAGTATCTGCAGAGTGTTCCAAAGGATCCATTTCTATTACAATCCTGCAGGCAAGTCTCTCTCTCTCTCTCTCTCTCTCTCTCTCTCTCTCTCTCTCTCTCTCTCTCTCTCTCACTCACACCGGAGAGGTGGAGAGGAAGGTTTTACTGATATCATATTTAATTTAATCTGTTTAAGGAAACATGTCAGGTCTATGCCCAGTGCGGTTGCATTACTGGTTGTTATATGTCGCCTAGTCAATATTAACCTATAATGCATTTAATTGCACATGAAGTCATCTTGTAGATCTGTAACATCATTTACATACTTATTGTGTGATGGCTGTCTATACTATATTTTCTTGTTACTTTCTGTTATGTGTCTTTTCCTTGTAACTTGAGCAACAATGCTTGGTAAATTAGGATATAGTTAAAGGAAGAATTGTTATTATTGTGGTATGCTTGATGGGTATAATTTGGGTTAAATAGTCTACAACATGTCCCTATATCAGAAGTGCATAACTCAAAAGAATTATAGCTCTTCTTGGTGATTTTCACTTTCAGGTTAAAATATTTTTTTTTAAATTAAGGCTTCGGATAGGATACCCATATTGATCTACGTATACACCCTAAAATCTGCCGTCCAGCTGTCCTTTATACGTGCATAATTATTATAGTATATTATGATAAGTATTCGGTAGTTTAAACTTTAGACCTAATATTTATTTGTATCCACATCAACCGGGAAGGGGACGTTACTACTCGCCGGTGGGGGGGGGGAGACTTTGCCTTCCTTTAATCCGGCCCTGCTTGCAACCAATCCGTGATTTTCAGATTTGACAATATCAACGTTAACCAAATTGGGTTGTCTAAAGCATCTTTAAAAGTTGTTAATCTTGAAAGTTTGGAGTAAATTTTCAGCCGGTCTTGACAGGGTGCCTTGAGTTTCATGTGTTCCAAATTCAATCATAATTGAAATTCTCTTAGTATGAAAAACACAGTAATTTTAAACAATACATAGTCACTGTTCCATCTGTGTTCAATAAGAAAAATGCATTTGTTTCTGGTTTTCAGTAACCCGTTGGTATCATGTTCTGATGTTCCAAAGCTAGACCTGACGCCATGGAAACAGCCGCATGTCTAAAGACCCGGACAATGATACCTACTTTTAAATTTCAAAATAATCTCCCATTCTTTAGCCTCTATCATTCTCTTTGGTCTTCCTTATCAACACTTGATATTTAAAATGTCAATCTTGTTTATCTTGTACGGAGGTTTATTTTTTTATGTCCATTTATAAAATTATATAAATATTTTTATATCTTATGTAACTCATATTTTTATAATATCATAATGTTATTAGTTGATATTACGCTTTTTCATGTTTTTATTTTTTATTTTACAAAGTTAAAATTTGTATTTGCTTTTCCCCAAATGAAACAGCCTGATGTGGTTTATTCTACGGTACTGTTTTTGACAAATTTGTTTGGTTTTCTTTAAGTAAATTTTAGTTGTTTAGTAGCGCATGTTAATGTGTTAAGTACATGTATTCCGTTCCAAGACGGCAAAACTTTTATAAGATTTTCAAGAAACCATCTCTTTTTCGTTTGAATGTTACGTGGTTTTCTAAAACCCACTAAATATTGTTCCATTTCTTGCGGGTGTATGTTTCTCGGCCCACTCTAATAATTATCTTGTCAGGGTGTTCGGGTATACCACTCCATATGTATGTGCCTGTTAAATTAAAAAAATGTGTTTTTGTTGTGGTGGAATTAACGCCATTTCTTCAGCATCATATGATATAAATAGCGGCCAGTGTGTTTGGTGTAGGAACAACTCGGGTCAAAACTCAAAGAAGAACCTCCAACCCACGGGAAACTAATGGCAAGCTTTCCCACATATTCCCGTTGACCGAGCCCGAGACTTAAACCTACGCGGACAGAGGTGAGATGTCAATTACCTGCGTGGGCGCCCGTATATAGAGACAAGGATTAAGGTGGGTACTTGCGCCCCCCCCCCTCCGGATTTCACTTCTAAACGTGTTTTTGCCTACGTCGATAAATCTTAATAGCTGACCATTATATGTTTGCCTCCCCCAACCCGACAATATTTCTGTGAGCACCCATAATGATCTTAAATGCGTGGGTCTTAGACTACTCGGTCACCCGGAACTGCTATCAATAGTGCAGCTAGCTGTTTGTAGGCTTCAGTATCCACAAGTTCTCAAATGTCAGCAATTTCTAGTGCAAGCTTAATCATCTCACATTACTTATCATTTGACAGGTCGTGTTATTTTTTTTTTAGCTGCGATATTTAATTTTTTTAACCTCAAAATAATGATTTTTTTTTTGTAACACTGTACAGGATTCAAAACCGTTTTTTATGTAAGAATCAGAGCAAGACATTTTTTCCAGCTATTGACAGACAGAAATGTTAAACACACACACACGTGTGTGTATATATATATATATATATATATATATATATATATATATATATATATATATATATATATATATATATATATATTGACTAACCCCTATAACATAAAATTTCACACATGGACGTCATCATTTATTCATTTTCTCCATTCATTTTACATTGTCGTAATTGTGCAGTGTATCTCCTTTCTAAATAACCTTTTTGCCTCATAAAGCAGCGTTTCAACTATTATTATTTAATAAATAAGCAATTCAAGATGGGCATCTATTTCTATCAAAAAATATTTGTTTTTGCAACGTTAAATACCCTAACGCGCTATTGATGACGTCGGAATCTTACCTCTTTGAAAGTGTTAACAGTATGAACAGTCACATGCCTCAGATATATGCACCTCCTTCTCTATACGTATAGGGAGACGAAAGTTTTTTTTAAAAAATTAATAACATTTCTATCTCTATATTGTAAAATCCGTATGTCATAAATAAGTTACATCATTCGAATGGGAAATTATGAACTAGTAATATGCGATCTATATTGCGTTCCTGTCGTCGCGCAATACTGCACAGAAAATGCTCGTTGATATCTTCCCACGCAAATGATGTAACGTGTATATACTAATTAATATTTTCAGTACAGTTTTCATAACTCAAAATCAATATAATATATACTTTTTTGAACAATCGTCGACATGCGACACATACACTACATTACCCTCAACAGCTCTCCATAGTATTCGCATGAATAAAAACAAGGTTGACCTTAACAAGGCGTGAGGGAGGAGTAATATCAATGCAGTTAGAAGAAACCCTTAGCTGCATAAATATACTTGTATATGTTAGCGACACCAATCATGAATTTTTGTAACACTAGAATATCTTGCCGTATAGAGGGGAAACGTAAATATTACTATTATTCATAAATGTGGAGCCAAAAATGTCTTTAATTTCGATCAATTTCTGTACACAGCAAAGGGGGTCCATATATTTTACTGTTTTCTAACATTGGCCATACTATCTTACAATCTACTAAATAATTAGTATTGTGTTATGTGGTTTAATACTAAACATATTCAGCTGTTTTACGATTGTGTAGTATTTCTAATCTTTTATTTATTTATTTATTCAATGAAAGCAAATCAACCAAAGTATTAAAATTACTGATGAAAGAAATACAGTACATGTATACTAGACTTTACACGAAAGAAATACAGTACATGTATACTAGACTGTACATGAAAGAAATACAGTACATGTATACTAGACTGTACACTGAACATGGAAAATGAAATTCATATCTATGTTCGTTTCTGTGATAACAATCAAACACCAATATGCCTATAAAAGGATGGCATCAGAACTGCAAATGTTTAAATACTTTCATCTCTTCAAACATGAACAAAGCGGTACTCAGTCAAGCACCTGGCTTGCCACTTTTAAAAGAAAACGCGAAACCTAATTTAAATTCAATATACAAACAAGAGAATTTTGTACTATTATATGTCACAACGCTGCAATTGCTGTACTAAAAGTATAAAAAGAAATGAACAAAATCATTAAATTAATCTGTATTTATTCAAATATGAATTTGTTTTCCTTTGGTTTCTTGGTGTATTCCATTGTCCAATTTCTCAAGCACTGTCCTCGATCCTCACTGGTTCAGCACTGTTGACTTTATTTAGCATATAAAGCGAGTCTTCCTTTATCCAGCTTCCCTTTTATGTTGTTCATGGCCAGGTGCCGTTTAATACGTTTAATAGTTTTGCATTACTTTCTCAAGTGTTTATGCTACAATCCTTTTGTTCGTCGGTCTTTCCCTTTCATTTCACAGCCATCAAAATCAAAAACACTACTGACATAAAGGACCACTTTTAATCCCTTTCTCGATTTTAATAATTTAAAAATAAAAAACAAGCTATCCTACATTTAGTCTCAACTCTCCAGATTACAACTACATGATCATGAATAAAAAGCTTGCTTCTCTAAAGTTATTTTTTCTATAATAATGCCTTGACATCAACGTTAAAACCACGACGTACTGGAATGCTGAATCTGACTTTTTTTGTGGACACATTTGTAGGTATAATAAGCTCCCAAAATGTCTTTTTTTATATATAAAAAATGCAACAGATTTGGTCATCTTGTACACGCATCTTCGGGCACCAGAGGTCCCTTTAGACCATAATCGTAGCCCTGGGCGCCATTGACCCGTACATAGTACGCCAACGTATACACAGCCTGTTACTCTCGCGTGGTACGCTCTTATTACATCAACATGTCATGAATATTTGTAAATCTGTCTGGAGCGCCATTCTCAATTTTTTTTAACGGTTGATGCCACTAAAACAAGTGCCCCTTAGTTGTAGTTGTTGTTGGATTTAACGCCATTTTCAGCATAAGATAGGCTTTACATGGCAGCCGGTACTAATGGAGGATGAAGCCGGGAAAACCCCTGGAAAGAATCACCGTCCCACGAGTAGCTACTGCCAAGCTTTTCCACATACCCACATTGGCTGAATCAGAGACTCGAACCCACGCAGACTGAGGTGAGATAGCAGTGATCCGTAACGGATAGCGCTTTAGACCACTCGGGGCCTTAAGTATCCCTTAGTACTTTAATGACTGGAAAAGTGTAATACGCTTCAATCCATTTCGTCTCTGTATCTACACAGCTGCTCGCTCTAATCATCATTCGAGTACGTAGAAGTGAATGAGCACACCTCCCTCCGAAAGCCATCTTTTGAAAATGCTATACAAGCAACAGCTTGATAATGCATGCATTTTGCACGACAATATGATCAGTTGAAGCTATCAGAACACATGAAACTATTATCTGGATAGGAAACAGACAAGCCGGTATCCGGCTTTGATTGTAACATTCACAATTTCAATTTCACAATCGTCATGAAAATTACTGGACAAGATAGAAAGTAACCATGTTTGACATTAGAGGAAAACTGCAGATGTTTTTTAAAAAAAACATAAAACAGTGACCTTGTCCTCGAACATAAAACAAGGAGTAATACAGATGTTATCAAACTGGGATGTACCAATCATCATCAATGTACCTCAATTTTATTACACAAAGCATACCTTACTGACATTGATCTTAAAAATAAGACTTCCCGCTTGCAATACAACATATGTTTTAGTGACAAGTTCACAGTATTCCACGTTTCATCCATTTTCTTGAACAGCTGTGAAGTTGAAAGTTGATGGGCAAATGCGACTAACAAAACATATCGACATAAAACCTTTCAGATATAATCACTGATGTGGTACAGAACACCATTTTGCAATGATATAGATCAATACTAATTTCATCTCATCTTGCATGGCTCTTAACAGTTTCAAGTGTATTAAAATCAGTTAAGATACAACACCATTACATTGACCTTCCAAGGCCCTCATGCCATACCAAACTTGCCTACTAAAGACGTGTATGCAAAGTGGATTCATTTAACGTCAAACAGCTTCATATGCAGGCTGAAATGGTATTAAGATTAGAAACAAATTACTGGCCCATGACCTTGGTCCTCGAGATGACAGCCATATTGCTTTGTCCCACATGCCTTCTATGATGAGGAACAAGTATTCAAAGTTTTATCTCTTAAATGATTTCATGTTATTGTGCAGTGTTATGGAAAACATTTTAAAAAAATGTATTCCTTAAATCTTCAATAGCATTTAATTTTAAGTGACAGATTAGAAGAAACAAATCTAAAATAGCTACCTCAACTTGTAGGTCTTCCTATTTGAATGCAGAAGTATACATGCAGGCTGAAAAGGGTAATAAGATTAGAAACAAATTACTGGCCCATGACCTTGATCCTCGAGATGACAGTCATATTGCTTTGTCCCACATGCCTTCTTCAACTTTGATGGTAGGTCTTCCTATTTGAATGCAGAAGTATACCAAAGACAAGACTCGATTTTAAATTTAAAATAAAAATACTTAAAATGTCTGGTGCTCCTTGCCCAGCGAGGTCAAAAAGGTCAGCACGCCTGATCATGGGGTAAAAAAAAATATGAAGATTTAGACTGAAAGCAGTCGCAAGTGATCCTGGAAGCCATCATTATCACAGTTTGCAAAGTTGTTATATCATTCCAAATTATTATTTTTTTTTTTAATTAACAAACCTACTCAACACAAAACACTTTAAGAACTTAATATTAATTATCACTTTAATTTATTTTCCAATATTTTATTTTAGCTTTTGTTAACAAGAGATAGATGATACACAAGTAGTATATATCCTTGTACTATATAGTTCTAGACATTTGTCAGCAATCTTAAATACTAGGGCTTAAGTTCATGCTGGTGCATTTCAAAGTTCACAATAATGTCATTTTGTTGTTGTAGGGTTTAACGCAATTTTTCAGCACACGATAGGCTATACATGGTGGCCAGTATTATTGGTGGAGGAAGAACCCGGGAAAAACCCCCGAAAGAACCACTGACCCACGAGAAGCTATTGGCAAGATATCTCGCATAACTACATTAGTCGAATCAGAAACTCAAACACACGCAGAGGTGAGATGGCAGTGATCCGTAACAGCGCGTTAGACCACTTGGCCCCTCGATGTCAAATTGAAGCACATTATATGTACGACAGACTTTGTATTAAAATAAATCGAACTAATCTGCCATTTTTCTTGCATGGTAAAAGGTTTCAAATATATGAAACTATATATATATAAAATATCAACATATATTCATTCATTTCATTGCCACAACCTGTTGATAATATGCGTCTTGCATTTGCCCCCTTGGCAATGACTATTGCTTAAAATTTATAAAATAATTCATTATTTTAGTGGGAGCAGTTGTTTTCTTTCCATTCTTAGAAAATTTTCTTCCACTTCTTGTATTCTCAACATGCAGTTAATCTATTCCTACACAGGGTGGTATCTACTATCTTGCATAATTCTTAAAACAAGGCATCTCATCCAACCCCAACCCCCACCCCCACTTTCATGACAAACGTTCATGTTCTGTATAGAGTAGTAGGTTTCTATATTTATTCTCCCCGAATTGGAATTAATATTATTCATTACATTCAATGTTAACTACACTCATGGGCCATGAAAACTAATCTGTAATGACATGATCTATTTTTATGGCATTTCACCCATGATCATGTATTTGAAGAACAATTCAAGGTTAAAATTACCAATCTAGAACAGAATTACATTAATTAAAACAAACTTTCCAATTTCCTCACATGACAAGATCTCAATTACAAGATTTACATCTAATTGTACATCTCGAATTCAGATAGTCTAGTTTTAACAATAATTAATAATATCCTATTGTAGTCCCTACAACCCGTCAACAGCAGGACTGGCTGACATAGACAAGGGGAAAACTTTAATATCCATGTTGTAGTCCCTACAACCCATCCCATACAGGACTTGATGACATAGACAAGGGGAAAACTTGAATAATATCCATGTTGTAGTCCCTACAACCCATCCAATACAGGACTTGATGACATAGACAAGGGGAAAACTTGAATAATATCCATGCTGTAGTCCCTACAACCCGTCAACAGCAGGACTGGCTGACATAGACAAGGGGAAAACTTGAATAATATGTAGTCCCTACAACCCATCCCTAGCAGGACTGGCTGACATAGACAAGGGGAAAACTTGAATAATATCCATGTTGTAGTCCCTACAACCCATCACTAGCAGACTGGCTGACATAGACAAGGGGAAAACTTGAATATTATCCATATTGTAGTCCCTACAACCCATCCCTAGCAGTACTGGCTGACATAGACAAGGGGAAAACTTGAATATTATCCATATTGAAGTCCCTACAACCCATCCCTAGCAGTACTAGCTGACATAGACAAGGGGAAAACTTGAATATTATCCATATTGTAGTCCCTACAACCCATCCCTAGCAGTACTGGCTGACATAGACAAGGGGAAAACTTGAATATTATCCATATTGTAGTCCCTACAACCCATCCCTAGCAGTACTGGCTGACATAGACAAGGGGAAAACTTGAATAATATCCATGTTGTAGTCCCTACAACCCATCACTAGCAGAACTGGCCGACATAGACAAGGGGAAAAATTACACACAATACAACTATCGTAGTAGGGCACAAGATACTGACATTCTACTGAAATACAAGTCGACAAAAAAAAACTATGAAAGTATGACATTTATTTTTTCCAATATATTTTATAACCAATTAATTGATGATGATGGAAAAATTAAATGCATACAACTGATGGGCATTAATTATATTGCAATGTACATTGTTTTCACTATGCAAATGGATGTATAATACAAAGTAACAAAAGTGAGCAATAAAATCATTACAAATATGACTGACAAGAGAAAATATACAAATACAAAATTAAAGGATGTAAAATCTTGCAATATGTCCTACTTTAACACTAGTCTGTATCATAAAAACGATAATCCTGATGCGTCTTACACATTATCAGTCTCATAAAATGTGTGGAAAATAAAATAGCAGCACTTACCGATACATTCATTCAACAAAATATAGAAAGTCTCGTTAATCAATCACAATATTTACTGTGTGTATATATTCGCTTACAAAATAGAAGTGCAAACTGCATAGTCCAAGATGTTCCATTGCATAATGCAGCAGATCAGCCTCTATCCAATTTCTTTGGAGTACTCGAGTGAACAACAGACCAACCAACTACTACAATTTGCCACAAGTCTAAGAAAAATGACCTTCAAAACACAATCTTGCGGACTGAAAGCAAAAACTATGGAAATAACATTGCTGAAGTAAAATCCGGACAAATGGCTCATCCCTTGTTTATACAGATCGAGGGTTCTTGTCAGAATTAGCCAAGTTAATCAGATAACCTGTCTAACTTTACAGTATAATCAGATAATCTGGCTAACTGGACAACCAGGGCTCGATTTAGGCATAAGCTAATCAAGATGCAGCTTACGATCTTAAGAGTCTGAAGAGGCCTCCCAAAATTTGCGATTTCTTTTTAAAGCCTTGTCTGTTAACACTTATCAAATAGGGCTTCTACAGCTTTTTGCCTCACCATGTCTAAATCTGGCCATGGTAACATCTCTGATGTTTAAATTACACATTTTTTCATGCAATATATTGTCATCAGGATCATGATCAAACTGTTGATGACATAAATTTTTACAAAATGTTATCAAACAAGCAATACATGATAAAGATGAAAGTGAAAATTTGCCTCTTTATAATAAGCGTTAATAATCAGTAATAAAAAAAAGGAACATTATTTTTTTTAAAATAAAAGCAAGGACACCAGATACATTTATTGGACATCCCAGCTTGATTCAAGCACATATTGAGGTAGGAAGTGATTGCTGTTGTGTGAAATCAAACGTCCAAGAGTTGAGTGATGGCAACAAGCCACTGGGCCTCTTTGGGTTCTAACAGAAGATTGTGCAGTGTACATACCAACATTAAATTTACTTATTATTAGACCACAATATTTACTATCATTGCATGTTTTTAATGAAGAACATTTTTTTCAATGCACGTTTACCAGTTTCAGTCACACTACAAGATAATTTGCTACACATTACTAAAAACTGGTCAAAATTGAGAGATAATAATCAACTTCCTTACAGAGGTGGTCTTGTTAAAAGTTGGAAGGTGTGGATGAAAGGACACAGCTGCTAGCACGTTATGTGACAGTTGATACGGGTCGATGTTTACAGCTGGTTGTTATAGGGTTTAGCACCTTTTTTTCAGCACAAGATATGCTATACATGGCATGATGGAGGAAGAACCTGGGAAAACCCTAGAAAGAACCACTGACACGCCAGAAGCTACCGGCAAGCTTTCTCACATACCCACTAAGGCAAAGCCTGATACACAAACCTATGCAGACAAAGGCGAGACAACATTGATCCATAATGGTAAGTGCTTTGGACCCCACGGGGGCCAATGTTTATAGCTAGAGTATATTTACAAACAAGAAATGATGAAAACACCAATAAGCTTGCCTTGCAATCTTTGTTTTAACACAGCAAGATATCTGTATGTAAAATTAAAGTTACCGAACATTACAATACAATCCAAGCTGTCTAAACACTTTTTGTATATTTTTGTTTTCAACCTTATTAATAATTACCCGTGAAAAAACATTACCTTTGATTCTTGCAAGATCTCATCTTTATTGAATGTGAACTTGCAACAATCACCAAATGTTTGTAATCTGACGTTTTCATTTCTTAAAAAAAAACAAGGATCTTAAATTTGAACACATTTTGATACTATATTAAATTTGGTTTTTACATATCCACAGAAAATTGCACAATTTATTCTCAGCACCTACTTCATGTATTGCTATAAAAAACTTACACCTGTTGATTAGACTCCACACAACATTCCCAAAAGAAAGTGTCAACCATTATGTAGAGCTCATCATAAAACCATTGCTGAAAAGCACGAGTCGAAACCTAAACTGCTAATATGTCTGCAAAAAAGTGACATGTATTTCACTTCCCAATGAAAGCATAAGCAAATTTCAACATCACATGCTATTTTGATATTTTATAACTAACTTATATTGGAGGACAACTTGTTTGAGAAATACTGCACAGCACAGACCTTTTTCACTCGTCACAATGTTTAAAAAGTTTGAATTGGGCATTTAATTTTAACTGTGAAAAGGAATTGCAGACTAATACAAGCTTAAATATCAAAAATAGTACCAATGTACAAAAATTTAACCCAAAACAAAGACATGCAGACGAGTATAGGTGAATTGAGGGCAATTTGTATTAATTCAATCCTATAGGAAGATATTAGTTATGGTTACAATACCTTTTGTTTTCAATATAAAACTCTATATACATGCAAAATAAGAATTATGCAAATTTACTTTCAATTCAGATGGGACAGATTTTACAAGCAAATGTTCATCGCCGATATCTTGTTACAATAATTGTTTTTAAAACACATGCAAACTATATTTAGACAGGATTTACATGTGGTACAATAACAGAGGACACACGTCAAGATTTAATTTCAGAACTAAAGAGGCAATGAGTAACCTCTAGACTCCCTAACATGTTTGAAAATGGTAGACATCGTAATCGTAACAAAGTTTTGTAATGATGTTGTCGTACAGTGCAGAATACAAATACACCATGGTTTATGACATCTGTACAGTGTACTGTCTCACTCATTGACTAAACGATACATCTGTACAGTGTACTGTCTCACTGACTAAAAGATATAACATGTACAGTGTACTGTATCATTCATTGACTAAAAGATATAAACTAGTTGATGTGAAGCTGGGTGTAATGTAATCATTCTTAATGCCATCAATGACAAAAACAACAAACAATAACAATTAGAATGCATGAAGTCTGACATAATTTGTTTTATTCTTCCATGAAGATGAGCTTTAAAACATCCAACAGAGGAGTTTGCAACTTTAAAAGATGAAATTATTTACTTCATTTTGAAAGACAATAGTGTTTGGAAAATAATATTCAAGTGGAAACAATGTATTCTCTATTCCTTACTTCAGCAACATGTAAAATTAGGCTGAGACATCCTATCAAATCAAACATTTAAAATATTTAATCACTTTCTGGTTCTTCCTTTATCTTTTTCTTTTTCTTTTTTTTCTTCTTTTCGGAGCCAACATCTGGGGTACCTGAAAATATATTTTTAAAAAAAATTAATATCATTCATGACCTCTTTAAAAACATAGCAGCAACACAAACAGCCCTTTTCTTACCAACGACCTAAACTAACAAGTTAAATACTGGACTAGAGTAAAATGAGGTGTGGACTTTGCAGAAGTTTCATTACAACATGTGTACGAGTTGAAAAGTGACAGCCTGGATAAGGAAACACCTCGCAGACTTGCATTTTTATCTTCCCTGTAACCTTGGCCGCAACACATGGAGTATCAAAGTAAATACACAAGGCATTGTCAATATATAAAGTATGAAGAAATTTAATTACAATATGTTCATTGGTTCAAAATTGTAGCTGTACCTGGATGGTAGCCATCAATTTACATTTTCCAATGTCTTGACATTGACCTTGGCATTCACTTGTCATGTTTTCATCAAGGTATTTAAATTTAAATATACCAGTGTACATAAAGACTTATGTCAGAGTGTATTCTCCTTTGCTGTGACATTAAACTCAATACAGGCTGTACGACTATATTATACAAACCACTGCCTATACATGTTATAAAACTGGCTAAAATGCCATGAAATTATCTTACAATTTTGTTCAAATGCTACACTCCAGACAAGGGTCCAAGCCAAAGCATGCTTGCTGGACGCCATTTTTAACAAACATTATATGATCAACAGTTTGATCATGCAGACGCTTCTCATGAACAAATAGATGCAGTTTAAAGCATCTATGTGCTGCTGTAATGTTAGGTTGGTTTCATTACAAATTTCTCTACTTCTAATGTGAAACCCAGATCCAAATCAAACATGGATAAACAAATTTTCCGTAGTTTTTACTAGTCTTAAGTTCATATTTTACGGGTAAGTTTTTCAAGACACAAAATGGTAATAGTTGGAAGGTGTGTAGGAGACATAGTCAATGTAAAGTGACAAATGAGAAGAAATAAATGAATGACAAAATATGCAGTAATAAATCAAATTTGCAGGGTGGGGGGAGGGGGAAGGGTTAAAATTTAAGGTTTTGGGAAAAATGAGCGAGAGAAATCTACATCTGAAACACCTGGCAACATATGAACAAGGTCAATCAAGAATCATCTGAGGAAATTAAAATATTTTAGTTACCATCCATGCTAATTATTAAAATAAATTGCTTTCTACCTAAAAATTGCACGCACTTCAACTTGCACCATATGAGGTGAATTATTAAACAACACAAAAACACTGATCAATAATGATTAAACTAGTTAAATAGGAGGCAAATCTGCAACTGAAAATTTCTTAGTTCAAACCAAACAAGCACATGCTCCATGATTCTGGTCAAGTTCAATCCTTAAAATAAACCTATTCATGGCTGTTCCATTTAAACATACATGGTATCCAGAGAAGGCAGTTTCTAAAAAGTTATATGCCAGGGTTCATTGATTTCACAGAGTTCACATTCAAATGATAAGATAATTCTATACTGCATATACGAGCGAGTACCCTACTTTAAAAGTGCCTTCCGTGGGTCCCATGAATGTTTCAATGGAACAGCCCTAACTCAAAAGGGTATGATGGCACAGATATTGCAGATTACAATAAGAAATCAGTTTGTGTTACCAAACACACAAGGCACAAACATGAACTGCCTTGCAGAGTGTGTCGATTGTTATAATTTGAACTTGTGGATCAATACCATCTCTAGGCTATATATCAGAACGCATACAAATTTTAAAAAATTGTGCGTCCAAAGATCTATGGTATGATGGAATAGGTGTGGGCCAAGATCAACCAAATTTATTAGAATCTAGGTCCTACAACTCAGAATGTGTAACAAGGAATATTGAGTTGGCAGCTAAACATCAAGCATGATGTGAATGCATTATGATGAACAATGATGGTACTCCAACAATAATAAAAAATCTGCCCTGATATGCATCATCACAGTGGGGTTGGGGAGTGGAGGGTTGGCTTCTTTACTATGAAATAGCCACTTCTGTAGAGATCTGTTCAAATTTTCAACTTTTAGTAGAATTGTTTCATGCGTACTATATTTACTAAAGTTTTTTCCTTATTGAATAAATACAGGCACAATCTAATGGTTGCATTTGTCAAACTCTGGTGACTACCAATCAGTTTATTTTTAATGGCAATAGTACCCCTGGAATGGTGAACACAGATGAAATATGGCTGGAAATTCTTTAAAGACGTAAAAACAGCCCATTGTGAACAGACATTAATTTCATTCAAGAAACTAGAATGGTAGCTAAATAAATTTTACATTCCTCAGCTGCCATCGTTCCTGAACCAAATGAGATAATGGTCAACAATATTAACACTGTAGACAAAAGTCTACATTTCTTGGAAATAAAATGTATGATTTAAATACATCGTTTTCTAAAGGATTTTATATGAATTCAAAAATTAAGTGCAAAATGATTTTAATTTTTAGCAGGGTTTTTACAACTGATCATTCTTGATAAAATGACTTTTTAATAACTGTTAAAGTGTAAACAATTAAGAACATGCCGTTATTTTTAAAAAAAATTCACTCTAGCAGTACCTATTGAGTCTTGTGTTGTATCAAGTGATGCACTGTCGTTGGCGTGTTTATTCTTTTTCTTCTTTTTCTTTTTCACTTCCCCTTGTGTATCTGAAAAAGCAATTATCAAGGTCTTGTTATTTGCAACATACATACATTTCCTGACTTGGCAGCTTGTAGTCTGTTTCTGCATTGTACGACTACAATGAGATCTTTTTTGTTTTTATGACTGCTGCCAAGTGATTTTTAAGACCTTATGGAATCACAATATTTGCAAAAGAGCACAAGACATGGATGGCATAGAATGTACAATGGAAGAAAACAAATTTCAAGATACATCAACAAAAGTTCCATTAAAAATTGGTCAAACTTTTGATGAAATTGGTAAAAAGGTCCAGGTGGTTCACCTTCATAGCAAAGCCTGTACAAAGATTAGGTTTGATTCCACAAGTCTTGAAAAATATTGCTCAGAAATAAAACTGATGATACAAGCATACATTTAAGTATTTAAGTCTATGGAGGGATCACAATTAAAATTTCAGTGGAAATCAACTCGGAAGTATTTCTTGAACATTAACTTTCATATCCTATTTGGTTTCAATTCTTCGAATGTACTCTAGTGGAAATGAAAAAACTGATGTACTGAGAAACCTTATCTTTATGCCCCCCACCCCACAAATATTGTATGAATTAAAAAAAAATCTCCCATTGTCTTCACACTAAGCAAGTAGCTGCTGTTGCAAGCAGCTAAAGTGCAAATGAAAGGAACAACTTCAGTCTAACTCTAATTTTCAGGTGTATACCTAAGAAGGGATATATTTATTTGATGAAGACAACAGTAGTTTCAATGATGCAACATAAATATAGTAAAATCACAATAGATTAAAATCTGCAAAGTTAAAAAAAAAAAATGATGAAATTAGCCAGTTCTTTGTTGGCTGGTTGCCCCTTAAGTTTGAGTGTGGACTGTATGGGGAAACTGTACGTGTGGACTGTATTGGGAAACTGTCCATGTGATGTTGTAAGGCATTTAAGACTGATATTAAAGCATCCAGTGTAGTATAAATTGTAGGCTGGACACTACTCACTGAACATAATTTCCAGAATTTAAGATAAACACTATTTTTTTCTCTAATTAACTGCTAGGTGTCAAATCTCTAATATTAATCAGAGACAAAGTTTTCAAATTAGCTGCTGCAGCAGTGATGTTGTTCTCAAATTGGCGCCAGTTTCATTTAGGACCAAGCAGACACCACAAATTGAACCCACAGCTCATAAACAAATTCAAATTAGCAGCAGTGATGTTGGACTCAAATTGGCACCAGTTTCATTTAGAACCAAGCAGACACCACAAATTGTTTAGTGAAAACTAAATACAGACTGAAATTTAAGGTTTTGCTTGAGGTCCTTATCATCCATGTTTATGGTGCCATTAAACCAAAAAGGTCATGTCACGACAAGTGCTACAAGACCTGTGCCAGTAACATGACTTTCATCAAGACAAGCATTTTAATGTTGAAAGTTAAAGAAAGATTTTTAATTGCACCAAGCAAATACTTATATATTAGACATTAAACTACCTTTCTGGAGTTCTCGTGTACTGGGGCTCTCAAAGTGCACAATGTTATATCAATTTTCCACGATTCACACACTTGTGCAAATTAGCATTATCTACAGTACATGTTCCATGAAGCTGGTCAAACAAGAATAATAAAAATTCGAGTATTTTCAAAAAAATGTTTTCCACCTACTTGCAAAAGAACACCCCCAACCCCCCACCCCCGCTATGAAAACTAGAGTGGACTACAGCATGCCTGAAGAATCATTCCTGCCATGTCTGACCTAGCTGTTATAGAAATCAATTTCACCAAACATTGCAAGCACATTTGCAAAACACCCCTTGAATATAGTGAGGTTGGTTACTGTTGTATTATGAAGTTATTTATGTGAAGCAGAGTAACATGTCTAGCTAAAATCCCATCAGTTTCTCTATCAATGTAAATTACAGACACAAAGCTGAATTCACAGCCTGTAAAATTACAGTGGGTTGTCATTAGCACAATAACGCTGTCTTGGGGAAACTCACCTTCATCAACTGCCTCCTCCTCCTCTGTACGTTCTAATTTTATCTTTTTGGTGATGACCTCATTTTCCACTTCATCTTCTTCAAATTTTCTTTTCTTAGGAACACTGGGGAGCGTGGAATCTGCACTGGTGTCATATGTTTTAACCAGACTGAAATGAGGCATCGAGAGTGGATAGAAATGAACAAAGAAAATGACTATTACCTAGTACAAGAATTTTACCTAGTTCTACGCTAAATACTGGAGAAAAAAATAACTTAACATCCTCAAGGTTATTAACAAGGTTCAAACACTTCATTTTCATAAAACTGTCCCCATATTCTCAAAGCATTTGAGCTTAAAACTCTGTATCCGCTGTCAAACTTAAAAGACACTCGTCACTGAAATTTAGGATGCTAATTGCAGAACCAAAGTTATGGCGATAGTGATTAGCAGCCATGATTCTAATTCAGGCTAATCTCCCAGTTTTAAGCAGAAATATGCAACTACACCATTTAATTGGAATGGGTATTTCCTGCTTTAGTGAGATAAATGTGCAGTTATGTTAACATAGTTACCAGTTTTTGTAAATGCTGACAGGCACTAAACAGAACTAAGCCATTAACACGTTTAAATTTTGCTGCTTTATGAAGGGGTACAAGTTCCAATCCTAGCATATGATATCAGGCAATGCGTAGTCTTTCACATTTTTAAGCCAAAAATGCCATGGTACTTTATAACATACCATGTTGCTATGTATCAAGACACAAAACAAAATTTGAATAATTAGGTTTATGGCAAGTTCAAGCTATTGCATATCCCTGGAACTGGTACAAGCTGGAAGTTCAACGATGTTGCAGGGAGGCCATTAAGAAATCAAGTCATGATCACTAAACAAATAACAGGTGGATACACAACATTAACTGTTGCACCAAGCGAGTCATGGATGAAATAATATTTATTTTAATCATACAGATAATTAGAATGAGATTCAGCTCTATAAATAGTTTGCACAGGTACAAAAAATATGCATGTACAAATAATTAACTTTGAACTGACTTCTTTGCCTAAAAGTTGACAAATTTTTTCCACAAGTTAGTGAACATCATAGTTTCAGCCAACCACTACCATGAAAACATCTGGTTACTGACCACAACTGACCCTGCTGTCCATCTAATGACAATGTATTGTAGATTGCAAATATGTAACTGGGCCTTTCTTTAAACACTCTAGTTCAATATATATATCATGTAATTACCTCTTATTTTCATATTTCTCCCATTTTGCCATGGCCTTTCCTGAACCACTTATTCTTCTGGACTGAAAAGTAAAAAATCATGACATCACATGAGGCTTTAGTGTGATATTTTACAAATTCCTAAAGAGACATTCAACCTTTATCTCTTTCATTAATTCTTAGAATCAACTACAAAACATTCAAGACAATGAGCCTGAAAAAGATCATTACAAATAATAATTAATATATATGAAATAGCCTTTGCAAAAATAAATACCTACTTGAACATTTAAATTCTGAATCACCAATGAAATATATAAATTCAGATTTTAAAAAATTAACATTTACACGTTAAAACATATGTACTTGTAAAAAACTGTCTCTGTCGACATGCCTTGTATTTATAGTATTCTACTGTGGCCATGTAAGCACAAAGAACTAGATTCTTTTTGGCAACACTGTACTCTCGTAGTCGGCCATATCATTTGTCACTAAATGACTCTAAGCAGCACTACTTTTTGTAATCTAATCACAGAGTACTTTATCAATGTCTCCAATAATCAAATACAGTATCAATGTCTCCAATAACCAAACACAGTATCAATGTCTGAAATCACCAAATACAGTGTCAATGCTTGAACTAACCAAATACATAATTAATGCCTGAAATCGCCAAATACACTATCAAAACTTGAATTAACCAAATACAGTATCAATGCATAAAATTACCAAATACAGTATCAATGCTTGAAATCACCAAATACAGTATCCAATGCATGAAATCACCAAATACAGTATCAATGCCTGAAATCACCAAATGCAGTATCAATGCTTGATATCACCAAATACAATATCAATGCCTGTAATTAAAAAAAATACATGAATCAATGCCAAAAACTAAGGTGCATAGTTTCATTGCTGGAAATCAATATACAGAGGACACTATCAATGTCAGTTAAATTAAATTTTACTCTTCCCATTAATATAAATAATATTAAAAATTTTCAATTAATCATTAAATATTTTCAAGTTTAAATTCTGTACCACCATACCACCTTACTGTAAGCAAATTTAAACAATACTATTTCCCCGTGTACTCCTAATGATTTAAGTACTCTGATCAAAACTATATGCAAGTAAAACAATAATTTACAAAACGACACCTTCCATGCTCTCTTGTTATGAATTTCATATTAAAAATCAGACAATTTTATAACATGCTTAATGACCATACTTTCATTGCAGATTAATCTGTACTCTCATAGTCTGCCATATCTTGGTCATCATTTAACTCAGACCACTACTTTATTTATCTAATCATTGAATACAGTTTGATGTGAAACTTTGCAGACCTGAAGAAGTATTGTCACAATTTCATTTATTGGAATATTATCCATCAAATACTACAAGTCTATCCATTATAATGTAAGGCAAGTGTTAAATATTGATATTTTTTTTTGAGCTGAAAAATTTTGACCATTTTTTAAAAATAGGGGAATCAGGAGATAGGTACAAAAATCTGGGTTCTCCATATTTTTTCAGTAGCCTTGGCAAGTCTTCAGTTCTAACAGACATCATCAATAAGAAGTCTACATGAATAACTGATTTACATTTGTCATTACTTGTTTTCATGGATTACTTTATGCTGACCAGCAATGAAACAGAGACAAAAAAAAATCTAGTTACAAAATGCAACATTCTACTTTAGGAATCACAGATTTTCATTTATTGGAATATTATAAATCAAATACTAAGAGTCTATCCATTATAAAGTAAGGCAAGCATTAAATATAGATGTATATTCTTGAATTGCATCTTGCCACGCAACAATGCTAACAATCCCTGTAACAGCAAGTAAATCAAAACCATTCCCCACTCCCTCCACCACTTTCTTCACTGTGGAGCACCTGCTTTATTCCATCTCCTGGAATTTCATGTCAAGATTATAGGCCATTAATATCTTCATGACAATACTTAAGATTAATCTGTACTCTCATAGTCTGCCATATCTTGGTCATCACTTTAACTCAGACCACTACTTTATTTCATCTAATCATTGAGTACAGTATGGGAAGAAAGCAGACAATTTTAAACTTATTTTTCCAACAATCCAAGTATAATATCCTATCTTGAAAATGTGGCCAAGTTACAAATTTCTTTCATGTCTGATCATTATATATTAACCAGTATATGAGTCTTCTTGCTCTTTACTTTCTTCATTTTCAGAATGAATTGTGGATGTATACTCGATTTTCTAAAAAAAAAAACTTTGATAATATGCCAAATGTCAAATACTTGATCTAATGTACATTTTAAACTGAATGACAGCAAGACTAAGCCAATTTTGCCTTTGTGAATTTGTGAGGCCGGATAGGTATGTTGGACTGGAGCCTATCAGTGAAACGTAGCAGAGAGATGACATAGACTTAGAAGTGATTCTGACAAGTTGATGCGCTTTTCAATCAGATGCATTTAATGAACATATTAAGCACAATGCAATTTTCTTTAATTGAAAATAACCTCCAACTTGTTGAAAGGTATTTAGGTTGGACTTCTCAGCATCTGGAGGGTGGCATGTTCTTAAAGAAAATATCTGCCTAAAATCATTCTCTAAACTCTTTTGGCAGATCAGATTCCACTATCATCAACTGCAATCTGACCATTTATTTTTAATCAGAGTTAGAGAAACAAAAAAAAATATCTGGTGTTGCACCCTGGAATTACAAGAAAGGGGATAATATCCACAACTCCACACGAGGATAATAGCACATAGCTCCACGAGAAAGGGAACAATCCCACACAGCTCCACCGGAGATTACTCGTCAGAATTGTACTATCTTTATCGACATCATTTACAGAATTCTGGGTAAATAGTCTTTCTCCTTCTCTAATGTCGGATTTGTTTCCCACCCCTTTCAAACAGTTCTTGCTTCGGCAATCTGTTTCATCAACAGTCACCTTCTCTGAATTGCCTGTCATGTTCATAAACTTCTGCATCATTCCCTCCCTTGCTTGGTTAAGGTTCAATTGGAACATTCTGGACAGAGCATTTCCACCAAGTGTTTGTATCATTGGGAGGATATAACTTGTTTTCACCAAGTTCTAACAGACATTATCAATAAGAAGTCTACATGAATAATTGATTTACATTTGTCATTACTTGTTTTCATGGATTACTTTATGCTGACCAGCAACGAGATGAAGACAAAAATAAATCTGTTACAAGTCGCAATATTCTACTTTAAGTGTCAGAGTTTCATTTACTGGAATATTATCCAGCAAATACTAAGAGTCTATCCATTACAAAATAAGGCAAGCGTTAAATATAGATGTATATTCTTGAATTGCATCTTGCCACATAACGATGCTAACAATCCCTGTAACCGCAAGCAAATCAAAACCATTCCCCACTCCCTCTACCACTTTCTTCACTGTGGAGCACCTGCTTTATTCCATCTCCAGGAATTTCATGTTCAAGATTATAGGCCATTAATATCTTCATGACAATACTCAAGATTAATTTGTACTCTCATAGTCTGCCATATCTTGGTCATCACTTTAACTCAGACCACTACTTTATTTCATCTAATCATTGAGTACAGAGTAAGAGGTAAGCAGGCAAATTTAAACTTGTATAGTACAATACTGGATCTCACGAAAAAATGACTAGTGGATAAAAGTCAACTGACCAAAATCCTTCATATTGCCCAGGATATCTAGGTCATCTTGCTCACAACTTTCTGCTTGATAATTTTCTGCATTTCTTGATGTCTGTTTCTTGTTGGGAGTTGAGAGATCATCAAAAAAGTTATTACAAGGATGAATCATACTTGTCAAAGAATGTTTCTAACAAACAGTCATTTGGTCATTCTAATGACCAACACTGTTTCTACTAGCACATTATCCATCAAATGCAATTAGTCTATTCATTTTGAAGGCAGCACATGTTAAATAAAGGTAAAAGTCTTTGTTGTGTTTTTCTAACCATGTAATAATGCTAACTACCCTGCAGCTGTGAGCAAATTGGAACCATTCCCAACTCAACCAACCATTTTCTTCACTCTGCAGCACATACTTTATTCTATCTCTAGGAATTTCATGTTCAGGATTGAAGGCCATTAATATCGTCATGACAATACTCAAAATTAATCTATACTCTCATAGTCTGCCATATCTTGGTCATCACTTTAACTCAGACCACTACTTTATTCATCTAATCATTGAGTACAGAGTAAGAAGGAAGCAGACAATATTTAACTTATTTTTTCCAATAATCCAACTTTAATATCCTATCTTGAAAACGTGGCAAGATACAAATTTTCTAAGAAACTTTGATAATATGCCAAATGTCAAATACTTGATCTAATGTACATTTTAAACAGAATGACAGCAAGACGAAGCCAATATTGCTCTTGTGGCTCAATGTTAAGTTCTCTAAGGTTGAGGCAAGTGGGATGCTTTTGAACAGACTCCATTGGAGTATGCACTCCACATAATCAACACTTTTCTACTGCTGTTATGACAAAGTTGACTGCACAATGCAAAGCTATCAATTCAGAGGTCACCCACAATAAAATGACATACACTTAAAAGTGATTCTGGCAAGTATAAGCTTTTCAATCGGATGCATGTAATGAACACATTAAGCACATTGGGTTTTTTTTAAAATCAAAAATAATCTTCAACCTGTTGAAAGGTACTTTGGTTGTACTTGTCAGCATCTGGAGGGTGGGATGTTCTTAAAGAAAATAACTGCCTAAAATCTTTCTCTGCACTTTCGTGGCAGATTCCACTATCATCAACTGCATTATGACCTTATTTTTAATCAGACTTAGAGAAGAAGAAAAATATCTGGTGTTGCACCCTGGAATTACAAGAAAAGGGATGATATCCACAACGGGATAATACCACACAGCTCCACGAGAAAGGGAACAATCCCACACAGCTCCACCGGAGATTACTCGTCAGAATTGTACTATCTTTATCAACATCATTTACAAAGTTCTGGGTAAATAGTCTTTCACTCTCTCTAATGTCCAATTTGTTTCCCACCCCGATCGAACAGGTCTTGCTTCGGCAATCTGTTTCAGTAATATTGTCACCTTCTCTGGATTGCCTGTCATGTTCATAAACTTCTGCATCATTCCCTCCCTTGCTTGCTTAAGGTTCAATTGGAACATTCTGGACAGAGCATTTCCACAAAGTGTTTGTATCATTGGGAGGATATAACTTGTTTTCACCAAGTTCTAACAGACATTATCAATAAGAAGTCTACATGAATAATTGATTTACATTTGTCATTACTTGTTTTCATGGATTACTTTATGCTGACCAGTAATGAGATGGAGACAAAAATAAATGTTACAAAACGCAATATTCTACTTTAAGTGTCACAGAGTTTCATTTACTGGAATATTATCCATCAAATACTAAGAGTCTATCCATTATAAAGTAAGGCAAGCATTAAATATAGATGTATATTCTTGAATTGCATCTTGCCACGTAACGATGCGAGCAATCCCTGTAACAGCAAGCAAATCAAAACCATTCCCCACTCCCTCTACCACTTTCTTCACTGTGGAGCACCTGCTTTATTCCATCTCCAGGAATTTCCATGTTCAAGATTATAGGCCATTAATATCATCATGACAATACTCAAGATTAATCTGTATTCTCATAGTCTGCCATATCTTGGTCATCACTTTAACTCAGACCACTACTTTATTTCATCTAATCATTGAATACAGAGTAAGAGGTAAGCAGGCAAATTTAAACTTGTATAGTACAATACTGGATCTCACGAAAAAATGACTAGTGGATAAAAATCAACTGACCAAAATCCTTCATATTGCCCAGGATATCAAGGTCATCTTGCTCACAACTTTCTGCTTGATAATTTTCTGCATTTATTGATGTCTGTTTCTTGTTGGGAGTTGAGAGATCATCAAAAAAAGTTATTACAAGGAAGAATCATACTTGTCAAAAAATGTTTCTAACAAACAGTCATTAATGTCCAATGACCAAAACTGTTTCTACTAGCACATTATCCATCAAATGCAATTAGTCTATTCATTTTGAAGGCAGCACATGTTAAATAAAGGTAAAAGTCTTTGTTGTGTTTTTCTAACCATGTAATAATGCTAACTACCCTGCAGCTGTGAGCAAATTGGAACCATTCCCAACTCAACCAACCATTTTCTTCACTCTGCAGCACATACTTTATTCTATCTCTAGGAATTTCATGTTCAGGATTGAAGGCCATTAATATCGTCATGACAATACTCAAAATTAATCTATACTCTCATAGTCTGCCATATCTTGGTCATCACTTTAACTCAGACCACTACTTTATTCATCTAATCATTGAGTACAGAGTAAGAAGGAAGCAGACAATATTTAACTTATTTTTTCCAATAATCCAACTTTAATATCCTATCTTGAAAATGTGGCAAGATACAAATCTCGATTCTCTAAGAAACTTTGATAATATGCCAAATGTCAAATACTTGATCTAATGTACATTTTAAACAGAACGACAGCAAGACGAAGCCAATATTGCTCTTGTGGCTCAATGTTAATAACTGCCTAAAATCTTTCTCTGCACTTTCGTGGCAGATTCCACTATCATCAACTGCATTATGACCTTATTTTTAATCAGACTTAGAGAAGAAAAATATCTGGTGTTGCACACTGGAATTACAAGAAAAGGGATGATATCCACAACTCCACAAGGGGATAATACCACACAGCTCCACAAGGGGATGATATCCACAACTCCACAAGAAGATGATATCCACAACTCCACAAGGGGATGATATCCACAACTCCACAAGGGGATAATACCACACAGCTCCACAAGGGGATGATATCTCCAGGAATTTCATGTTCAAGATTATAGGCCATTATTATCGTCATGACAATACTCAAAATTAATCTGTACTCTCATAGTCTGCCATATCTTGGTCATCACTTTAACTCAGACCACTACTTTATTTCATCTAATCATCGAGTACAGTTTGATGTGAAACTTTGCAGATTTGAAGTATTGGTTACCATGAAGTTTAGTTTCCCTGACATGTTGCTTTTGTCAATCCAAAGAAATGTCACAGTCCAAACATTAATCCAGGCATAAATCACTTTCATAGGCTTGGCTACTGTCTGCTTTATCAGACAAATTAAAACGTTTTTTTTGTTTACAGTAACCACCAAATATAATACTATAGCTCAAAATGAGATATTTGACAAATTAAAACTTTTTTTTTGTTTACAGTAACCACCAAATATAATACTATAGCTCAAAATGAGATATTTGACAAATTAAAACTTTTTTTTTGTTTACAGTAACCACCAAATATAATACTATAGCTCAAAATGAGATATTTGACAAATTAAAACTTTTTTTTTGTTTACAGTAACCACCAAATATAATACTATAGCTCAAAATGAGATATTTGACAAATTAAAACGTTTTTTTTGTTTACAGTAACCACCAAATATAATACTATAGCTCAAAATGAGATATTTGACAAATTAAAACTTTTTTTTTTGTTTACAGTAACCACCAAATATAATACTATAGCTCAAAATGAGATATTTGACAAATTAAAACTTTTTGTTTTGTTTACAGTAACCACCAAATATAATACTATAGCTCAAAATGAGATATTTGACTTGTTCACTAAAAGGCATTTCTAATAATTCGGTTTTCCTTTTAGAACTAATTATTCTTATTCTCTTTGTCCTCATCAATCACCACAATTTACATTTTATAGTTTTTACCTAATATTGCAATAGTTTATTCACAAGAACCCATGATGAATTGCCCAAGTTAATAAAACCGTATCAAGGAATAATTGATTCCAATAAAAGAAAAATTGCCTAGTCATGATGGTATGATGCTAACACTAATGTTAGTGAAGTCATTTCCCCAATTTTTCTTACAGTAAGCACAGTCTGCAGTAACAAAGCAATCGGTTCATCATCTGTATCATTTATCAAGATAACCATCTCTCATTTCCCCATTTTTCTTACAGTAAGCACAGTCCACATTACCCAATCAATCAGTTCATCATCTGTATCATTTATCAGGATAACCATCTGTGATGAAAATAATAGCAAATAATTTGAAATAAGACTCCTATGCAAGCCATTTACAACATTCAGACAAGGCATTTGGGTATATAGCTATATAGTTTTGTAAAGATCTTTGATCTTTTTCTATAATTCCTATGACCATTACTTCAAAAGACATCTTCCTAGTCTTAAATGTTGTCAATGTAGGTGAAATAGAACTCACAAGATAGTGTTGTTCCTATTTGTAGTCACAGTGATGAGGATTCCGTACTTAAAAATGAATAGGTCTCTTTCACATCTCAAATGAGGACCATTAGTTAAGGTATCATATTTTATGACCAATTTAGAATTTTTTTTTTAGTCCACATGACCCCATTCTTTCACCTCTGCGCCCAAGTCTATTGGGTTTCTTCCATGCCCCAAATACATCCTACCTGCAATGTCTGGCACATGACAAGTCTTGAAAAAGTCTAATTTCTATTCTATGAAAAAGAAAATGGAAGGATGGGTGGATGGACAAACAAACTGGACATCTAAACTTGACAATTTCTGCCATGTGTTATGATGGCCTATAATAAATTGTAGTCAATCAAATTTAAAATTATTAGCCTACATTCTGGTCTTCCAGCAGCTTGATTCTTGAGACAAGTTTGGCTCTGTTTTCCATTCCCATCGTTGCATTTGTCTCCTCACCCAAAGCATCAACTCGAATTGCAAGCGCCGCCTTGGCTGCCAGCATTCTCGATGTCTGAAAAATGTAAAATATCATAGAAATAATTCATCTTTGAAATATTATGTAATTCTTTACACCTGAATGAAAGGACTAAAGGCTGTTTCACTTAAACATATATGGTACCCAGTGAAAACACTAAAAAAAAAAATGCCAGGGTATCCAGACTACTGTATTATCCAGCCTATAAGTCGATAGTTTTTACTTGGAAGTCGGGGCTTCGTCTTGAATTCCGAATCGACTTATATATGGATTGTGTCATTGAAAGTTTAGATAAGTTATGTTCGTAACTACAGGTTATTAAAATAAACTACAACATGGTTGTGTTTTAATTATAATAAAACAAGCATGGACTGTTTATTCTGCTGTATCAATTGATAAAAAGAATTTTGCAGAGATTTGTTCAGAAGTAAAATCACAAGCATGTTAGCATCGGTAATTGAATTTCACCATTGCCAGTAATGTGGAATATCATACAACGATACCATTACTAGTGTAAAATATGAATTCAAGATATTGGCATGGCCTCATCTTGTACTCCAAATCAACTTATACATGGACAAAGGATGGAAAATAAGTCGAATTGGTGAATTAGACTTGTACTCCGCATCAACTTGTAGGCCGGAAAATACGGTACATATAAAATACAAAATTTAAATTAATTTTTAAGTGCCTTCCCTGCTTCCCAAGTGCATTTTATTGGAAAATCCTATAGCATCTTTAGAAACAAATATATTTAAACATTAGTCTCTCAAATACAGTTGTACATCTTTTCGAATAAAGTTGCTACTAGAAATCTAATTGGATGACTTCTATTGACACAATTTATGCATCTTAAATCTATAAACTTCTTCAAAACAGAATAACATCAGTTTTGGTCCAGTCTGGTAAAGTTGTTTTTGACAAGAATTTGAAGGTTCTATTTCTAGTAAAAAAACCTTATTGCATGGAAGTTCAGCTTAATTATTTACAAACTTTAAACTTCTTTTAGTCAAATTTGGTCATAACCAAATCTCATCAAATGAAGAATCATTCAGATGAAAAAAATGCGAGGCAGACAAAAAAAATTTGCTATGATACAGAACATTTTGAAAGAAGTCTTAAACATTTCTTTATAAATATATTTTTTAACCCCTGGTATGAAAACGTTTATTTATTACAAGTATTGGAAAGAGAGGCAAAAAAAATTTCTTGCAAAATTTGTTTTAATAGTTTATTTTACCTTGCCCTTGTTCTTTGCGGTAGACTGTCCTACAAGTGACGCATGATATATCAGACCATACTTAGGGGTGTCATGTTTTGTCTTTAGCGCTCTAAACAAGGCTTTTTCTGCTCCCAAGATCTGTACAGTTGAGGCTGGATGCTTGGCAAGGTTTAACAAGGAACCTGAAAATATCTGAACTTATAAGCAACAATGTCAGATAATACTATATATTTGATACAAGTCATTTATATTTATTTTTATTGTTTGTTAGATTCAAAATTTGGCATTTTAAGTTTAAGATTTGTTCATTGGGGGAGGGGTGTGTGACCTGTACTTTACAGACTAAACACCAGGTGTTGACCTCACTTCTGACCTGGCTTCATTGTTGTAAAGAAGCTTTTAAAATGATTGCTTGGTTCCAAGGACATTATGGAGCTTTGTATAAACATCTTTCTATTTTAGTTGGGTCATACAGTGTTTTAATTTGGAGCGAGCTATTGAGTATAAATTGGGCTTTTAGAATACTAAGTTGGGTGTCATTTTGAGTTATTTTTAATTACCTTGTACTGGAAATTATGTCAATTCGTTTCAATCAAGAGGATTTATTTTGTTATTTATCTGGAAAAGATTTGTGCTCATATACTTTTATAAACAAGAACTGACTTTATCAAGTGACATCGTCTTCCATATTGGATTCACCGCTCTGGTGGCCTAGTGGTTAGAGCGTCCGCCGCGGAGGTCGTGGGTTCGATCCCCGGCCGAGTCATACCAAAGACTTACAAAAATGGTACCAACAGCTGCCTTGCTTGACGTTCAGCATTAAGAGGTTAGTGTTAGTACTGGTCGGCCTGGTGTCAGGATAATGTGACTGGGTAGGAAAACCTGCTACATGTCTGCGGCATGATGCCCCAGTGGTAGACATCACCATAAACTGCCTCACTGCAGACATTGTAGTGATATGACTGAAAAATTGTTAAAGCTACGTTAAAAATCCTAATCAAACAAACAAACATATTGGATACTTCGCTGGAATTCGAACTTAGAATTATTTGGACATTTTATTACCAGGATTTTTTGCAATTTCTTTTGTTGATAATATTTTGAATTATTTTTGGATTAATTTTGTAATTTTGGAATGGATTCTTAAAACCATAAGTTTATTATTTCTTTTCTGGAAAATATTTGGTACTCAATAAATTGTTTATTAAGTTTTTACAAGCTTGTTATTTTCACTCTTTCTATGTTACTGTTTATTCGAGCCTAAGCACGTAACACTATATTAAAAACCAATGACAGAAATGGCTGCAACTGCAAAAGTTAAGGATTACCATTTTCCCTAAAGCTGCCAATATATATAATTTAATACTAGTGATTAGCTGTGACATAAATCAATTCCTTATTACCTCCAAGTCTTGAATCTGACATGGTAAGATATTCCAAACATACACTTCCTATAATGTGATAGTAGTAAATCATAAAAAAGAGCAAACTCAGCACAGAGTTAACATATTGTCTCATCCATTCTTCTAATGAACACAAAAGATTTTCCGTACATTTTGGACCAACAACTACAAAGCCAAGATAATAAAGCAAATTATTTTAAAATAAAAAATCTAATGGGTAGTGGTGGTGTTAGAATGATATACATGGAGATATGGAATAGACAAATGTGTTGCACTCCAGTAATTCAGCACCCTCTATCCACTATAGTTACTACGAGGCAAATGTAAGAATAGAATAACAGTAGATTAAAACAACATAGTTGTTTAGGGTTCCATTTTCATTGGGGACACAGAATTATGGTATAAACTTTGCTATTCAGCAGAACATGTGAGAAGCCTCAAGCAAACTGAATACTGCATGAAAACTTTCCTCACTGGAATCAGGAGTTCAAAACTTAGTCCCTCATAGCATTATCTAACGTCTAAGTGCTTTCTAAGTGATTTGCACTATTTGGAAGATATACACAAGCTGTAGAAACATCCTAGAATTATTGAATTCCCATCACAAGACAGAACTGTCTTCATGACAGTACCTGAAAACTTTAGTAAATTCATAGTATAACCAGAAAGATGAACAGATAGATGGAAAATGTAAACACTAAATGCTTTGCCAACATCACCGAGGGGCATAAATATGTCTTATAAAAGCTCAAATGAGCGCATCTGCATCAAGCTCTCCTTTAAGCGGTGAATACTTGCCCCTAAAAAAATGAGAAATGTAACAAACCTGCATGGGCAATAAGTCTGGCTCCCACCAATTCTCCTACCAAGACTGTCAGGTTGGGAGCTATGGCAGTCATTCGGTTCTTGATGTAATCATACAGCTGTGCTCGGTATTCCGTTATTTCAGTGACCTGCCAACACAGAAACAAAAAATGAGTTTTAAACGTTAGGACATTAGAAATACATTGTATTCATCATATAAATACACAGGAAAGACATGCACGTACCCTGTTCACTTATTATTCAAATACTGTGCAAACCTAGCTCTGCATGGTCAAGTAATTTATACAAACTTTGAGCAAGCCCCAGACCTGATCAACCCCTTTCGATCTGAACCATAAAATATAAAAAATGCATGAATAGGCATTGTGCTGTCCATGGATTGAAGAAGATTATGGACCAAAGTTGTTTAGAAAGCAAACAAGCGCTCATTCAGGCAGCCAGTATTCATGGTGGACGAAAAACCCAGGAAAACCCTGACCCACAATAAGCTACTTGCAAGCTTTCTCCATACATCCAGACGAGGAAAGTGGTCAAAAAGCAGAATACAGGCAGAAAAAGTGTAATCCACATAAAATATGCTAAAATTTCAATAAAATTATTTATTTGCCCCTCTCGTCTTTTTAACATCTTTTAGGATCAAGTTTTCATACACTTTCCATAAATGTGTTGTAAATATATACTTAAGCAACTTTTATGGCAGTCAACAGCAATTCTCGCATTGGCGAGGGGGTCATAAAAATTTTAATCCTTACACATGTGATGGGGGTCATAAAGATCATTATAAGTTTCATTCTAACCAGTTCAATTCAACCTCTGGAAGTACAATGAAATGTGCAGGTCATAAAAGAGACTGTTTTTTTTAAAATAACAAAAACGCCTGGTCATTCACAAATCTAGGTCAATGCCAGTGCAAAAAAAGCAATTTTGTCTCGTAAATGACATCAGTATATTGTATACTACAAGCATGTTGTTGTAAGACTACATGTGTATGACAGTCTCAGAATGGTGTTCCTCTTTCATATTCAATCAGTAATGGAATAGGATTCATTGACATCATTGACAGTCGTGTTTTTTTTTAAAATAAAGAATAACAGCAATGAAAACATATTGTAGATAATTAACATAATAAACAAGATCAGATGTGCAAAAAAGTACAACTCCATGAGACATTTAAAGTCTTGGTCTTCTTTACTATTGTATACTTTAAAATATTTGTTTTCTTCAAACTTGTCTATTCTTGTAAAATTACTTGATAATAATGTCTACAATACTGTTTTAGAAATTATTGTAGTTTTTCATATGTACTTGTCTACAATCATTTCAAGTCATCAGTGGACAAACATCCAAGGGAAATAACTACAAGACAACAATGTACCTATTTCTGAGATGATTCACTTGACATTAATTGGACCCAACACAATACTAGATCAGTTTTTAAAAAAATCAATTTTATAAAAAATAATATATTATATATATATATATATATATATATATATATATATATAGCAATAAAACACAATCATAATCCTGGCCATATTGTTCCGAAATTATTTTAAACATCCCCCAAACAGGCATATAGTGGCAAAAAAGGGTAAAAATCTGAAAATACAAAGTCAAATATACAATATAAGCTTGAGAAAATATCATTATCTTGTCCACATGAACACAAGACACGACTTCGGTTATAAAAAAGAATAGTCCAGCCTATTTTATTCGACAGCAGAGCCTGATGGAAAAACAGCACAGTTTATTAGAAATACAAACTATATTTTTAAGTGAAAAATAGGACATTATGCCACATGCATGAAAAGACCGAAATTCCAACAAAGCCATAAAGATATGCCACTTGGTTTCCTTAGCTTAGATCACTGTCCATAATGGAGGAATTTGTATGGCTGGAAATAGCAATCCTCATATTGATGATGAGGCAAACAGTCTTTTTAACCATTTCTTGCCATATTTTTTTTTTAAAAAAAAATCAGAATTTTCAGATTTTTAAACAAAATACAAAAAAAGCACACCCTGAGTACGTTGGGATAAGTGACAGGTCTGTGATCATAAGGACTTAAAATTTCTGCAAATGTGGGGCACAGGGATCATAAAATCGCCACATGGGTAATGAGGACCATTTTAAAATGAGATTAAACGTTTGTGAAATGCACTCAAATTGCCATTTTTTAAAATAAGGGATATATTTCCATTGAAATAGAAACATGTGCAGTGTTGTAGATTTAATGTAGTGTTGTAAACTACATGTGTATGACTGTCTCAGAATGGTGTTCCTCTTTCATATTCAATCAGTAATGGAATAGGATTCACTGACATCATAGACAGTCACAATAATTTGTTTGTAAATAAGAAATGCAAGATTCAAGTACAATACTCCACGGATTGGAAACAGGGTTGAAGTAATATACAAGATCAGTTCTTTACAACATCACTAGATAATTTATATTGAAGTTGGAATTGTAATTTTAGTAATTATTCTGGTTATTTTCTTTTAAATGACTTTTCAACTATCATTTAAAGTATTTCAAAGAGTAGACCAGCAAAGCCAAAAAGTAAGCCGCTGCTTATTTTTCTAAGTGTACACCACTTTCCATATTTGCAGTATAAATGCAAGCTGGAGTAAACTGTATGGATGGTAATTACTATCTTTGTAGAATGATAAAGACTTTGAAGTTTTCAATCGTCACATGTGATAGGGGTCATAAAGTCTTTGAAGTTTTCAATCCTCATATGTGATAGGAGTCATAAAGACTTTGAAGTTTTCAATCCTCACATGTGATAGGGGTCATAAAGACTTTTAAGTTTTCAATCGTCACATGTGACAGGGTCATAAAGACATTTTTAAGTTTTAAGTAGATCAGTGTCTATTTACAATTTCGAAGAATCTTTGAAGTGTCATCAAATGTGGAGGGTAAACATTTAGTAGAAAGCAAATTTGTTGTTTTTATACAAATCACCTGATCATTCTGAAAGGAAGAACCCCCCCCCACAATTTTTTTAAAAATATAAAATAAATCACTCAATCTTGTAATGGTCTTTTAGGATCCTTGTTTGATATACAACTACATGTGTATGACTGTCTCAGAATGGTATTCCTCTGTCATATTCGAATCAGTAATGGAATAGGTTTCATTGCCATCATTGACAGTCATCTTGGTTTGTCAAGACAGGTAAGCTTTACACACAAGTTTTATACATCAACAAATGGATACAACATTTGACTTTCATAAACGTAGATTCAAAACCTAGATATTATTGACACATTACTCTATGATATACAGTATCTTATTTCTCCTGGAGATTATTTTCCATTTTGCCTGACAAATGAAGGAAGTAAATCTGTTTGAATTGTTAACTTTTAATTGCATGCCTTGATTCCAAGACATTTTCATGGTATTAAATAGCGTATCAGTCAGTTTATATTGTCGTTTTCACCAATGGATGTGCAAAAGTGTGAAAACTTTCATGTAACTATCCACATGCAATTCACACAAGTCTGCTTCAGAAATAAAATCTAAAACAGATTTCTCAAATACAGCTGTCTCAGAGGTAGTGACGAAATTATCCATGATACATCACTTAGCATCAGCTGGACAAATTTATACATCACTGACAGCTACCAAGCACTTGTCTTATTTAAATACATTAAAATAAATATGATAAAGCAAAACAACATGCATACCTTTCTCCATTACTGTATTGTAATTTAGTCATGCAGGACTATAGCATGTTGGAAAGATTGAAATATTCTTGTTAAGCTGACAAAGGTTTGTAGGTGTGTGATTAGGATGTTTAACATAACTATCATTGCAATTAGTAGACCAGCAAAGCCAAGAAGTTGTTGTAGGGTTTAACACCATTTTTCAGCACACAATAGGCTATATGTGATGGCCAGTATAAATGGTGGAGGAAGAACCCAGTAAAAGTCTTGGAAAGAACCACCATCCAACGAGAAGCTACTGGCAAGCTTTCTCACATACCCACAATGGCCAAATCTAAGACTCTAACCCAGGCGGACAGAGGTGAGATGGCAGTGATCCGTAACGGAGAGCGCATAAGACCACTCAGCCACTATGGGCCTCAAAAGCCAAGAAGTAAGCCACTGCTTGTTTTTCTAAGCTTACACCACTTTCCATATTTGCAGTACGAATCAAGCTGGAGTATCCTGTATGTACTACAATTACTATCCTTATACGATTGATAGAGGTCATAAAGACTGAAGTTTCAATCTTCACATGCAACAGGGGTCATAAAGACATTTTTAAATTTTATGTAGATCAGTTCATTTAAAATTTTGGAAGAATCTTCGTGTCATCAATGTTTATGATAAACATTTAGTATAAAGCAAATTTGTTATTTTTAATACATATCACAAGACCACTCTGAAATGAAAGTTAACCCATGTAAAAAAAAAAAACTAAGAAAAACCCAAACAAAACCACTCAATCTTCTAATGAACTATTGGGCTACCTGATTTGTTATAAGACTACATTTGAATGACTGTCTCAGAATGGTATTCCTCTGTCATATTCGAATCAGTAATGGAATAGGTTTCATTGCCATCATTGACAGTCATCATGGTTTGTTTGTCAAGACAGGTAAACTTAATACTGAAGTTTTAGATGAATACATCGACAAATGGATACATTTGACTTTCACAAATGCAGATTCAAAACCTAGATATTATTGACACATTACTCTATGGTCTACAGTATCTTATTTCTCCTGGAAATTATTTTCACTTTTGCCTGACAAATGGAGGAAGTAATACACGTGTTTTAACCGGTAACTTTTGATTGCATGCCTCGATTCCAAGACATTTTCATGTTACCAAAAAGTGAATACAATGACAGTTCAAATAGCCTTGTTCACCCATGGATGTGCAAGAGGGTGAAAACATTTTTGCTTGTTGGACTTTCCGTACTTTCAAGCAACTATCAACATAAGTCACAAAGTTTGCTTTAGGTCTAGCAGAAATAAAATCTAAAATATGGACACAAACTCTGGTTTGGAAACAGGAACTTGGCACAGAAACTTTATATTTATATTCAAGATTTAATTTTATCAAAGAGTTGCTTCGAATGCTTCAACAACAACAAAAACAACCTGTTCAGCATGAACATAGGCAAGACAAAAGAGACTACCATAGATTTAAAGCTGGTTTTCTGAAAGACCCGATTTCTTATATACCACTGTCTCAGAGGTAGTGACGAAATTATCCATGATACATCACTTAGCATCAGCTGGACAAATTTATACATCAATGACAGCTACCAAGCCCTTGTCTTCAAATAAAGATAAAGCAAAAAACTTGTATACCTTTCTCCATTACTGTAGTGTAATTTAGTCGTGAAGGACTATAGCATGTTGGAAAGATTGAAATATTCTTGTTAAGCTGACAAAGGTTTGTAGGTGTGTGATTAGGATGTTTAACATAACTATCATTGCAATTAGTAGACCAGCAAAGCCAAGAAATTGTTGTAGGGTTTAACACCATTTTTCAGCACACAATAGGCTATATGTGATGGCCAGTATAAATGGTGGAGGAAGAACCCAGTAAAAGTCTTGGAAAGAACCACCATCCAACGAGAAGCTACTGGCAAGCTTTCTCACATACCCACAATGGCCAAATCTAAGACTCTAACCCAGGCGGACAGAGGTGAGATGGCAGTGATCCGTAACGGAGAGCGCATAAGACCACTCAGCCACTATGGGCCTCAAAAGCCAAGAAGTAAGCCACTGCTTGTTTTTCTAAGCTTACACCACTTTCCATATTTGCAGTACGAATCAAGCTGGAGTATCCTGTATGTACTACAATTACTATCCTTATACGATTGATAGAGGTCATAAAGACTGAAGTTTCAATCTTCACATGCAACAGGGGTCATAAAGACATTTTTAAATTTTATGTAGATCAGTTCATTTAAAATTTTGGAAGAATCTTCGTGTCATCAATGTTTATGATAAACATTTAGTATAAAGCAAATTTGTTATTTTTAATACATATCACAAGACCACTCTGAAATGAAAGTTAACCCATGTAAAAAAAAAAAACTAAGAAAAATCCAAACAAAACCACTCAATCTTCTAATGAACTATTGGGCTACCTGATTTGTTATAACACTACATTTGAATGACTGTCTCAGAATGGTATTCCTCTGTCATATTCGAATCAGTAATGGAATAGGTTTCATTGCCATCATTGACAGTCATCATGGTTTGTTTGTCAAGACAGGTAAACTTAATACTGAAGTTTTAGATGAATACATCGACAAATGGATACATTTGACTTTCACAAATGCAGATTCAAAACCTAGATATTATTGACACATTACTCTATGGTCTACAGTATCTTATTTCTCCTGGAAATTATTTTCACTTTTGCCTGACAAATGGAGGAAGTAATACACGTGTTTTAACCGGTAACTTTTGATTGCATGCCTCGATTCCAAGACATTTTCATGTTACCAAAAAGTGAATACAATGACAGTTCAAATAGCCTTGTTCACCCATGGATGTGCAAGAGGGTGAAAACATTTTTGCTTGTTGGACTTTCCGTACTTTCAAGCAACTATCAACATAAGTCACAAAGTTTGCTTTAGGTCTAGCAGAAATAAAATCTAAAATATGGACACAAACTCTGGTTTGGAAACAGGAACTTGGCACAGAAACTTTATATTTATATTCAAGATTTAATTTTATCAAAGAGTTGCTTCGAATGCTTCAACAACAACAAAAACAACCTGTTCTGCATGAACATAGGCAAGACAAAAGAGACTACCATAGATTTAAAGCTGGTTTTCTGAAAGACCCGATTTCTTATATACCACAGTCTCAGAGGTAGTGACGAAATTATCCATGATACATCACTTAGCATCAGCTGGACAAATTTATACATCAATGACAGCTACCAAGCCCTTGTCTTCAAATAAAGATAAAGCAAAAAACTTGTATACCTTTCTCCATTACTGTAGTGTAATTTAGTCGTGAAGGACTATAGCATGTTGGAAAGATTGAAATATTCTTGTTAAGCTGACAAAGGTTTGTAGGTGTGTGATTAGGATGTTTAACATAACTATCATTGCAATTAGTAGACCAGCAAAGCCAAGAAATTGTTGCAGGGTTTAACACCATTTTTCAGCACACAATAGGCTATATGTGATGGCCAGTATAAATGGTGGAGGAAGAACCCAGTAAAAGTCTTGGAAAGAACCACCATCCAATGAGAAGCTACTGGCAAGCTTTCTCACGTACCCACATTGGCCAAATCTAAGACTCTAACCCACGCGGACAGAGGTGAGATGGCAGTGATCCGTAACGGAGAGCGCATTAGACCACTCAACCACTATGGGCCTCAAAAGCCAAGAAGTAAGCCACTGCTTGTTTTTCTAAGCTTACACCACTTTCCATATTTGCAGTATGAATCAAGCTGGAGTATCCTGTATGTACTACAATTACTATCCTTATACAATTTATAGAGGTCATAAAGACTGAAGTTTTCAACCTTCACATGCAATAGGGGTCATAAAGACATTTTTAAATTTTATGTTGATTAGTTCACACAATGATTTTGGAAGAATCATTGTGTCATCAATGTTTATGATAAACATTTAGTATAAAGCAAATTTGTTATTTTTAATACAAATCACAAGACCACTCTGAAATGAAAGTTAACCCATGTAAAAAAAAAACTAAGAAAAACCCAAACAAAACCACTCAATCTTCTAATGAACTATTGGGCTACCTGATTTGTTATAAGACTACATTTGAATGACTGTCTCAGAATGGTATTCCTCTGTCATATTCGAATCAGTAATGGAATAGGTTTCATTGCCATCATTGACAGTCATTATGGTTTGTTTGTCAAGACAGGTAAACTTAATACTGAAGTTTTAGATGAATACATCGACAAATGGATACATTTGACTTTCACAAACGCAGATTCAAAACCTAGATATTATTGACACATTACTCTATGGTCTACAGTATCTTATTTCTCCTGGAAATTATTTTCACTTTTGCCTGACAAATGGAGGAAGTAATACACGTGTTTTAACTGGTAACTTTTGATTGCATGCCTTGATTCCAAGACATTTTCATGTTACCAAAAAGTGAATATAATGACAGTTCAAATAGCCTTGGATGTGCAAGAGGGTGAAAACATTTTTGCTTGTTGGACTTTCCGTACTTTCAAGCAACTATCAACATAAGTCACAAAGTTTGCTTTAGGTCTAGCAGAAATAAAATCTAAAATATGGACACAAACTCCGGTTTGAAAACAGGAACTTGGCACAGAAACTTTATATTTATATTCAAGATTTAGTTTTATCAAAGAGTTGCTTCGAATGCTTCAACAACAACAAAAAAAAACTGTTCAGCATGAACATAGGCAAGACAAAAGAGAATACCGTAGTTTTAAAGCTGGTTTTCTGAAAGACCCGATTTCTTATATACCGCTGTCTCAGAGGTAGTGACGAAATTATCCATGATACATCACTTAGCATCAGCTGGACAAATTTATACATCACTGAAAGCTACCAAGCCCTTGTCTTCAAATAAAGATGATAAAGCAAAAAAAAAACTTGTATACCTTTCTCCATTACTGTAGTGCAATTTAGTCGTGCAGGACTATAGCATGCTGGAAAGATTGAAATATTCTTCCTAAGCTGACTTACATTTATCTCCATTGCTTTGTGAACTTGAACTAATCTGTAGAAGCTATATGCGCTTTAATAAATTACACAACACAAAGACATAAATAAACCATGAAATTACAAAAACCAATAAAAAAACGTGAATAAAAATTATGAAACTAAACATCAAGTCTTCAAGTTTCTTTCCGTACTTCAATTGAGCAATTTTTAATAACATCATTGTCCTTATTATTATTGTATTAAAGATAAATCGGCAATTCATTACACGCAGTTGGGCCCTGGTACACAAAAGAATGCCTATGACTTTGGGAACAACGAGGACGTGGCTGTTGGAAAAGGGACACAAATTTCTACATAGGGTATGGTATACACGTGGGCGATGTATGATGGGTATAATGTTGTGTAGCCAATCAAATGAAATGTAGCAGTGTGAATAGATTTTGTTTGACTGATCGAATAGGTAGAGTGAAGGGTATACCACAGAGGTGGTTTGCTTAGTTCTTTGCACTCTAAGGACAATCTGAGCTGTTTTTTTAAAAACATTTTGAAATATATGTACCAGACACTGCGATGAACGAGACAGTATAGAGTTACAACAATTCAGTCTTGAGAGTACTAAGAAACTTAAGTTTTGTGGCATCAACCAGAAGAAAATTGAGAAGGTTGCTGATGTATAATGATGTAAAATGAGCTTTACTTTTATCTTAAAATTTGCAGTGGAGTGAACTTGCTGCTACGGTTAAACATCAAATTGTAAAATTTGCCTTGCACACTTTCATCTCCATTATGATATGTGACCAATTCCCTTTTAAAACAAGGGTATGATGTTCCGACCTGTTTGTAGAGTTTTCTTTCTTTTTTACTGCCAATGGAATCTCCAATGCAAATATTTTTTTTTGCTCTAGGCACCACAAGATAGGAAATCTCAATAGACATCTCAGAGGTGAAGAAGAACAGAAAAACAATAGATTGTAAACTTTATCAATTATTAAACCAAGAAATGTCCTTAAGTGAAGTAGCTGCCTCAGTCAATGCTGTAAGTCACAATAAATCAGAACCTATGTCTAATCCCATCATTGACAGCATTTTTACATAAATCCAACCACAATGTGAGCTGACATACACAAGATGCATGCACTTTATTTGAAAACTGCATCGTTAATTTGACTAAAGAAAAATGCAAATACATGTCACAGAATAAGGCAAGAAATTAACTAGCACGTATCTTGTCGATTGCTTGCAGCGCGAGACACTAAAAGCACGGTGTACACAGGTAGTTCACCCTTGCTAATACTCGCAATATTTTGTTGTCCTGCCATAGGGTTGATACATTTGTATGTTATTTTAATTTGACAAGATTAATTGAATATCACATTCATTGTACAAAATTAAAAGAGACTATTTAAATCTTACCGATATACATTTAAATATGAATGGCATTTTCGTTTTCTATTTGCGATTGTTTATATAGAGTGCAACAGCGAATGAAGGTTAAATCTGACTCCACATGTTGGGCATGGCCGTAGTAAAACTCAAAATGTAAAATAAAAGAACTAAAAAATAATTTTAAAATTTCTTTGCCAACACTTGCAGGATTCCATTTTAATTAAAGAAACCAATTATCTTTTTACCCATCCATCCTGCAAACCAAAATTTCAAGAGCCCTGACATAAATACATATACGTCTGGCTCTTCTGTTGTAAATTGTTAATCAGACAATGTAGACCAATATCTGCAAGAATATATTGCACAAGCAAGAATGTGCTTATGCTGTTTAGCTTGTAAACACCAATTTAACCAATCAGTTACATTTTACAAGGCTTCTGTGCCTACTAGCCATACCTGTTCACACAAGTATTTGATGTTTAACATGTCTTCGTCTGAAATTTCTGTTCCCATGGATATCTCGGCTACTTCTTTCACTTCATGTTCCAATTCCTCTGGCAGAATTTCTGAGAAATCTGTTGTAGCTGCATTTGTTCTGAACCCTGGCAAGTAGAACAAAAGATGACCATCAAAACAACAATTATCACATCTACACCATAAATTTTACCAGTTCTCAGCAAGCTGTAACTAACAAAGTACACATGTACTGCTATTATTCCAAATATACTTATCAAACTTTATAATGAGACTTACATTTTCCTTTTGTCTTTAACATAAATCCGTAGCTGGATGCCTTTTTTAAATAAAAAATTATAAAATCAACATTTCGATAATGTGTATGCAGTTTAAAGCATCTGATGCACTATTGTAAAGTTAGCTGGGTTCTCTAACTCCACAAAAACCAATATAAAATTCTGGTCTAAATCAACCATGGACAATAGGAATTTACCATAACATTTCCAAAGTTTTTTTATTCTATTCACGAAGATGGGATCCCCAAATGTGGCATTCAACAATCATACTAATGATGATGTACACGTATACATAATTGACTGGATTTCATAAAGTTTGAAAGACAAATTAATATAAAGCTGCATGCCAAATTTGAAATATAACAACTTAATCAACTTATGCTAAGCAGAAAAAAAAGACAAATCATGTGGTTGGCAATCAGGGACCAAAACTGATCTTACAAGGCGTAGAAACCAAACTCACTCAAAACATCCTTAATCTGATGCCGAATTCTACAAAAGTTTGGCTATCTTATATGTGGAAAGTCAGGATGACAAATTATCAAGGGGACATAACTCCTAAACTGGGTTAACTGCATGCAAGGCACAGGCAAGTCTAGAAAATTACATTCATATTGTATTGCGCCTTGAGCATGGGATCACAGGTTTATAGCTATATCCACCAAATCAAACTACTGCACACCAACAACACTACATATCAAATGCATAGCTGCCAACCTAGAGTACAAAATTTTCAGGAACAAATACCGATTTATAAAAATTTTAATGCATATGTAACTATTTACAACATATACAACCATTAGTAAAGTAGGACAGTCACACAGTGCTTTACATAATTATTTACTGTCAATGATGCAAAGGTTGCACACTTGTACCATGTTCCATTTGGGTGCCCATTCAGGAGGTGCAAGAGAGAAACACGCTCAGACACTGGCTGTTTATTAGAGCCTTTTTTTCACACCAATCTTTCTTTAATCATCGAGTCCAATGTGTCAATTTTCATTGATGATCTCAATTCTGTGATTTTCTTATCGAACTGCTTTCATTCAAGCATAAATGTTATCCTGGGAAATGTGACCTATCAAAATACATACCCATGAAGTGTACGACTTTGGCGAAAACTAAATTATCGGTGATGATTTTGCCAAGTTCTGGGAAGTGCCATCCATACCATTCTCTGGCACGCATAGAATAATTGTTCAACTCCTTGTCCAGATCATCTAGTAAGGCTGAAAAGATCAAACAAACAAAAATCTTATTTGGGAATCAACTTGTATACAAGATAAATTATGGTAATTAAGATAGTTTCCATTACTGTAGCACAACTGATCAACTAGAAAAGTAAACCCTAAAAATCCACATCTTTTTTCCTTCAAAGTTATATTTTATTTCAACATGCAACAAACTTCTCAATATTACTTAATATACATGCAAAAATAAAATAAAAACCTACAAATACATATTTTGGAATATCTTGCAAATGTTCCTTATTACTAACTCAAATGTCATTCTCATAATGGCAAATTCAGGAATTAAACAACTAGCATATTTTGGAACAATACCCTGTTAGCTCTTACAAGGACATAAAAATCAGTATTGCATACAAATGTTCCTGAAATATTCACCAGGACAATTAAGCTGAAGATTGCATCATTTGGTACAACAAGCTATACATGGCCACCAAAGATATAGCAGGGAAACCCACAAGTTCAACCACGGACACGTGGGCAGCTACTGGCAAGCATTCAAACTGCGGAGTGACAAGACATCAGTGACTAGTAAACATTCGCACCTTTGACCACTTGGACACCCGGTGACCAGTTAGATATAATATGAAGTATGCTGGTCAAAAACCATACTTAAATGTCCATCCATTCTTCCACAATTCAGTTAACAATATTTGAAAGAGAACTAGCACCATGGTCCAACTCAGTTGCTTAATTTTAATTTTGGATCAACCAGATACCATAATTACTCGACCTGTAAAAACCCATGTCAAAAAGATGTTCTGATTAAGAGTACCGTTAACAAGATTTTCAATATAACCCCACCACATCATAGTTATACTGGACATCAGATTGACATCAGTCTTTAATTTTGGACAAGCAAAACGTCTCGAGAAGTGTCAAGGTGACGAAAATGTAATACGACTTTCCTTTTATTGGTCTAAGTAATTACAAGAAGACAAGCAAGAAATCGGCTGGTGAAAGCAATGCAGATAAGACCAGCCAGTCCCAAGTAACTATAAGAAGTTTCCAGAAAGCCATTTTGGTGGTCATACTGATATCAGCTCAACATAAGTTTCCTATATTACCAACAAAGCATCACAAGACTTATGCAGCCACCATTACTTATCGTCTTTGCGGTACCATTTTTCAGTATAAGATAGGCTCTCCACTATAACAGTCGCATCAGTTAGACATTTTCAACATGGTTAACTGTTGGTCAAAGTTCTTGATGTCTTGCATCAAGTGATTTCCTAGCCCAAAATAGACACAGCACATCCACAAAGCTATCTGAATACATATGCAAATAAATGGATCTCAATCTGGTTTCAGCAACTTGAAATAATTTTCCAGTACCCTTTGTTCACAGCACATGCACTTGAAAATATCATCTACATATATTGTAAGTGATTAACAACATTTTCACGAATGATAAAACCCAAATGTTATGGGTTCAATGACATTTTCAGCACAAGACAGACATGATGGCCCGCAAAAACACTGAAGAAACAGACTGCTGGCACAAACACAAAATCATTTTGTTTTTGTTTTTTGTTTCTTATTGTTTAATGCCATTTTTTCAGGATAATATAGGCTATACATGGTGGCCAGTATTAATGGTGGAGGAAGAACCCGGACAAACCCCGGAAAGAACCACCGACCCGCGAGAAGCCACTGGCAAGCTTTCTCACATAACTACATTTGCCGAATCTTAGACTCGAACACACGCAGAGGTGAGATGGCAGTGGTCCGTAACAGACAGCGCTTTAGACCACTCAGGGCCCCTTAATCATTTTGTAATTCACAGAAGCTAAAATTACACAAGTACACAGATAAAAAAATCCAAAGTAATGCAAAGTAAAAAAAAAGGTACTATAATTAGGAACATTTCTTTTCTCTTTCATCTCCAGTTTATGCAATATGAAATTAAGTCACTAAATTTAACACTTGTTGAATATATAAAGTACTTCTACCAATACACAAATCAATTTTTATATTCTTATCTCGAGTAACAAAAAAACATCCTACAGGATTTACGAGAACAAGATTAAAAGGGATTTTAAAACACTTCTCATAACATCACTACAAAATAGCCATGGCGTTACGATTTTGTTTTCTCGAAATACATTGTTCAAAATTTTCAATTAATAACTTACATATAGCTTGAACTATCATAGTATCAACTTTATCAGGACTGAACTTCAGCTTGTACCGGGATAAACTGAAACAGAAAAGAATGCAATCATGTGCAAGGCGGTCAGTTCTTATTGCTCAACCTTTATATTTTATATATCCAAGCAAGATTTCACTATTATAATTAAATCTGAACACAACCTTCATCGATATGTATCCAGCTAACTTTTCTTAACAAGGGACAGGCCACAACAAGGGGATGGATGGGTTTTTATATGACAACTACAAGGCATAAAACCACTTTACATCAACAATACAGTTCATCTATTCTTATCCAGAATGCCAACCTTTAAATTACATGTCCAGTATTAATTTATTTTTTCATTATAATTCATGTGCCTTTCCAGAGCGATATACTGCTCAGCTGTCTTCACTTTCACATCTGCAACATTGGTTGGAGCAGGCTATAATTTTTGAACTCCACAATATTGTAGCCATCAATGACTTTGGCAAATCCCAAAATTTCCACCATTGTTTCCCTTTACAATCATTTGTAATTTGACCCCCAGTTTTGACACCAAGGATACTTATGACTCGGTATTGGGTTCAATGTGAGTGGTCAGGATCAACAATGGAGCTAAGCTTACCTGTGAGCCAAGCCAAGGGCCATGGCAGCCATTTCTTTTTCTGGAAGGCCTGTAATAAGACTGTTCATCTGATTCCTGATCCCTCGCATCAATTCCTGTATGGCTGAATTGGAGACGCAGTTTATGTTGAACTTGTCCTGCAACAAAGAAAACAGCTCTAATATGAAATTGCCTGTCACAGTGACTGATGGAGGATACACATGTCCTGGAGTACAGTTAACACATTAAACCCTGGAGATTTTTGCATTTCCGCATCAAATGTGAGTAGTAGACACATTCTGGGGGATATTTTAAATACATCCCAATATATGACTTCAAAGCAATTTCCCATTAGCCTAAGGCCCAGTTGTGTTAAAAACATAGTTTTCTATTTGTTATTTTGCTTACGCATGAGCAGAAGGGGAAAAGTGACGTGTTATTTTTTTTTCCTGCTACAGAGACCACCTTTTATTCCAAATGCCCACCATATGCTACTTTTTGCAAAGGTTCACCTGTCAGTGTGCAATTTAGACGGGACTGTCCTGGATACGAGGCCAACAAGTCTAAAATCTGCACACAAAATCGGATTCCAACCACAGGCAAATTTTAGGTGAAAAAATAACTGTTCCAAACAATTGTTTTTCTCTCTGTATTTTGTAGTGTCCCCAGAATATTTGGTATCATTGTAGAGCTAAATCTGTCTACCTTTTTATAATACATTAGTGATCATACATGACATTGACATTACAGAGCTTGGCAGTTGGCTACTACCTCCGGCCCCGTGAAGTTTGCGTCATGGGATAACGTGTTAACAAGTGGAATTTGTCTACTGAAATACAAGATTTTCTGTGCTTAACCTCAAAAAATAACATTAAATCTCAGCTTGCAAATCATTCAGTACTGAGAAGTCAGACCTAAGGTACAGACTACATGTATCGGTCCAGTTTCTGCCTTTAGAAAAATGAACTCTTCCTGATCGGTTGATTTTCATTCAATAGGAAAACCTTATGCCATAATGTCCAATATTTAATTTCTTACTGAATCGTTCTGCACAAGTTTTACACTACTAGAGTACGTTTTTATGGTTTAACGCCATTTTTAAGCATACTATAAGCTATACATGACGGCCGGTATTAATGGTGGAGGAAGAACCCGGAAAAACCCCAGAAAGAACTACCTACCCACGAAACTGGCAAGCTTTCTCACACAACTACATTAGCAGAATCTTAAAAGTCGAACCCACGCAAACAGATACAAGATGGCAGTGATCCATAATGGACAGCACTAGACTACTCTTCTACATTTTCCTCCCCATTTTCTGGTTTCCACCATATAAACACTTGATGGCAACTTGGTTTTTTATATATATTTCTTCCACCTAAAAGATAACGGTAAAATAATCAATTCATTCTTGCTACTCTTGCTTCAGAGTCAAACATTCTGATACAATTCACATGAATTCAGGCATGTATGTATGTATTTGTGTGTGATTTAATATCTTGAGAACCATGAGGCGGATGGATCTTTCATTGAGTAAATGTTTGATCCTCATTTAATAAAGATTATTATTTTGGCTAAAGCTTTGATGCTGCCACAGTACGGAAACTACTCTTCTGAAAGTATTTAATGACATTCTCTCTGCTTTTGATAGTGGAAAGATTCCAGTCCTCACCCTCCTTGATTTGTCTGCAGCATGTGATTTAATAGACCCTGATATATTACTTCACAGTCTCCAGCATGTATTTGTTATTCAGAATATAATCTTACAGTGGTTCAAGCCCTACTCAGTCAACAGGACACAAATTATATATGCAAATGGAATACATTCCAACCCAGTTGATTTATGTTGTGGTGGTCCACATGGGTCTGTTTTTGTACATGTTCTCTTCATTCTCTCAAGTGTCATAGATCATCACCCAGTGTCTCGCCAATTGTATGCTGATGACACAAAAATATACAAGTCTAGCCACCCAACTGAAGTTGATGCTACCATTCATGGAGTAGAGAGGTGCATTTCTCCTGTGAAATCATGGATGACATGTAACAAGCTGTTTATGAATGATGATAAAACTGAGGCTTTTCTGATCACAACACAAAGACTTTCTCATTCACATCCTTTACCTCAGACAATAAACATCAGCAACACCAACATCAAATTCTCAGTCAATATGAAACCTAGGTGTTACTCCAGACAGCACTCTCACATTGCACCAACATGTCATTAACATATGCGAGCCTGCATATCTTGAACTGAGACACATCAGTTCCATTCGCAAATATCTTTTCAGTTGATGCCACTAAAACACTTGTGTTCATTAGTACTTTCAATCCTGGACTATTGTTAACTCAATCCTGTCTGGTTCGTCACAATATCTACTGCAGAAACTTCAAAACACAGCGGATCATCTTTAAAGTACCTCGATCAGACCAGACTTCACCACTGCTCTGTACCCTATACTGGCTATTAATTCGATACAGAATCTAACACAAAATTTGTTCTCTGTGCTAAGTTTCAATGACAGACTCCAGTTCAACATACCTATCCGGACTCACCCATGTGTATACACCAGCAAGATACTTACGCTACTCTTCTGACAATCGTACTCATTGTTCCCACAATGAACCAGAAGTCATATGGACAATGTTCTTCTGCATACCAGGGCCCGGTGATGTGGAACAAATTGCACATTGAAATTAGACACAAAGACACATTGGTACCTTTTAAGAGTGCTCTTTTTTGAATACAGGAACAAACTTAAGAGACCTAAAGATGTTTTGTAACTTGTATGTTTTCAGCACGTTTTTATGTTTTCCAATTCCATGATTTTGTAACTTTTTCATTATAGATGTTGTAAAGTACTTAGAGCTTCTAAAGTTTAGGCGCTATACATTATTATTATTATTTTAATGTCAAATAATTAACTCAGTTATACAAACTTACCATTCAGTTATAAACACCAACATACTCTCATACACATTCTCGCCTCACAACAGAGGCTGTATTATGCACATTTAAATCATAGAGTATGCCTTTGTTATGGCTGTTTCGCACCTTGATAACATTTCCCAGCTTTGCATCTGCAACTGCCAACTCTTCATGGGCTTCCTTAGCGATCACTTTCTTCATCAGCCTTCTTAGTGACTTGCTCATCTTGCCCTCAATGGATGCCGTGGCAGCTGAAGAAAAATAAAAAAAAAATAAACTAGAGCAACACTATACATGTAGCATTTTAATAATAATAATTGTAATTGATAATTGTACCAATTAATTTTAATAACTATTCTGGAAACATAAAAATGTACCTTTCAAAACAGTAATGAATGTCATAATATATGCATTCAAGTTTTTTTTTAGTTTTCCTGAAAAGATAAGATGCAGACCTAGTCGAGAACAAATACATATACATTCCATGTGTTTTGTGGATTTAATGCTATTCTTCAGCTCATGACATACGTATTTGGTGGTGAAAGAACCTGGGATAGCCCTGTGAAGAACCACTGAAAGGTAATGACAAGCTTTCTCACATACCCACACTGACCATGCTGAGACCTAAACATGCACTAACATCAGTGATCTGCAAAAGCATGCAGCAAGAACACTCAACCACATCCACAAATGGAAAATATATGACCCCAACCAACATGAAAATATTGATTTGGAAAAAAAGGTCACCAAATAACCTTAACCCTTTCATCAGTACAGACCGGTTTTCCGGTCATGGGGAAGAAAGTCTGTAACCCTGCAGACCGCTTTACCGGTCTGGGGCAGTGTGCTTATTTAACGTCAGAGTACCAGACTACATATGTTTTGGGATATCGCTAAGAAGTTCCTTATTGTAATGTAGATATTATACTTGGATTATCTTGCGAGTTAAGCTTGAATTCAACTAAAAATCTCGAGGCAAGCAGGCACATTCTACGTGTATTCCGAATAGTGAATTTCTATTCAAAATGGCGGACTTCAACGCAAGATGAGAATGAAGTGTCAGATTATGAATTATCAAAATATTTAGCTGTTGTGACCTAACAGTTGATTGAAAATGAGAGAAAACATCTGGAGATGCATCTGAATGTGCTTTTGGGAGACTGTGATGACGATAAAGAGGACTTTGAAGGCTTTGAACCAGAAAAAGTGTAACCTAAACATGTTTTTGTTCTCAACAAACCAAAGTGATTTATTTCAGTTTTCTGCGAGTTGGACCCACTGAAGTGTTAAATGGCTCCAGAAAAGCTTTGGAATACTTTGAAATCGTTGATTTAGTCGAAATGTTTGAAATTTTCATTCATGTAATTGGTAAATAAATAATTGCTTGTGCATTTTACCTGTTGTGTAACCTGTTTGCACCTGTATATTAAAAGTTTTAATATATATGCACATTTTGTTGAATTATTCATACAAGTTGACTTCTATCCTTTATTTTGATACCAAATACAGCAAGATATCTTTAAAATCAGCAATGTCATGTTCTTTCAAAGTCCACAACTCATTCTACTTTACAAGTCCAAAGTTACTTATTGTTTGGGGCTCAAAGCCTGAAAGTTACTTAGTGATGAAAGGGTTAACTATATCTTATTCATAAAGAATGTATTCAGACTAATGACCAGCCAACACTAACAGACATTCTCATTTTATGTACTCTGAATTGTCTCGTCATGAAACCAGACTAACACCATTGTATTTTCCTTATCCACAAAGATAATGTCCTGAACAATGAATCCGGTTACATTAACAAAGAGATGTGCTAAAAATGTCCAATTCGACAACAATGGATTCTAAGCACATCAGGCTAGGAAGGAAAATTTTCTAAATGACCAATCTGAACAAGTAGGGTCCACTGGATTCCAATTTTTCAATTTCAGAAATGAACACAAACCATTTATAAAGGCCTTCATATTTTATATTATTTTTATTAATGGCAGATATATTTAATAGCACACTGGTAACATCTATATAAATCTGAAAGCTATATATACGAGAGAAAAAGACAGTCCCTGTTTGGCAAATTTTTTTAAAAACTATTTTCTGTGACTTACCAGCCAGGGCTTCTGTGGTATCCTCAAATTTTTTGAAGTGTTTCAGTTTAACCCTAAATGAAAAGAAAATAGATTGATTCAATTAATGCCAGACTTGTTTGATTTTTCTAAGCTTCTTTATTCTCTAAGCATTGTGTGTGTGTGTGGGTGTGATTAGGATCTTTAATGTAGCTGAGGCAGTTTATAGTCGTATCTAGCAACGAGACATCACACTGCAGACATGTAGCTTGATGTCTCACCCAGTCACATTATCCTGATACCAGGCCGACCAGTCCTAACACTAACCTCTTAATGCTGAGCGTCAATCAAGGCAGCTGTTAGTACCATTTTTGTAAACTTTGCTGAGATCTCAGATAGACTTAATTACGCATATTTGGACGCAAATTTTTATGTCGGACACAGAAAATCATCCACGCAGGAGTCCTCGATACATACTTTTTTCCATTTCTGCTTTTTGGGGCCTTTTTCTTTTTTTTTTTGCAAACAGGAAAGTTTCACGGCACAATAAATATATTCTAATCACTGAAAAATGTGGCAATGCTTTTATTGGAGTTTGTTGCAGACTTTCTTTGAACAAAGGTCATCTGCTTACTTTAATGATGGTGCATTTGTTATTGAAGGCACTGCTAAAGGCTCCAGATGAAGGACCATACAAATAACCATTTGTTATTTCTGCAGCAACATCTGATAATTGTATAACACTGAGACAGAATTGTTTTGTTTAGTATATATCAGTGCTTCAAAGGTAATCAGTTTTCTTTGAAGTGTCAGCAAAACTATTTTCTTCCATCTGGTATTTTTTTTTTATTAGCGTCATCTGGTTGACTACTCATTTCACGTTTCCACCTTCAGAGGCGTTGGATTTTAATTAGTCCGTTGCATGGTAATTTTGAATTTAATACAGCATACAGTAATAAGGCCAGATTTCAGCATAAGCGGATTATCATATAACAGTGCATTGTTATATCCGTTTGCTGCTTCCTGTCATGGTGCTTTCGATTTTCTCTACTCCAAACGCAAGACTATATAGTATTTATCAGACAAAATTGGTGTTGCCACAAATATCGGCAGATGGTATATTTTGTCACCAAAAAGGAAAAGAGAATCGCAATTTACTACATTGGCGAAGCCTCGTGATCCTATAATTGATTTCATTTCAGATTGTAGCTGTATAAATATTGCATGCGAACTTGAATCAAGACACATGTAGACTTGGACAAAATGTCATCTGCAAATTTGGACAAGTATTTGGGGGTTAATCTAAAAAATTATAAGGATTTAAATGAAATTCAGAACAGCTAAAGTTGCTAAAACTGATAGTTTGGATGCAAATCAAAACTATCCTTGGCTTAACAAAATGGATATTGATGGACAAACAAGGGCTGCATCAGTGTAAAGAATGTGGACAATTAAACTGTAGCAACAACTTGTTCTTCAAATTTGTAAAGTTCCACATTTTCTAGGCATGAGACATCTAGAGACCACCTAATTAGTGCTGAGTTTCATCATGCAAAACAAAGCAAAGCAACTGTTCAACAAGTAATATTTTTTTTCTCTATGTGTCTAGCTTTCCTTACTATTACAAGTATTAAAACTACTGTTATTTAAGGGGTATATGTGTGCATTTGCTTTTTAAACCACATCAACACCTTTAGACTGCATTGGAATGCAAGTAATAATTGCTGGAACTTGTAATAATATGTAAAGTCAATCATTAATTCCTTTTTGAAGCACTACCTTTATTCATTACAATTAATTTTTCATAAAACTTAAAATTATTCAAATTTTATATACTAAGTAATTAATGTGATAGGCAAAATTATTTTTCAAAAACTTTATTATTATTATTGAAAAGTATTGGAGAAGTACATTTTTGTGTGTTCAAAATTACCACTTTTACTGACATTATCTTGTAATATATACAAAACAATTGATAGTTTAACATTTTTCAACAACATAATAAAAAAATACATAATTTAAAATTTACGAATTTAGCTTGATGAAGATCAGAAGCAACAGGAGTTAGAAGGTGATTGTGACAGCACAAGACCTTTTATTACATTGTGAAAATGGGTCAGCCACCGAGTCAGTACAACAAATCAAGAACAAATGTCCAGACCTTCAAGAGCAAAAGAAATTGTACACAAGTGAAGAAATAAAGATGGGCATGTTGGAGGCCATAAACTCTACTTTAGAAGTAGTAGACACCAACATGAATAATTCTAAGTTTTTGGGACTTATTTTTGATGAAAGTACAGATGTAATTGTCCATAAAATGCTAAATGTTTATGTGAAGTGTCTGAGTAGTAATAATATGTCAGTGATTCACTTTGTGGATTGTATCAGTGTTACAGATGGAAAAGCTGCAACAACTGTTTCTGAAGTAGTGAAGTTATTTGAAAGAAAATCCCTCTCAACAAGCAGATGACATTAGCTAGTGATGTTGCAGCTGTCATGACTGGTAGACTCAATAGTGTTGGTGCTATACTAAGAAAGTACCACTCCAAGCATCTAATGCAGATACACTGTGTTGCTCATAAGCTTGCACTTGCTGCAGGCCATGCATGTAGAGACATTACACTGTTCTACGTATAGCAGCACACTATGAAGATGGTATATATGTACTTCAGCAATTCTGCAGTACAATATAATGAACTGAGAGCCATGGTGGAAATTATGGAGAATGAAAACATAAAATATGTAACTCTTAAGGAACCAGCAAGTTTATGATGGCTTCCTCTAGAAGCAGCAGTGAGAGCAATAGTGGACTGTTGCCCAGCTGTGTATGCTACGCTTGAACATGATGCTGCAAATGGTGCAAAGGGCGTTTTTGAGGCAAAAGGATTTTTCAATTGGGTAAAGTGTGTGACATTTGTGCTGGTTTCCGCATTCTTTAAAGACAATCTTGGAGTAATAGGAAAGCTATCTCAAGTGTTTCCATGAGACAATGTGGACATTGAGACTGAACGGTAGAATCTACTCAATTGAAAATCACTCAGTTCAAAACCAAGAACTGGATAGAATTGGCTAAGGTGTATGATGAACTCACAAAATCGAAGTTGTTATATCATGGGGTGAAGGTAACAGACAGAACAACTCAGACTGCAGTTTCAGTTTGATGCAAACAACTATCTGGACAAAATTGTAGAAAACTTAGATGCGAGGTTTGATGAACAATCAATTAAAACCAGCTTCTGAACAATGTGCTGAACCTATCCAAAATCCACAAAAATGCAAACAGTCTTGATGATCATAGCGAACATGAACTATAGTTATTGATCAATATTTATGGTGGTGAGGGTAGAATTTTTGATGGTGACAGAGCACAAGCTGATTTCTACGAAGTGAAGGTAGTCATAAAATCATTGAACTGCACACTGACAGAAGCCTGTACAACTCTACTGCAAGAGTACAGAGGTACATTTCCAGATTTTGCAGTCCTAGCTGCAATCGTGTTGGTGTCACCAGTGACACCTGTGGCATGTGAGAGAGGCTTCAGTGTTCAGTGTGTAGAACAAAATCAAGACAAAGGGAAAGTCCAGAATAAAACACGAGACCTTAACATAATTGATGCAAGTCAAAGAAGAGGGACCTAGTGTGGAGGAATATGATCCAAAGCAAAGCATCATAAAATTTTGTGAAATGCGACAGACGAAAGTGAACTATGTGGCAGTTAAGAATATATTTGTACACGTTATAAATGTTAAATACATAAATGTTTTAAAGAATAATAAATAACTGCTAAGAAATAAAATTGATACAGTTTTGTATTTGTTTATTCCAGACATGTAATGGCCATTTAGTCACTTCAGAATGCTTCTGGGAGGGGACTACAACTTTTGCAGGTGGGACTCCTATTATTACCAAATTAGGAGTCCTGGACTCCTAGTTTTAAAATCCTAGGGAGACCTCTGCTTTGGTAGGACTTGGCCGGGTATCAAACCCACGACCTCACACTTCCACACGTTGTGTAGAGCAAAGATTGCAATTAATGGTTAACATTACACCCTACCTGCTAACTGACGAGACAATTTATTTTATGAAGTGTTACCTTGCAATATATTTCCTTATGAAAAAGAAAAAAAATTAATTAAATATCAGTTATTAATGGAGACAAAACAATTAAAATAGTAAGCTGATGACAAACAAGCATACAAATGCTGCATCTCAAACTTATTTTCATTCGTAAACTTACACTTTACTGGCAGCATCAGGGCTCTCAAAATCTAGGTATAGATTCTCTGTTTTCTGCAATTTCTTTTCATCCAGAAGCTATGAAGAAAAAAACATTTGGATTACTGAACCTGATGCCAAGATTTTGATCATATATTCCATCTTAAAAACACACTGGTTGCATTATTGTATAAAGTTTTCATGCAACAGTAGATCTTCCCCAAAACACTCTTATGCTTGATATTCCAAACTTTTTGTGCAATATATTTCTTTTTACTATCCAGAGTTTCCGCGGACCCTTGCCATAATTTTTTTATATGTTGGTGTATAGGGTCAGAGCCCTTTTCCTATCGAACAAGTGGAATCGCCGTCACGATGTGTTTCTTACATTAGGACTACCCAAATAATAAGAATGAAACGGTATACTCCAAGCAAAACTCCATTCATCCATCCAAATCAAGAGCAAGCTCGAGGTAAACATGTGTAGAAAATTAAAATTTACCTGCTAACATAACATACTTTTTCTATGTAGATTAATATGCTGCAAGAATACAAACAGCACATGGACTGATAATTTAAACTCGAGGCTTTAACTTGAAGCCACGTGTTTATGTAGATACTTCTTTTGACTATTGGAATTAAATAATCATACTATGTCATATACAAAATGATACAGATTATATAAAGGACATTAATGCATACCTTGAACACTGCATATCCTGCAGCCGTTTCAAATAATACCAACATAATTGATTCTTAATTTTGAACACCACCATCCAGTTAAACCACTTTCACCATGCGGTTGCTTCGCGGGACCCTTTCACGCATGCGTTAAAAAAAATATATATATTTGGACTACCTCGGCAATATCTGCAAGACAAAATTAAGCGTCGAAAGTGGGGCCTTACTAAATACTGCTAAGCCCGATAAAGCCAGACAAAGTCCAACAAAGTCTGTCAAAGCCACAGAAAGCCTCACAAAGAAACACAAAGCCATTCGAAGTCAAATAAAAAATGTGTATTAATCTTGATAATTATATTGATGAGTAAATTAACAAAGCCGAAAGACTTGTTTTCAACATATTAATGCAACATTAAAAGACCGAAAATTGAACGACAGAGTACAGATTTGAAATTGAATAATGAGAAAGTAGTAACACAGTATGACAAAATCTTACGTAAACTGTTTATTACTGTATACATTGTTCATTGAACTTATCGAAAGAAAGTGCAATTTTTTTTCAATATATACTAAACACACAAAGCCAGACAAAGCCTCACAAAACCCGAGATTATCATTAAAGTCATTTAGACAAGTGTATTTATATTGTAAATTATATTGACGAATTAATTAACCAAACTGAAGGATTAGTTTTCAACATAATTATGACGAATTAAATAGCCATTACAATTTGTTGGCAAAGTTCGAATTGAAATAATAACAAAATCGTCGTAAAATGTTCATTGCAAGTTTTAAAATGCTTCTATCCTTATTTTGAGTTAAATAGATAATATTTTTTATATATAAAAAAGTGATCATAGACAAAACAAACTTTTTCTACTTATTTTATATTTATTGATATAAATTTTGTATCAGCACAATGTGTTATCGAATAGTGTAAGTAATTGGCATGTTTTTCTCCCTCGTAATCCTGTCATTTTTTTCTCTCTCTCTATACCCTTAACCTAATTAAATATTTTTATAAATTGACACGAGAATGATTCACTAACAAACAAATGGAGGAAGAGTGTAAGTAATAAATTAAAAAATTCAACTTCCATTCTTTTAATATATTGGTATAAACTTACACTTACCTTAATTAAATACAGTTTTAGAATGTTACTATACAAATAATAATAAGAAAATGTTTGAGAAAAGAAATTATTTAATATTGAACGTAAGCCACAATAGTTATATATGTCTTTGCGCTTCTTTGCTGTGTTTAGTCGGACCGATACGACATGCGGACGAAGCTTATTTGGCGCGACACTGCCCATAGCCAAAGTAACAACGCGATAATAAGTACAGCAGGTAACACCACAAAGTTTTGTAATGGGTATACCCAATTATTATTTTTTATATCTTTGCTATTATTCGGAGACAAATTAATTATCTTGAGAAAAAGAAAAGAAATATTTACAATTTCCAAATGCCTCTCTATGCCAGGGCGCAAGTAGAGACTGCACTCAACTTTTAAGGGGAGGCGGAGATGTACGAGAATTGTACAAGAAGCAGCTGAGTACAAGGAGCATAAGAAACCTTGCAAGAGAAGAGAATAGTATAAGACGCGTCACAAGAATAGGCCAGGATGGAAATAAATAGGACTAAAGGAGAAATCGTATATTAGAGTAAAAAAACGCATTTAGAACAAGTAAAATTAACATATATTTTCAAATTAATGTCATATTAAAATTGTGTTTAATTTTGGAATTCCATTTTTATAATGTCTTCATATTTAGTACAAAAGGCTGAAGAAATGAGTTTTATTTTCGCGTTTGTTCACAGTGAAAGTACCATATCAATCATCGTTCAGAGTGCATGGATTTGGCAACGGCCAGTTAAATCTACAATGAATAATCACAGAGTCTCAACTGGTTACATATTTTAAACCGTTCCTTTGTGCTGAGTTAAATAGATAAAAAAAATGAAATAATGTTCGTAGACAAAGCAAACATTTTCTGATTCTTTCTTTAAGTTGTTGTCGCCCGGCACCTTGTTTTGTTGTTTGGCTATTTTGACAATTTTGGGGATTTCAACACAGTGTACATGCCGTCTGAGGACGTGACCGCTGTTGTTAATTTAAGGTGGGGTTTATTTTAAAAAATGTAAAGACTATATCGTCTTTTTCTTCCCAGATTTGGAATTCCATGATAAGTTACTTATTTTACATCGCGAGAATTTTGTGTTGAGGATTGTGTTGAGCCGACCATTGTTTGAAGATTTACGTCAACAAAGACACGAACCTGACCTAATAAAATAAACAAAAGCCGATACAGTACCATCGGTTTTGAGATCACTAAAACCAATTCGCCATTATTATGAAAAACACACGTGCATTCAGTCTTCACAGAACATACCGGTACGTAATAATTCTCATCATATATTTATTAACCCATCATTAGAAAACAACAAACAACAGAAAAGTATCACATAATTTCTTTATAATCGATTTCAGATTCCTATCAAATATGGCATGTTTTGCCGCTAACTAAAAAATTATAAATATGTAAAAAGATTGTTGTTCAAAGTTTTGTTAAGCACAGTTTTAAGACATGAAATAAACTGCATCGACATTAAATTAAAGAAGTTCAACTCAATTTTATTTAGCATATTATAGCATATATTAGAAAACTGAATTTTCTTTCCATAATCAGTCGAAAGAACAATTTATAAAATTATAACAAGCATTTTCAACATGATTGTGTCATATTTTACCAATACTTTATGATTGTTTGAAATTCGAAATTTGTCGCCCAATATTCGGTCTTTTAGATATGCAATAATATGTTGAAAATTACTCTTTCGGCTAAGTTAATTGTTTCATCATTATAGTGAACAATATATACCTTTTTGTTTTATATTTTGACCTTGCATGCCTTTATGTGGCTTTGTCAGGCTTTGTTAGGCTTTTTTCAGGCTTTGTCGGGCTTTGTGTGGCTTTGTCAGGTTTAGTCTGGATTTGTTTGGCTTCGTCAGGCTTAGCAGTATTTAGTAGGACCGTCGAAAGTACGTTGGTATGGAATTTACAGAAGAAAACAAAAGGTATCCAAACGTTTTTGGCGTTAAAGGATCCATATAGCAATTTCTATGACTGGATTGACCTTAGGAATGACTGAGAAATTAAGACTGAAAAAGTGCGATGGTAGTTGGGGTTTCTTGGCTCTTTCCGTGCGTGGAAAATAATTTTACACTTGGATTACATTCCGCCTTTTCTGTCATGCGTAGAAAGACGACTTGCGAAAATGGCAGAGCGATATTATGATTAATAATTTCGAAGATATGGGCTAAGCCTTTTTCTGAATAATTTTGTCTCGCTCCGATGCGAATGGAAAAACTACGACTTTCTGATGGTTGTTCTCATTGATTTAACCATTTTTCTAGGGCTAGTTACAAAGAAAATTCAGCTGTTTAGAATGCGATGGAAGCCAGAAATCGGATTAGATTGAACAATGTTTCTTTTATGAAACAAATAAAAATTTACAAATTTTGACGCTATTGTTTAGATATCTTCGTTCCGTTCAGAATATTTATCATCCTTTAATCTTTTTTGGCATTCGCGGCTTCCATTGCACTCCAACGTATTTAAATGTAGGTCACACGGAAATTGAAAACAGAGTCCATTTGCTTGTGTGAGATTTTTAATTATTTGAAGAAGAAAAAAAAACAAAGACATTGGCGTAAGTAATGTTCGCCTAAATCAACGCGACTTTCATGTGTGGGAAAGCTTCAATATATTCTGCTAAGTGTGAGATATTCTCGAAAATTTGTTTTGTCGTTCCGATATCCGTCAACTCGGAAAATGCTACACACCTCCGTTATATCGGCAGTAAGATGTAGTAACAAAATATTAATAACATACTTCTTACAATGTAGGACTAACACGCCACCACCACCCCAAGCCCTCTATCCATTGATGGTAGACCAGCTAGTGGTCTCTAAGCCTTTTTTTAATTTTGACTTGACGGCTTTTGAGACCAGTCGTATTCTGCATTAACACTATATGGACCGTTCGTGAACCATAACTACCAACGATCGGACTGCACGCTATTAATTAATAAATTTATTTAGACTAACCTTTGTACCCAGACGGTAAGTATAATCCATCTTCTAATGATCCACTGTGTTAAATCCTTTAGAACACTCAATTAATAACGTGCATCCGATCGTACGCAGTTATGGTGAGCGGAAAATTACCATATAGTACCATACTTTTTATAATAAGTATGTGGCAAACTACAGCGCTATTGCTAGTCCGTTGACTAACTTGACAAGGAAGAAGTCTCTGACAAAAGTTATTTGGACAGACTCTTGTGGGAAAGTTATATAGCGTAGTTCAGATATTCTGACTGACGAAACAAATGATTGTCTTAGGATATTTTTTTAATATAAACTACTGCTTATGATTGACCGAGTGAAATTAAGGCGTATGCCTTGGATGTAATATAAATTTAAAGTGACAGCCTGATCGAAATTCTTTAGTCCGAAATTTTCTGAAAGAAAGAAGTTTGGCTCCGAGGAAGCCTAAGGAAAATAATAGCGCATTCCTCGTTAAACAAGAAAGGGACCAGGTGTTTGTCTTATGAGAAACACAGGGTTTAGTGCTGGATGCACAAGTTCTAAAGTTAACAGCATTAAGGTACGCAATTTTAATTTCACGTAATATTCTTTCTTTTTTTATTGTTGTATGCAAATTTGTTTTATACGACAAGGTTCCATTTTATTTATGGTTTATTCACTTTCATGGAAAAGTATTGATGATAGGGTTGCTATGCAATTATCTTTTATTGTACAGTCATTCATTCAGTAGCAGAATTAATTGCATACGATTCAAATGTTCATTTGTGCAGGACTTCATAGGGTTATATGAAATAAATTTGATCTAATTTCCTTTGTTAGGACGATGCAGTTTATTTTGAGTTAACGATAATTACATATTATATTTACTTTTGTAATGTTTCAATAATTTGGAAGTGCGCAATGATTTGTGAATTTTATGAAATAATCGAACAAGTAGAAACATACGTTAATTTTTCGATAGAGACCTCACTTGGTAATTTATGGTAAGTTACTACCTTAGGTAGGTTGTACGCAGTGTCTGAATATAATAGCTAGTGTGTTCTGAGTAAGTGAAGGATTTGTATGTACATCGAGAAAGTGGTACATATAGCGATTTAGGGATATTTTTGTCCCTTAAGGAAATAGTGTTCCAAGGGAGAGGGAGACTCAACAGTCCGGATACGGAGTCCGAAACTTAAGAGAAGTGACGTGTGAAGTCCAAAAGACGGAAGTGACAAGTTCAGAATAAAATCTAGGAAGTCCAAGAAGGACGAGGCAGTCGGAATAGGAAGACTGGAGGAAACAGGAACGATGGAACATGGTCAAGAAGAAGGTGATGCAGTCAGTCATGGACATGGAGCTCTTTTCACCACGCGATTTGATGATGAAATAAATCTAAATTAGACAATGCTATTAAATCCTGTTGATATAATTACAGTTTAATTGAAATTACCACTATTAATTTGTTTCATTAAATTTGTTCTTTATCTTGTTTAAGGAGGCTGGCATTGCATTATTTCTTCCCATTAATAATGCCCATTTCTCTGCTGATATTCCATTTTTTTCACTCACACCGGTTGATAATATTAAGGGAGGTCATTACCTAAATAACGTAGCTAAATCCAATTAACTAGCCCTCTTATTATAAAGGCGTTACAGCACAGATATATTAATATTCTTGAAACCGAGTGTTGTTGATTCTAGATCTGTCTATCAATGATGAATTTCCATTCATTAATCATTAGTGACATATGAAAATAACGATAAAAAGTATTATTAAAAGTTTTCAAAGGAATTAATGTGGTACACAATTACATTACACTCCTTTCTGATTTCCGTCCATTCTCCCATCTGATGTACAAGGAACAAACTACGCATATATCTTGAGTGAGAGAGAAAACGAAACTGGGCTGGATGAAACCATGAAACTAAATTTACACCAAGTAACCTACAAGAATATGGTTCATAATACCAGTATTTTTACACTTTCTCTGGAATTTATGTACAGTGTTTATATCATTAATGAATTTGCCTGTCGACAATATACGGTAAATTTCGTGGTTACAAGGCATACATACTGCAATGTATTTAAAGCTTTATTGCTGCTGCTTTGTAAACCTATTATAATGTACAAAAATCGATTATTATTAATAAAATGAAAATATCCAGAGCCCCCCTCTCTCTCTCTCTCTCTCTCTCTCTCTCTCTCTCTCTCTCTCTCTCTCTCTCTCTCTCTCTCTCTCTCTCTCTCTCTCTCTGGGACCATCGTAGGAAGATACAGGCGCAACTCCATGAAAAGATTAGCCCTGTTCCTTATGATGAACAATGCATACAGGTGGGCCGGTTATTTCAAGTGACTTTTGCTCTTTACCTTCTAGCAAGGTTTCTGCGGGTTAAAAAGATGCCTCAGTCCATAAAGAAGTATTCAAGAATTTAATATTACCATAACATAGCATGTAAAAAAAAATTCATACAAGCTAACAATATATTTCTACATCTACAAATATCACACACACACACACACACACTCAAAACACACACACACACACACACACACACACACGCACATCTAGAGGAATAACGCTATAGGACACCGCCCATCCCCCCCAAAAAATAAATTATTAACAAATATCTTACTTATTATCTTTTTCTAAACTTCGGTATCAACAACTATTGTTTCTTTAGATAACCATTGCTTTTTTTATTTAACAAATAAATGGCACAAAAACAAATGAAAAACAAACATAAATACAAATTACAGTTGTATTGCTCAACCAAATAAAGCTCGTGAAATAAATTAAAGGCAAGATCCTGTAATACAAATACATGACCAGAAAATATGACAAACCACAAGGAAGTAAATGCCTTCTCATAATTATTGTAGTTTCTTGATAAAAAGTTTTTGGCATATGCAATTGATTAATTGGCACGAAATTGTTTGAACTATTTTAAATAACATAACCTTTCCTAGTAATGTCCTTCTCATTGATTTGTCATGCATCAGTTCTCTATAATGTGTGATAATGAAAATAATAGAAACTGTATTAAAACAAAAGAGAGAAAGATCAGATTAAAAACGTTTTGTTTCAGGTATCGTTCTGATTTTTTGACTGGCTATCCTGGGAATGCCGGGTCATTAGGATCATATATCTTTATCTCTCAGTTGGTCTATACGTAATGCAGGTTTCGACAATATCCAATTGACTGACAGTTGCGTAGATGTACAGACACGTTGACATTCATGTCTTATTACAATGCACAGACACACACACGCACGGACACATACATGATGTTAAAGAGGCATCCACCTAATTTATTCATACTTTGATAAATAGTTTTAGTTTTCAAAACTTTGTAATGTAAACTCTTTTCAAAACCTTTCCCCTAAACCTACGAAACAATGTATTGTTTTCTTCTCCTCTCTAATCTTCTCTGCAGCAGTTATACCAAACTGTATTTATGTGTGTGTGTTTGTTTCTATGCACATAACAATGCTATTTGTTTTAACAGCCATACAGTACTAAAAGATACGTATTCAACGGTGGGCGAATTTTGGGGAAATTAATTGCAGCCAATCATCTGCTAGGCAAATAAATACATGACTTAAGATATGACGTAAAGTAAACAAGGAAGTAAATACCTTGTTAATATTGTTGTGTTTATAATCTCATTCTAACTAAAATACGTGGTTCACTTGGTAAACTTTACTTTTATTTCTTTTATTTGAAATAAACAAACCTATTTATTTTTATTTAACTCGCACAAATGTTTTATGAGCTGCTTTGAGTGACAGAAAGTTTATGTATTATGGACTTATCACTGTTTTATGATACGTCCGTTGTATATCGCGTACGACGATGACAGAACAGAAACTTTGAATAAAAGCAGCTGGAACGGTTGTACAAATTCTGTATATCATATATTCCCTCGCCTCCAGTATTAAAATCACTTATCACCCTTTCCCAGTCAGTGTAGGTAACTTTCAGTTTTCGGAGATAACTGTTTGAGAAACGGAGTTAAGGAATACACAGACGGACTGAAGCACGGACACCTGTACAAACATGACCGATTACAGTATATACGCAAAGGTTAAAGGATACAAAGATATATGTTAGTTATGTGCTTCCGCCCATTTTATAAAGGTAACGAAAATAATAATGTTTGGCAATATTAACAGGAACCTTGCACTACTGTATATATGCACAAAGACCTTGGGACACGCATACACTGCATTATCCATCTTAATCTTAAGTTTCATTCTTTGTAACAAAATAAACATTCCAGGGATAACTTTTCTCTTTCATCCATCCACCCATTAATACTCTCTCTCTCTCTCTCTCTCTCTCTCTCTCTCTCTCTCTCTCTCTCTCTCTCTCTCTCTCTCTCTACGTTGTCTTTATTTGTGTTTTGTGTAAGCTATCAAATCTAGTTTAAATTTGTTGAATACCGTTGTTAAGTCGCTGTCCAACAACAGGTATAAAATGTCCAATGTATAAAAATATGAAACAACTTAAGACGACTTTGCATCAATCAGGAAATAATACTTGCTCATAAAATGTTACGTTTATCTTTAGGTTTCTTTCTGGCAGAACATTATCGCAGAAAGTTTAACTGCTCTCTTTCTCATTTTTGCTGGTTCTTATGTGAGTCTAGTGGGACGAATTTGCATCCATGCATGGAAACAGTTGTTTATGCTTATTTATACTCACTTTCGCATGTATAAATATATATATATATATATATCACACACACACACACACACACACACACACACACATATATATATATATATATATATATATATATATATATATATATATATATATATATATATATCACACACACACACACACACACATATATATATATATATATATATATATATATAATATATATATATATATATATATATATATATATATATATATCACACACACACACACACACATATATATATATATATATATATATATATATATATATATATATATATATATATATATATATATGTCGCATGTCACTGTCGGAAACACGTTAAAGAAAGCGCTTGATAAAAGATATGCATGTCGTTAGGTAAAATTCCACAAAAGTTCTTTGTTACTTTGTTTCAAGATTCGCTCATTTTTTTTTTTTACCGTTGTATTAAATTTGACTTTTAAGAGAGCTGTATAAATTTGTTCAAAGATACATATTTATAAGTGAAAATAACGTCATTTCAAAATAAGAACATCGTGACTGTTTAAACAAATGTTGGTAAAATTTTGTATGAGACTCTTTATTGTTGGACATAGGGTATAGAAGGCAATGTTTACACAAAGTCTCAAAGAACTGTTTTAAAACCGTATTTTATTAGCTTCCTGTTGTTGTATGGTTTAACGCCATTTTCAGCACAAGATAGACTACACATCGCGGCCATTATTAATGGTGGAGGAAGAAGCCGGAAAACCCCAGAAAGAACCACCGACCCACGAGAAGCTACTGGCAAGCTTTCTCACATACCCACATTGGCCGAATCCGAGACTCGAACCCACGCAGACAGCGGTGAGATGGTAGTGATCCGTAACGGAGAGCCACTCGTGGCCCATATTAACTTCCTGTTCATTTAGTATTTGCCATTATTTATAAATAAGTCTACTAAACTTCCAACCAAACGTGCAACATATAAAGTTTCCCTCTTCAGAAAGACTTCTCTCGTTTTAATTTTTTGTAATATTTTGTTTTATAAATACTATAAACATAGAAGAGATATAAAAGTGTCGTATGGAATATAGTAAATTGAAGGAATATACAATTAAACACTTTTCTTCATACAAACACGGAAAGGAAGAATACAGTTTTGTATGCGGATAACAAGAATACAGTTTTGTATGCGGATAACATCAGCAGTTACATTTACTTGCATACCACTACTGTATCTGACTATTGACTATTACCAATTAGTACTATTGCCTCTTTGTTCTTAATAGAACCATTAAAATATCAATGTATAATGCCTTTAACATCTCATTATAGAATGTACAATGACGTGCTGGTGACATTTTTATTTGAATCAACCAACCGTTTCTATACACAATTTGATGAATGATTCTGAACTGAAAACTACAAAGCCTGCATTAAATGTAACTAGAAAAGGTAGTAAATATTAATTGCGAGTCAGTGCATTGCTTATTCCGATTTAGTACAACATGCAAACTGTTTTTGTTTTTTTATACTTTGAAATGCTAATCTCGCTATCTGCTTAGACGAAAAGAATATCTTCAAAACCGTTTTGATGCATTTTCTTATTTTCTTTGTATTTAAAAAAAATATATTCACCGGGATTCAAACTGTTGTTACAGTATTCTATCAAGCCATAATTATTGTATAAATCACACACACCACACGCGCGAGCGTGCGCGCACGCACGCACGCACAAACACTGTAAGTGAGAAAGTTACTTCTACTATTTTAAATATAGACAGCGACGTACTAAGACTACTAAGGGCACATGGTGCCCGTGGGCCAGTGGTGTAAATGGCGATTGTGATGGCCCAAAGGACCACAATACGAGGCCTGAAGGGAGTGTGTGTGTGTGTGTGTGTGTGTGTGTGTGTATGTGTGTGTGTGTGTGTGTGTGTGTGTGCTGTTAGCCCCAGTAGCCCAGGGCACCAAAGATTCTTCTGCAATTTAATGGCATTTGATGGCTTTTCCTGGCATCTAAATTCTGTCATTCACATTTATTTAACCAATCACCATTTTATGCATTTCTATCATTTCCAGCCCCAGTAATTCCACCTCAAACGTGTTACTGTTAATCATATGCAGAATCCATACATTTTATCAAAATTTATATTTTGATGGACTGGTTGTTAACAAGAATATATATATACATCATATCTGACATGTCTACACAATAATTTAAAGACAATACGTTTTCTGAGCTTTTATTACTGCGAACTGCTTAGTAACTAGTGGTTGTCTGACGGATTCAAAGAAAGACGTTCATTTTAAGTGATGTTTGCCCAGGCGATAATATTAATTGATTGATGTATGCATACCCCTCACAGCTGTTAGTACCATTTTTGTAAGCCTTTGGTATGACTCGGCGGGGGATCGAACCCACGACCTCCCGCTTCCTCGGCGGACGCTTAAACCACTAGGCTATTATACTGGCACATAATGTTATTACTGAAAGGTCGGGATTAAATAGTAACAAATTTACCCCCCCCAAAAAAAAAAAAAAAAAAAAAAAATTTGGTCTTTTCAAAAAAAAAAACAACAACAACAACAACAACAACAAATTCAGCTGTTTTGGCACTCCAAGACAACTAACGTAAGCTAGTACACTACTGTATATAGAAATTGGTTCATCATTTTAGTCTAGATCTAATTACACTTGAGACCATTAACCTAACTATTTATATACCTGGGATCTGTTGTATTATATTGTTGCAGTTTCTCTAAACGAATGTATTTTGCCAATAAACTAATGTTTTGTGTTAGCCCTTAACCCCACAGAGGCACGTGCACACAAGTTTTGAATTGCAAAAGAAGAATGAACATACTTGTACTCATACATGCGCAGTTTTCATGAATCTCTCGAAAGGAAACAAGCATGTTATTGAGAAGCGCGCGTGGATGCACGTGTGCCTATTTGTTCGTGTGCATGACCAAATATATTAAAAAAAAGAACATATTGTTATCTTTCCCATACTATTTCATAAAATTCACATTTAGTCCGGTAGATATTAATCCATGCTGATTGACTTAACTTCATATTTATTCGCTGTTTTAGCTGTGTAAGGTAGATACATATTTTTGCTCTGTTTTGTTTCTTCCAAACACGTTTACCTGGGATGTTAGGGAATACGAACCTGTTGCGAAATTATGATTTTTATTCGTTAACGTGTGAAACTATGTTTATGTATTGCATTGCACTGTTTCGTTTCGTTAAATTTGTGTAGTCAAGAAAGTTACGACTATTACCGAGACGATCCGATAAAGACATTACCACTTCCTGTTGAATGTGACCCATTTGGACCCAATAGACTATGAGTGAGGACAGACTATTTTATTCACAATTGGTTATATTTTGGTGCTAAATAACACAATCATGACATATTTTCAAAGGTAAAGACACTTTTGTTTATATACAGTTTTATCGTAATAGAATAATGTCATCAAATTCACGTCAAATCCGGGAAGCAGTGGCAGCTTGACGGCGCTCGGGAGGAATTCCGAATGGATGCTGGCATTGACCATTCAATGAAACGAATTTAAGATGTAGATGAAAACTTACGATATATTTCAAAATAGTGGTGAAAGGAATAAACGCAAATTATGTATTTGCCGATCATAAATACTGGAGTTCACCTCATGTATATAGGTCTCTGTCTGTCTCGGAGTATTTTGACCTGGAGTAGGCATAGCTCATCAGTTCGATAACTCAGCCTCCAAACATGTTCTCTGTTAAGGTCTGACTGGACATTTTTTTGGGGGGGACAAATTTTAGTCCGACAGTGACTTATTGCAGACAAATGATAATAATATTACATTTAAGATACAAGTAAAAAAAATATATCTAATAATTTTTGTTGAAAGAATGCTTGTAAGATTCTGACTGAGGTATTAAGTTTAATTCCTTATGCAACTAGTGGCGATTTTATACTGAACCAACATTGCCACCAACCCCACTTTTTTACATTAATTTTTTTTTTATACAAGAAAGACCTATTTTGAATATTGTTATCTTATAAGACAGCTAAAAGAATCAGTATGTGCCAAATGCATGAATACAGTTCACTAGTACTGTAACAAATTAGTATACTTTTCATCACCCCTCAACCGTCTAGATTTTTAGATATTTACCTCTGTAGCAGACACATGTAAACATGTAAGCCAAGTCAGCTGCTCAATCCATTTATCTAACTCAAAGTAATTCTAAACCACATTACAGATTTAGCTTATGTGTGAACTGACAAATGCTAAGATCGTGATAATTAGGCTCATGTCTTCTACCTTAAATATTAGGGAGGTGTCAAAATACAAAACTATCTAGTGAGACCTTAATATAAGTTTGCAAAGACGTCATTAACCTGACACCCACCCAACCCAATGACATCCCTGCAGGTTTGTTGGCTGATTTATCATACTTGCATATAACTTGAATAATGAAGTAACAGTTTTTGCTGGAAATATTTCCAATTGTAAAAATCAAAATCAGTTTTCTTCAATGCAACTTCGCAAGTTTTGGTGTTTTGTTGTTTTGTTTTGTAGCATGATTTTTCAGCACATGATGGGCTATACTTGGCGGCCAGTATTAATGGTGGAAGAAGAAGCCGGAAAACCCCTGGAAAGAACCACCGACCCACGAGAAGCTACTGGCAGGCTTTCTCACATAACTACATTAGCCGAATCTTAGACTTGAACCCACACAGACGGAGGTGAGATGGTAGTGATCCATCACGGACAGCGCTTTAGACCACTTGGCCACTCGGGGCCCCTTGGGTAGGTGTAGTGCAGAAAATGAATTTTCATACAAAGTTAGAAAACAATGACATGATCCCACATAATTTAACAAGAGTGGAGAAAAATCTTTAGCTTGTTATTGTACATTCATAGATGATTTTTAATGATAAAAAGTGAAAATTATAGCAAGTCATATATCTTGGCAATCATATTACATTTCTATTTCTCTTCCAAATATTCATTTTCAGCATTTATTCAGATTGTCTCATTGAATGTTTTGGTTTACATTTGCATGTGTAAAGAATATTTTGAAGCATGGGAAACAAAGCTGGCTTACAGTTTCGATCATTTTCAGTGATGCATATACTATTTTCAATTTTTCAGTATATAGCACTAAATTTGTATTGATTTCTATTCTTTGCTATGTCACTAAAACAGGAACAGAAATATTGACACTATGTTATCATTTATATTTGATTTAATATATATTTATTTGAATTTTAAATTGTTTGTTTGTCAGTTTTAAATACATTTTTATTTTTCATTACATGCTGTTGTAATGTAAATTTAGTCTTTAGAGATGATGTTTTTATGCAAATTGAGTGAACTGAATTATTCTTTCGTAAACATGTAATGTTGACCAAGATCCTAACCTTGATTCAGGGTTAGAGGCAGCCACGCAAACAGGTTTTTAAATTTTTTTAAATGAGTGATTGTTGTCAAGGTCAATATGGAACCATTGAATTGAGACGTAAACAACTTTTTATTTTTAAAGTAAAATGATTGGTTTTCTTCAAGGTCATATTAGGAGTAAGTTATATAAACATTATCACATGACTCATTCCACTCTTTTTTTCGTGATTTCACAGTTTGAGGATTTTTATAATCTTTGTGTTTGTGAAATGTTACACCTTGCGTTAACTGTTTTCTTTTGTTGTAGCCAGTTTTTGAGTTGATGTTACCTTTTCTTCAGTTCATTTGGATTTTAAAAGATTAATTTGTTTCTCTTGAATATTTGATGTGTTGATACAGAATTCTTGGGCAAAGACAGTTTATCAATATTTTGTTTGGATTTTTGATACAGGAGTGTTAAATATTGTGTTTCTACAATGAACTGTAGATAAGCACTAGAGCTGTATCGATTAATCGCCCGTACGCGTAATCGGGCCGATTATTTACACAATCGGTATAATCGGGTATCGGGAAAAATAATCGGTGCCGATGCAAATAATTTTTTAAATAACCAATTTTTCCTGATAAAAGTTGTATATACAGTCGCGTTTTGACTGACCGTAACTTAATCCTTTGTAACACTAGAGCTTGGGATAAATGCAGTATGCAAACAAGTTGCTCATTAACTAACACTACTGTATAGTCGAATAACCATATATCGAGATAAACACATTGAACCATTAATTAATCTTTTGTAACAAAGAGATTGCTCTAATAAAGTATTTAAAAAGAATTTATCTTGCTGCCAGTTGTGTGAAATTTTCAACTCAAGCGTCCGGTAGCATTTGTAAACTGCAGTAAACCAGACTAAAGTACATGTCGCTAACCGCCATTGTAGTGCCAAAGTCATGTGAATAGCCAGTAAGATTAACATCAAAGGGAGTAATGATGGATATATACACAGTCAATTTTGAGTTTTGTGTTTTTTCTTTATCTTTATGAAAACTCACAAAACACCGATAGTCCTTATGTCCCAGTGAGAAATTGTTTGAAAGGGCTTCAGTGTAGGTTTGAGTACGTAATCTGTCTTTCAGTTAATCCGTAATCCCTGGAGGGTGAACGAACTCGTTGTCTTTAATACTAGTAAGTGAGAATCATTTCTGGATTTTTTAAAATTATTTTTATTTCTTTTGTTAGTGTTTCACCAAGCCACCATCTGGCAGAAGGGGCGGTCTCTCATAAGTCATAACAGGTTTTACTGTACCTTTGAAGCACCGACATATACTAAACAAATAAAACAATTCTATATCAATGTTTTACAATTATTTGATGTTGCCGCAGCAATAACGAGTATTTGTTGTCGTCAAAGCAAGCCGACGACCTTTGCTCATAGAAAGTCGGCAATAAACTCAAAAGCATTGCCTCAATTTACATAGTGATTAGAACATATTTATTGTGCCGCGAAACTTTCCTGTTTGCAAAAAAAAAAAAAATCGCCCACCCCCACGGTCTGTGGACAACAGAGTAGTAATTTATTTGGACACACTGTTTCAAGAGCCCGAATAGATTGGATTATTTAATATCGGCTCTGCATAATGTCGAACTTGAAACTATCAAGTTTAGTCTGGAATTACTACCAACGTCAACAGCAGTCCTAGCATGTCTACAACTATTAGACGCGGAAATAATACAGAAAATTTATTCCCTAAATTATACCAAAGATGGATACAACATAAGGTATAGAGGTAACACACCTGCTTTAGAGTATGGAAAAGAAATTGTTATATTGGGAAATAACGCTATAGTTCAAAAACCAGTACCCATCATAAGGAAAATAAAAAAAACGGACGGGCGAACTACACATAGAAGGCATCCCAATGGAAATACCAATAGAAGTTGTGGCTGAATGGATAGAAGAAAAGTTTGGAACAAAAGTGGAAAATTACCGCTTAGGGAAAGTAAAGGGTTTTGATATCTTCAATGAAACAAGGATAATGGAAATATAAAGATCGAAAATGAAGACGATAAAGAGAGCTTGTTTCTTACACGGTTTTCTCATAAAAATCTGGTATAAAGGATGCATCTATGATAGGAAATGCAGCAAATGTGGATCATTCGGACATACACCCAGAAAATGTCCAAGAAGCGAGCACATACTTGTTGAAGAGACGATTTTGGAGATACGAACCATAAACGAAACACAAGAGCAATCTGAGGAAATCAGGATAGAAGACACAGAAAACAAAGCAAATGTACTACAAGCAGAGAAACAAGACGAAGGAGAAAAAATAGATGAACTACAACTAGAAGGGATACAACAACAACAACAAGCAACAAAGACAAAGAAAAAGAAAAAGAAAAAGGCATCCAAAAAAGCGATAAACGAACAAGGAAAAGTTTATGAACAACAAGAAAGTACAAAAACCCAGAAAGAACAAGAGCAGAATGAAAGTACATCTACCTGGGAGGCTGAAATTATAGGACAGCAGCAACAACAACAACAACAACAAAAACAAATACCAACAAAAGTAACGCAACCAATGAAGAAAAGGAAATTAAAAGGGAATAGCCAGGAGGAGATACAGACACAAGAACAAGTGCAAGCAATACTAGAACGAACCAAAAGTATAGAAGAAAGTCTAGAATCTTATGAAATGGAAATTTTAACATCCATAGATGAAGATTCCCGGGAATATTTTGCTAATTTACATATCCCAAAACGTAAGGAAAGAAGAAGGGAGAAAAGAAAATTGGACAGAAAAGAACAGCTGGAAAGACGAAATGATCTGAAATTTGATGAATATTGTTAAATTCTTACAAAAAAAAAAAAAAAAAAAAAAATTATTAAATAAAAAAAAAAAAATAAAAAAAATAATAAATAAAATATATACATACATATATAATAAACAACTTATACTATAGGACACATTTAAAACAAAAAACAGGAGGGCCTTTTCCTCAAATGGTCTGAGAAGATCAGAGAAAAGACAACCCCTCCAAAAAAAAAAAAAAAAAAAAAAAGGAATTACTTCAAAGTAAATGCAGTCAACGAGTCGATTGCACACTTTGCAAAGCATGCATTTCCAGAGGTGGAAAGGATTCTAAAAATTATACAACATCAAATCTTATCCAGCACTTGCACTACAAGCACATCGCCGAATGTGGCCTGTTTCTGGCAGATAAAAATGAAAAGAATGCTCCGCAAATAACCTCTGCAGCTTCAGCAACTTCTCGTACTCTGACTATTGATGCCATACTGGACCGAAAACAGCCATTTGCATTTGATGACCCGAGAGCTATTAGTTGGCACAAAATCATTGAAGAATTCATTGCAGTAGATGTACAACCATTTTCCGTCGTTGAAAACATTGGATTTCAACGCCTGATGGCCAAGGCAGATCCGCGCTATACAATTCCAAGTCGGAAATACTAACTGACCGATTATCAACAAAGGAGATTCTGAAACATCAAGCTTTCCATTGTGTGGAAAGTTACATGTTTGTTCAGCCAAAAGACAAAACTAAAATTGATTGATGTTGATCTTAGTTGATCTATATGAGAAATTTAGCCTTTATTATTATCACGCTGCGTGAAGATGTAAATTATACCGGTTGTGTCCCTTGTACACTCAAAATATTACCTCTTTTTGTAGGATCACTTATATCATTGAAAATGAGTACCGTATTTTGGTGTGTATAACGCGCACCGATGTATAACGCGCACCCCGATTTTCGACCCAAAATAAGTGGAAAAAACGTAGTTCTGCCATATAACGCGCATGTGATATAATGCATTTTAAAATTTTGACTACCGCTATTTCGCTCCGTTTTCATAGTGCAACAACAGTTGGTCATATTAGATAGTGAATGAAATAGTGGCAATATTGATATTGTATCTTTCCGATTTTATTGTTGGCCCTTAAAAGGGCCCTTTAAATGTTCGTCTAGTTGACGCAGTCTATTGCATCAAATCCCTCAAATTCCACTTTGTCGTCATTACTTTTGAAAAGTCGCTGTATGTCCTGAATCAATTAAATACTGCTCACCAAGACAAAGCATTGTAACTATGTTGAGCGCATCAAAGCTTACCTGGCGCCGGTTACCGTGAAAAGACCACACCGAGTCGATGAAGCATTGAAGCCATTGATCACTGTATAATCGCAAAGATATCTCAAATACTATGATTTAAGATGAGAAATAAAACTACGTAACAAGCTTATTTTCCAAAGAGGAAAAAAAATGTTTCCCGACTTCATACATTGATTATTTTGTTCCACAACGTATCAGTGTTCCCGTAAGAAAGAACCCGTAGTCGCAAAAATATATATGTCCACAACAGATGCTCTGATGAGAACATTAACACTAGTTGAATTCTACACATATTATATTTCATTTCGATCAATAATAAATGAAGAAAAATTCGATTAGATCAACAGTTATGGAATACGGTACTGAACATTTACGAAACAAGTACGGTAATCCACACAGTGGTATTTGTTCCGCTCCAATGCGGCACTTTGCACAGCTTTTGAACAAAGGCAAGTACATGTATTTCCGGCCGTGGCACAGAACAAAACTTCACACAGTGACGTGAAATGAAACCAGTTTATTAACATAAGCAATCAAAGAACAAGACTATTTGTAAGCATTATTTATTTCTTTAATACGGCTAGTACCGGTAAACATTTTAGTTACAATGCAATGTACAATGGATTTAATATTTCACAAGTAGTGAGTGCCTTCATCCTCTTCAGATCGACCTGGAAAAAATCTTTTTTTTTTTTAGTTCTTGTATACAACGCGCACCCCCGACTTAAGATAAGAAAATTAGGTAAAAAAGTGCGCGTTATACACAACAAAATACGGTAACTCGTGAGAGGTGATTCGTAGTAAATGAAACAGCTATTACAGATTAGCTGAAATTTTATCTGAAAGAATACACTTTGGTCGAAACAACGAATAAAGCAAAATCTGCAACTAATATATTTGGGAATAAAAAAGGATTTGAGTGACGCTATGCACACTTTGCACTGCGCAAGTACTGTACATTATAGTATATGGTCTCCCTGGTAAACTCGACCGACCCGCGAATTATGAAGGCTGTATTTTACCTTTATGTAATTTCGTGTTGTGGAAATCAGAAAATATGCACATGTAAAATAATAACAAAATCAATAATAAATAGTACTTTATAAAAGTTTAATAATTTTCGGGTCACCGAAAGTTACTTTCTTAACATGCCTATGTCTTAGAACACGGATATTTTTGACCCAAGATGTACTGCCATTACAATAGACAACAATAACACCTAAAACCTGTAAAGTTTTGACATTGGCCCACGGATAAGCCCCCCCTCCCATTCCAGGCCTTTATTGTTTTCAAAATTTGTCGGTTTATACCTGAGTACATAGTATGATAATCAAATAATCGGTATTGGCAATTTTGATAATCGGCTATACGCGGTATCGGCATAATCGGCAAAAAGTGACATCGGTACAGCTCTAATAAGCACAGTATTGACTTCCACACATCATTGTCTTTCATCTTGGATTTTCCATCAGTACTTGAAGTTGAATTCATTAGAGCATTTAATTACAAGGACTTTTGTAATTTAATTCATGGAATATTCTTGGAATACTTTTGGATTTGATTTTTAAAACTTTTTCTATTTTTAGAATTTTTTTCTAGGGGAAAAAATTATTTGTTAAAGTTCACAAAGCTTGTTGTTTTCACCATTTCTGTATTACTGTTTATTAGAGCTTAAACACTTAACAGTATTGTTTATCTCATGAAAAACAATATACAGAGAACTTGATCTTAGATATCTTTGTATCTTAGTAATTCGTGTTTCTCAAAATAATACTAGTGACTGACATACCTAGTGCACTTAGCATGTTCACTGGTCATTTCCTTATGCCTAAAGTGACACAGTAAAACTACTAATCTGAGGCTTTCTATGCAAAACAGAGGTTACCTGGAAATAAAAGAGACCTAGACTTGAATAAATTTTATGGGGTTAGCGGCTTAGACTTGAATGCCCTATCTTTATGACTTTAACCTTATCTTAATTTGTATAAAATGGCTACTATGGTATGACCATGGGAAATGCACTTTTTTCAAGTTGCCTTTGCACCAAATGACCATTGTGTTTATATGCTGTGAAAAAACAAAATCAGCAAAGAATAAAATAAAATTTTGAAGACGTTTTAAGTACTCCCTGGGTTATAATCCATGTTTTTTTTTGTGTTTCATTATAATGAAATTTATCAGAGAATATAATGTAAAACCATACCGTTGATCTGGATCCTAACTGGTAAGAGAACTTGCTATCCTAGATACAGATTTGTCCCATGACAGGCCTATGCCTACCTAGTAGGTCTATTAAGTCAAGCATCCGTTACCCATCCAAGTTGTGGGATGCATGATTTGAAAAGATTGTGCATGCTGTAGTAGTCTTCATTCGTTGATGACTTTTCCCAGTTTTGCAACATAATCTTTGATCAGACCAATTTTTAGTTTTGTCTGGCCGGGATACGCCTCATTGCGTAATCATGATATGCTTACAATGTATATCAGGTACTTGGAGCTAAGGTTAGTTTAGATGCCTTATGCTTTTAATGGTCAATTTAAACAGCAGAGAAATTAAAATCAGCTTGATATTTTATAACAAAAATGAGGCAAACACAAGTGACAGCGCCATTTTAGACCATCTAGCCCAGGAAAGATAAAGTGCAAGAAAGTTTGTGTTCTTTATTCTTGGTATGCAGGCTACAATAAATATGACTTTACTCATCTTCTAGTCAGTTTACAGGGGCCTAAAGCTCTAACCATTACGGATCACTGCCATCTCACCTCTGTTTGCATGGGTTCAAGTCTCTGGCTCAGCCAATGCGGTTATGTGAGAAAACTTGCTGGTATCCGCTTGTGGGTCGGTGGTTCTGTTGAGGGGTGGGTTTCCCAGGTTCTTCCTCCACCATTAATACTGGCCGCCATGTATTGCATATCTTGTGCTGAAAAATGGCATTAATCCCTATAACAAAGGCAACAACTCAGTTTACAAGATTAGGGTAACATTTGATGGTTATTTAGAGGATGGGTCGCTACAAAACTGCATACTTGAGAAATAGGCTTTATGACTACATGCTTTTATTGTGAGTTCGTTTTTTTTTTGAAAAAATATATATTACAATGCAGAAGTAAAAAGGTAATGCATGATACATGTAATTATTGGAAAATGTTTATAGTCAAATGTTTTTTTTTATTTTTTTGAAACTGCACTACAGTATAATGTATGTTTGTTATTTGTTACCTTAGTGATTGTCAGTTATTCTATTGATTCTCGCAAGTATTAAACATACTGTGAAGTATGATTTGAAAGACCACCCCTACTGCCAACAAATATTGGTCACTAAAGAAAGGTGGTCTCTCATAACAGGTTTTTTCAAGGTGGAAATAACGTTGGAACATAGGAACATAGCCATCATTACTGTTTTTTATATTTGATTCTTTATTCTTAGTTCTTGTTAAAATATTACATGCATTCATCAAGCAGTTTTTTTGTATACAGTCGAACCTGTATTGAAAGGCCATCCCCTCTGCCAAAAAATAATGGTCTCTCAAGACAGGTGGTCTCTCATAACATGTCATAACACCATAAAATCAATAGATATGTGCATTGAGATTCTGGTTTCCCAAAACAGGTGGTCTGATAGCAGTGGTCTCTCAAGACAGGTTTTTCAAAAGGATATATTAATAATAAACATTTGGATTTTTATTGTAAGTTTACATGTAGTCTATTATATTATGAAGTGTGAAGTTAGTTACAATAACAAAATACTATTCATTAAATAATTGTAAAGTCAGTTTTAAAAACAATTACTCATTTTATTTAGCAAAATATGAATTAAAGCAGTAGACAAAAAGATGTTGCAGATTTGCAAAGGTGAAACATAATATCTCTGACAGTGACATGGTTGGACAATAATGATATCGACTGCTCCAGCAGCTTGGTGGTTAGAGCCTTCACCTTGGATGTTGAGAGGTCGTTGGTTTGATCCTTGGCCGAGTCATACCAAAGACTTACAAAAATGATACTAACAGCTGCCTTGCTTGTCACTCAGCATTAAGAGGTTAGGGTTAGGACTGGTCAGCCTTTTGTCTGGATATGACCAGGTGGGACATGATGCTACATGTCTGCAGCATGATGCCCCAGTGCTAGACATGACTATAAACTACCACACTGCAGACATCATAGTGATATGACTGAAATTCGTTAAAGTTATGTTAAAAATCCAAACCACACACACACACACACATGCATTCATTGATATTTCGGAAAGTGGCTTTTTGGGCAATATTGACATGACAGTGTCATTTTTTGACACTGTATATGTGTGTTATTTATGGGCATTGTGTGTGTTTTTATTACAAATGCATCTATATGGCAAAATAGAGTATGATAACAATAACCTTAATATAAACTCATCTGCAAAATAAAAACAGCTTATTTAGCAAAAAATACAATGGCGTTACTTATTCCAATCATTAATTCCACAAACAAACAATTACTCTGATTTACCCACCTAACTGCGGTTGTGAATAAATTTTGTTATTACTTTATCCTCGTTGTACGGGTTCACGACTGGTAAAGAAATGTTGGAATTTTAGTTGGGTCATACACTGTTTTCGTGATTTCTTGAATGTAAATTTGTTCTGATAGTTTCTAGAAGATCATGTGACCCTTTCCTGTTTACGTAAAAACGACTATATAAATTATGTTTTGGAGCGAGCTATTCAGTAGAAAATTGGGCTGTTAGAATATTAAGTTGTGTCTTTTTGAGTTATTATAAATTACCTTGTACTGGAAATTATGTCAATTCGTTTGGATCAAGAGGAATTATTTTGTTTTTTTATCTGGAAAATAATTGTGCTCATAGAGATTTTAATTATCAAGAACTGACTCCATCGAGGGACATCGTCTTCGATATTGGATACTTCGCTGGGATTTGAACTTAGAATTATTTGGACATTTTATTACCAGGACTTTTGCAATTTCTCTAGTGGATAATATTTTGAATTATTTTGGATTAATTTTGAAATTGATTCTTAAAACCGTAAGTTTATTTTTTTTTCTGAAAAATATTTGTACTCAATAAATTGTTTATTAAGTTTTACAAGCTTGTTATTTTCACTCTTTCTATGTTACTTTTTTTTCGAGCCTAAGCACGTAACATGTCATATGGAGCATTATCTTATGATATGTCATACTGAGTATTAACTGCTGATATGTCATACTGAGCATTAACTGCTGATATGTCATACTGAGCATTAACTGCTGAGCAGTGATTGCATCCTTTAGTTAAAGAATGGTTTATCATAATAATAATGATTCTGTACGGTGGTGGACTGTGTACATATAAAATGAATTGTGGGTTCCAATCTATGCCATAAATCTACCTTGTACATTTAAAGAATCTGGTACCATGACTATAACTTTTTTTGTGTGCATTTCATTTTAGAACTGTCTGCACTCTTGACTCAGTAATCATGGTCACAGAGATTGAATTAAAAGACATGTTTTTATCCTTGTTTTGCAGTATCTTTGCACATAGTAGTGTTAAACTGCTTATTTTATCCAAAAATAATGGCCAATACCTGATGATCACTCATGCAAATGTATTTTTTGAGTAAAATTGATTTGTGAATGATTCTGTTGGTAAATGATGAGTGGATGCTCCTAGCAGATGTTACTCAAATCAGGATTTACAGTACCTGTCAAAGGCAAATTTGGAAGAGTGATTTCCCTTTTGAAGATTGAAACATGGAAACTACAGTCTAGATAAGCATAGTTTTAAGTTTGGGACTTGGATATTATCTTATGCTAATGCACATTTTGTGGAATAGACTGAGCACTTGGATATTATTGTTTTATACTACTGCATTATTTCAAGAATAAACTTATCATTTGAAGATTGTCTTATACATAAATTAATGAATAGACTGAGTACTTGGATATATGATTCTGTGTAATTTCTTGAATAAACTAAGCACTTTTATATTGCCTTTTACAATTTCTTGAATAGGCTGAGTACTCGGATTTTGTCTTACACAATTACTTGAATAGGCTGAGTACTTGGATTTTGTCATTTTGATATTGTCTTGTGCTTATATATAATTTCTTGAATAAACTGAGCACTTGTTTATTTTATTTTTCTAATAGATAATTTCTTGAATAAATTGTTACTTTGGTATTGTCTTGTGCTTATAGACAATTTCTTGAATTGGCTGAGGTCTTGGAATTTGTCTTGCACAATTTCTTGAATAGGCTGATTACTTGGATATTGTCTTTCACAATTTATTGAATAGGCTGATTACTTGGATATTGCCTTATACTAAAACATAATATTTTGAATAAACTGGGTACTGCCTCATAATGCTCAATTTTTTAAAAGACTGAGTACTTGGATACTGCCTTGTATCATTACATACTTTCTTGAATAGACTGAGCACTTGGACATTGTTTGATACTCATGACCACTTTCTTGAAAAGATTGAACATTTGGATGTTAACTTGTACTGTTGCACAATTTCTTGAATAAACTGAGCACTTAAAAATTAAATGTGGGTTACCATCTAAGTTTGAATTGTTCAGTTTTTTTTGTGTGGCATCATCGTAAACATTACAGAATCGAAACATGTACCTACTGTGCCATTTAACTGTGAAATGAGGAGGCAATATACAATAGGCAAGTGTTGATTAAGACAATAATATCAGATCCTCTCTGGAATATATGCTGAAAAAAATGCATGGTGATAATTTAAAAGACTGAAAAATAATTGTGTTGTTACATGCATGCTTAGTAATTATCACATTTGTGAAATAAATTTCAAACCATCTATCTGGAAAATCATGGATGGTTAATCTTTGTATTACAGGTGTCAGGTTAATCTTTGTATTACAGGTGTCAGATTGCCTGGAGTATAGATCATAATTCTGGCTCCAACAGTAAAGCAGATAAAGGTATACATTGCCATGATTGGATGATCCCATTTATTACACTGTATATATTGCCATGATTGGATGATCCCATTTATTAAACTGTTTACATTGCCATGCCTGGATGTTCCCATCAATTTACCTGTATACATTGCCATGCCTGGATGATCCCATCTATTAAACTGTATACATTGCCATGCCTGGATGAACCCATCTGTTAAACTGTATACATTGCCATGCCTGGATATTCAAATTTATTAAACAGTATACATTGCCATGCCTGGATGTTCCCATATATTAAACTGTATACATTGCCATGCCTGGATATTCCCATCTATTAAACTGTATACATTGCCATGCCTGGATATTCCCATCTATTAAACTGTATACATTGCCATGCCTGGATATTCCCATCTATTACACTGTATACCTTGCCATGCCTGGATGTTCCCATATATTAAACTGTATACATTGCCATGCCTGGATATTCACATTTATTAAACAGTATACATTGCCATGCCTGGATGTTCCCATATATTAAACTGTATACATTGCCATGCCTGGATATTCCCATCTATTAAACTGTATACATTGCCATGCCTGGATATTCACATTTATTAAACCGTATACATTGCCATGCCTGGATGTTCCCATATATTAAACTGTATACATTGCCATGCCTGGATATTCACATTTATTAAACCGTATACATTGCCATGCCTGGATGTTCCCATCTATTACACTGTATACCTTGCCATGCCTGGATGTTCCCATCTATTAAACTGTATACATTGCCATGCCTGGATATTTACATTTATTAAACTATATACATTGCTATGCCTGGATATTCCCATCTATTACACTGTATACCTTGCCATGCCTGGATGTTCCCATCTATTAAACTGTATACATTGCCATGCCTGGATGATCCCATCTATTAAACTGTATACCTTGCCATGCCTGGATGTTCCCATCTATTAAACTGTATACATTGCCATGCCTGGATATTTACATTTATTAAACTATATACATTGCTATGCCTGGATATTCCCATCTATTAAACTGTATACATTGCCATGCCTGGATGATCCCATCTATTAAACTGTATACCTTGCCATGCCTGGATATTCCCATCTATTAAACTGTATACATTGCCATGCCTGGATATTTACATTTATTAAACTATATACATTGCTATACCTGGATATTCCCATCTATTACACTGTATACCTTGCCATGCCTGGATGTTCCCATCTATTACACTGTATACCTTGCCATGCCTGGATGTTCCCATCTATTAAACTGTATACCTTGCCATGCCTGGATATTCCCATCTATTACACTGTATACCTTGCCATGCCTGGATGTTCCCATCTATTAAACTGTATACATTGCCATGCCTGGATATTCCCATCTATTAAACTGTATACATTGCCATGCCTGGATATTCCCATCTATTACACTGTATACCTTGCCATGCCTGGATGTTCCCATCTATTAAACTGTATACATTGCCATGCCTGGATATTCCCATCTATTACACTGTATACCTTGCCATGCCTGGATGATCCCATCTATTAAACTGTATACATTGCCATGCCTGGATATTCACATTTATTAAACTGTATACATTGCCATGCCTGGATGTTCCCATCTATTTAACTGTATACATTGCCATGCCTGGATAATCCCATCTATATTTACTGTGCATAATAATAATAATAATAATAATAATGATAATAATAATAATAATAATAATAATAATAATAATAATAATAATGCTTTATTTATTGAGGGTGACTCATTAGTGCATATTCAAGCATGTAGCAGAATCTCCACTTCAAATTGTAATTACCATAACATTCAATACCATTGTGACGTTGTTGCAAATAAAAATGATGATGCACAAACCCTAACAGAGTTAAGGTCAATGAAGTGGACATATTATCTATTAGAATTTTTAAAAAATTTGGTTTTACAATAGTAATAATATGGATATGTATATGGAAGCCTTAAGACAGTCATGCTAGCCCCCTCCCCCATGTCTAAGAGCATGTAAAAAAATAGAAATGGACCTCTTAATGATACCCATGTAATTACCTGTAGACCAGAGTGGTCCAACATCTTCAACACCATGGACCAGACATCTGAAGTTGGTGGGCCATACATTATATATTTTCCAGAAATTATAGTATGATTATAGAACTGAGTTCTTTGTATTATGAGTGGAGGCCTCCAGAAATCAAGCATGCATGTAGTTGGACCACTCTGGCCTAGACATTGCATACATTTAATTATGAAATTAAAACTATGAATGAAAACAAATCAATATTGGCCACGACAAGTCACTTTTCATAGTCATATGTCATGAATAAATGGTTAAGAAAATAACTGTATGGACTTGTTTAGTAAAATTTGCATAGATGTTTATAATACATTCCGAAGAATTAATTAATTAACATTAATTAATGTTAATTATTTAGATCTTATTCTTAATAATTACCTTTAGAATAAAGATCAAGTTTAAACTGGGGCAGAACAGAGGTTATCTCAGAAAGCAGGATTTCAGAAATAGCCAGGATATCCAAGGCTGAAATTGTATGCCGTATATTACATGTATGTTTGCACAATGTTTGGAATGTTAAATGTAATTGATCAGCCTATTCTTTGTTACTTTCAGGGGCAATGACTGTCTGGATAATTGCACAAGATAGAAATGGAACCAAGCCCACGTTCTGTCACCCTGCCAAGCAATCTTAGACATGCTCCTCCAGATTTATCTGCCGCTGATGAAGGCTCTGGTTTTCTTGCAAAATTACGCAGGAAGTTCCGATTCAAAAGAAGTGGAAAGTATGATGTGAGTTTAGACCTGGGAGAATCAAATAATGTCTCTGTAATCTCATTCCAAAAGAGCGAAGTTGATCTCCCGTCCTCCACACCTCCAGATTCTCTTTTGATATCAAAGGAAATCAAGAACAGACCAGAAAGGAGTTACTCTGATCGTGGCCGGGACTCGTCCTCAAGAAAAAAGCTGAAATTTAACTCCAAAGGCCATGGAGTATGTCATAATAAGTCTCCAGAATTGCTAAGCAATGGCCAAGAGTCTTTGCATAGTAGAAATGAGAAAGAATTTCGCAATCTGATTGGTGGCCGAATTGCCGATTCAGGAAATGGGAATAATTACAGTCCTGTTTTCAGCAATGATTACAAGAAAGTAGGTATAAAGAACAATGAAATCCATTCTAGTGGTGAGCATGCAAGTCTCAAAATAGAAGAATATAAACCAGTTACAGTGGAGGATGGTATTGAGAACAATTGCATTATACCAGATGAAACTGCAGTCGATTTGGACAGATATAGCGGTTTAATGACTAAAAATGTTTTTGCAGAAGAGCCAGGGTATGAATCTCTTGATGATATTCGTAAAAAGATGACAGAAAGACGGGATAAGTCTGATTCTTACTCACAGTCGCCAGATCAATATTCACAAACACAAATGACAGAATCTCATTGGCTGAAGGCAAAAGAGTGGGTAACAAATGCTCAACAAGATAATTCATGCCCAGATATGGCTTCAAGTAAAGGAGACAGATTCAGTCATATTAAACCAGGAAAACAAGTAGACAATCTAGAAACTTCACCTCATGCAAAAACATCAAAAAGTGTTTCAGATTATGCTCAGCCAAATGAGGTTTTGGCAAAAGGATTAGAGACCACAGGGTCCAACAGAGATAAGTCTGCTGTGAATATTGTCTCAGATATTGATGAGGACAATGTATTTGGTCTGTTGCCAGACGAAGCACAAGGCGGTGAATGTAACTCGAGTCCTAATGTAACATCGCCGAGTTTGTCTTCCTTCTACAGTGTTGATTTGTACGAGATGAATTTTGAAGACAAACTTGAGGAGATCGATCCTGGATATGCTTCTTATTCAGATATTAAGAAACCCGTAACAGAAGGTGATTCATCGAGGGTGGCAGTGAATGCCAATCAGAATGGAATTTCACCCAATTCATGGGAGAGCACTCTGAATGAAGACCATGCTCAGATAAATATGAATGAGTCAGATCTTTATGCAAATCCTCAAGTACTAATAAGGAAGCGTTCACAGAAAGTACATTTACCAAAGACTGAGCTCCAGACATCTTTAATTGATGACATTGATCTGGAAAAAGATTTAAATGCAAGTATGGAATCTAAATTGAAATTAGAGGACATGGGAGACAACTCTGAACCAGATCATAATGAGGAGAGTGCAATCGAACCACCACCATTACCAGCTAGAAATTATAGTCTCTATATTGAAAAATCAGAACAGGTAGATGTAGGCAGTGGTGCAAGTTCAAATGTGGAGAGTTTGGAATTGAATAGAGATTCAACTAGAGAAACGTCTGCTCAAAACATATCAGAACCTTACAGGCATCCAATGAAAAGGACATCATTAGAAAATGAAAAACTGATATTGGAATCAGTTTTTCCTACTGATCAAAATATATTACATTATGAAGGGAATTTGTCTGTACAGTGTGATAAAATGAATACAGATCAAAAGTCTGAAGCAAATAAATCAAAACTAAGTGAAAACGATGTAACATGTACTATTTTTCCAGACAGTGAGATTAAAGCTGTCAGCAAATCAAATTCAGAGAAAGAAACTTTGAGAGAGAACAGCCCTCTGCCACACACCTTAATTCAGACCAAATCATCACGACAGTGCTCAAATCATTTGAAGATTATTTCACCATATGAAGACATTGATATTCCAGGCATGTCAGCAAAAATTGATTTTGATGGAAATGATAAATGTGATAAATCTGACAAAGACAATAATGCTAATGGTGAACAGAGATATTCCCAACCTATCAACGAGCAAACAGAACAACAAACAGCAATTGTAGAAAGTCTCACCACTGATCTCAGAACATCAAATTTGAATGATGAAGCCACAGACACTCAGTGTGAAAAGACTTCTTTACAGATCTCAGATGATGACAGCGATGAAGCTGATGATGAGCCTCCTATAAAATATTTTATTAGAAGGTACCACCCATATGAAACAATAGATGATATTAAGGCACAGCGTATTGTCGTTGAATCAGAACATCATCATACAATGAAATCACTTGATTTTTCAAACACTTCATCCGATATAGCAAAATTGGATACAAATGATCTCCATATAAACAAGGACGATACTCTATGTACTGTTGCATGTATTGAGAATCCGCAGTTGGAAAATCCGGATCAAACTGAGCTTAAACATAACGATTCACAAGCTGAGGTATTTCTTGCAGTGCATGAGAGAGATTGTAATGACAGTGTAGTGGCTGTAGAGAATGAATACACTGATGCAAATAATGAATTAAAGAATGTTGAACCTTCACAAAATATAGAAGTTGGTCATCACGGTGACTTAAATGGGGTCACTGGGGTCACCCATGCTTTAGAGATCCTTCATTCAATACATTCTTTTGAAGAACTTTATGGTAAGAAAGGTGAAGAAGCCAATCTGTCTGATATTGTTACAGTTGATGCAGGACATGACGGATTCAGGTACATGTATGATGATGATGATGAACCCACACACATGACTATGGAAGAAGTATTTGCACGGACCAGGAAGTCACAGTCACCTTGCAAGCTAGGGGAGAGAACTCAGGCAACTGGATCTGCTCAAAAGAAAGAACTGGACACTATATCTCCATACCCATCTTGTCAGACTGATGCATCAGGTATACAATTCTGCAACAGCATTTCAGATGACTGGACAAACCTGGATAGTGCTGTGTATAATGAGGCATCTGATTCCTCCACAACAGATGGATCCCAAAATAGAACAAACAATGGCAGCCAGTCAGAGGAGGCTGCAAGCTCCCCTCCACCTGTTCCAGAACATCCCCCTCCTCCAGCAGTGCCTCCCAGGGCTCGTAAACATACAGAACCATCCCGACCAGGTACGTGGTAAAGTTTGTTTCAGTAAGTTGTGATTCATACAATATTTTTCCATATCTACCACCATCCTGCCTGGCACGTTGTTATGCAGTCGAGATTGATCAGGGCCTTCAGTACCAATTTTGACACGGCAGCCTGCAAATGAAAATTGAAATCTAATTATTATGATTTTTCTAAACCAACCCCTCCCACATCTAAATATTGGGCTTCTTAAATGCCCAACATTGATCTTTTCTTGCCCAGGTTAGTTAGGTTACAAGAGTTGTCCCTTGATATTGAGACATAACTGAAATGTGTCTTGTGATCACGAGATGCATCAGATACAGTACCTGCTTTTCAGAGTTTATTCAACACTATGCAGATAATAATGCATGTGCCAGTTGATTTCTCTCTTCTGCCTGAACATGGCATAATAGTGGAAAATACAGAGAAGCGAGTGTAGATCGGTAAAAATCTGCAAAGTTTAAAACTATACTTAAAATCCTGAATGTTTAGTACAGTGCTTAAAGCAGCTATTGTAGTAAACGTTTGAACCAAGAGTATTCAGGTAAAAAAAAAAATCATATGAAACAGTATGGAAAGATTATCATTTTATCACTAGACAAGGGGATAGAATTTTTTATATATAATCTTGTCCAAAAAGGTATGACAAAACTGATGACATTCAAAATGAGGTTAACAAGATAGAAATAAGCTACGAACGTGTGAAACTTGTGTGTTGAAAATGTTAGATATCAGAAATTAATTCAACCCAGTTAAGTGGTCTCTCATCTTAACTCACCACCAGGCCCTTTGTTTCACATGAATGCTTTGAAATTGTCTCATTAAAAATTTCACGTCTCACTTAACCAGGAAGACAGTACAATGTAATCTTCGAAAACTATAACAAATCGAGGCATAGGAATCAGGATGGATATAAACAAACTCATTATTTCAGAGCTCCAAACTTGGATTTTCACTGAAATTCTGAAATCATTAGTTATATCTACTAATATGCCAGATTTCTTATCTGTTCCATAATGTGGTATTAAGGTATTTAGTCCAGCACTGCCATAGCCTGCTTGTGCAGAGGTATTCAAATAAATATCATTACTTCTTAAATTTAATTTTTTCATCCTTATTGATGCAGTTTATTTTAACCCTGATATGGATATATGTTTTTGACTGTATTTTAATTAGGGTCAGTGTTTTGCCCTTTCTATACTTAATTTCAAAATAATGCTGAAAATGGAGATTGACTGTCATGCCAGGTATTTTTGTCCATCAATGAACATGTACATATGAATCATATTTAACACCATTTTTTGTGCTTAAAATCACTCTCTGGTATCTCCATAATGTACCATACTGTGAATCAGACAATTTGTGTTTTCTAGGTAAAACTTCCTTGATAGAAGGTTTAGACTGTGCCATAATGCTTATTCCAGGGAACAATGTGCCAATCAAATTTATTTTAACAACCGTTCATTTCTTGCTTGAAAAACCCAAATGTGTAAATAGTTGCCTACCTGAATAATACATTTTCATATGTGTTGTTGTTGTTGTTGTTGTAGGGTTTAATGCCATTTTTCAGCACATGATAGGCTATTCATGGCGGCCAGTATTAATGGTGGAGGAAGAACCCGGGGAAATCCCTGGAAAGAACCACCGATTCACGAGAAGCTACTGGTAAGCTTTCTCACATACCTACATTGGCTGAATCCGAGACTCAAACCCACACAGAGGTGAGATAGCAAGCGCTTTAGACCACTTGACCACTCTGGGCCCCATTTCATATTTGAGACTTTGTGGCAGTTGTAGCACATCACTGTTCTCTGTTGCACAATTCACGCAATTGCTTACTGGATATCATCTCTGTTTAAGTACTTTTCATATAAAGTACTTTTGTGCTTAATTTCTATGTTACTTTTTTAGTAATTCCTATGCCCCTAATTAGCAACATCAATTTCTGATTAGTGGTTATTATTTAACCTGGGCATGGAACAAGCAGTAACCACCAATGAGAGCCCAAAATAACATATTTAACAAAGTGACACATTTGTAGTGTACTTTTGAATTCATTATAGAAACTTTGTCTGAAAGTGGTTCTTAAATGTTGAGTAAAGTACTTAATTGTTCAAGTGGAAGACGTTTGGAATGTATCCTATGTGCTGGACATGGTGCTGGCTTAAGATAATTAGCATGTATTGCCAATGGGATGGGGGGGGGGCAGATTACAAACCATATTGCTCTTTGTTAATTTGTAGATGGCGAGCGAGTATTCTCAATAGACGTTTTTATGCTGTGTCAGATGATTTTCTAAATTTATAGAATAACAGGGTCAACTAATAATAATTATTCATGACTGCTGAAGACTAAGATAAATCATATCCAGTAAGTATCATTTTGTATCGATTCTCCATCTCTTTCATCAATATGTGTATCGTTACAGCAGAAGTATCGATCCATCAATATATTGATCATTGATGAATCGTTTCACCCCTAAAATTATTCAACGCTGATTTTGATATTGGCGGAAGGGCCAGCTCACAAAGAAATCAACTGGCCTAGCATAATACCGTATTTTGGTGTGTATAACGCGCACCGATGTATAACGCGCACCCCGATGTTCGACCCAAATAAGTGGAAAAAACGTAGTTCTGCCATATAACGCGCATGTGATATAATGCATTTTAAAATTGTGACTACCGGTATTTCGCTCCGTGTGTGCGTCGCCGAATTGACAAATCGTTCCGTCGTAAAAATGCGTAAGCCCAGCTCACAGACCCCTTAAAGTCGTCTATTTTTTTCTGTTTGGCAATCAATATTGCCTGAAAGCGAATCTCTGTCGTAGATATCGCAATTCCCCGTTTTCTTCTATCCATGACCCATTCAAGGACTCCACTCTCCACTTCCGGATACTTTGCACTTGTCCCTCTCTCTGCCTGTTTTGTTCGTGGCATTTTCTTCAGTCTTTCTTTCATTCTTCTCCACTCCCTAATAGAAGACTCTCCAACATTAAACTCCCTCCCAGCGGCACTGTTACCATGTGCTTCTGCATAGGCAATGATGATTAGCTTGTCTTTCGAAGTATACGAATTTCTTATACGACCCATGTTCGTTTAGATTCAAGATCGAATACAATATGATATGTGAAAGTTTAGGTCCAGTATTTATACTTATTTGGATTATCATGACACCTCTAAAATATAAACATATGTTCAGGCTAGAATTTACCAAGACAATGCATTGTAATTATGTATTGTAACAAAGAAGTACTGCATCAAATACTGTTATTTAAAATGAGAAATAAAACAAAGAAAGAGTTTAGCACATCAAAGCTTTAGTCGGTACCAAGTACCTTGAAAAGACCACGCCGAGTCAATGAAGCACTGATCACCATTAAAAACACCGAGCTGAATCAATTAAAATACTGCTCACCGAGACAAAGCATTGTAACTATGTTGAGCGCATTAAAGTTTACCTGGCGCCGATTACCGTGAAAAGACCACACCGAGTCAATGAAGCATTGAAGCCATTGGTCACTATATAATCGCAAAGATATCTCAAATACTATGATTTAAGATGAGAAATAAAACTAAGTAACAAGCTTATTTTCCAAAGAGGAAAAAAATGTTTTCCGACTTCATACATTATTTTGTTCCACAACGTATTAGTGTTCCCGTAAGAAAGAACCCGTAGTCGCAAAAAATATGTCCCCAACAGATGCTCTGATGAGAACATTAACACTAGTTGAATTCTACACATATTATATTTCAATTCAACCAATAATAAATGAAGAAAAATTCGATTAGATCAACAGTTATGGAATACGGTACTGAACATTTACGGAGCAAGTACGGTAATCAACACAGTGGTATTTGTTCCGCTCCAATGCGGCACTTTGCACAGCTTTTGAACAAATGGCCAGTCGTTATGTACATGTATTTCCGGCCGTGGCACAGAAGAAAACTTGACACAGTGACGTGAAATGAAACCAGTTTATTAACATAAGCAATCAAAGAACAAGACTATTTGTAAGCATTATTTATTTCTTTAATACGGCTAGTACCGGTAAACATTTTAGTTACAATGCAATGTACAATGGATTTAATATTTCACAAGTAGTGAGTGCCTTCATCCTCTTCAGATCGACCTGGAAAAAATCTTTTTTTTTTAGTTCTTGTATACAACGCGCACCCCCGACTTAAGATAAGAAAATTAGGTAAAAAAAGTGCGCGTTATACACAACAAAATACGGTATTCAACTGGCCTGCATCTGTCAGTATTACGTGGCAATCCTAAAAACTTACCGTCCATCGGTCAAACTGGCCATTGTCTAAATCAGCTCTTGCCAGCCATCGGTCAATCTGGCCATTGCCTAAATCAGCTCTTGCCGGCCATCGGTCAGACTGGTCATTGCCTAAATCAGCTCTTGACATAGCCATATTAGGAGTCCTACTGTTGAGATTGCTTGAAATCATTTTGAAAGATAAAAAAATGGATTATCTTTATCATTTTCATAGGTAAAATAATATGAATTTTCAATAGAATTACATCTTGAAACAATATCGATCTAATTAGAATTTGGTCATGCCTGTAGAGATTCATGTGAGACTTACCACCAGTGGCAGTATGTATATGTACACAATGAGCAAATGTATATTGTAACCCGATTTTTCAACCTGGATATTGTATTTGAGGATGACATTGATACATAATTTAGACAAAATAGATATTAATTTTCCAGACAATTTGTAACAAAATTGGTATCTTACTTTAGTGCATTAATTAATTAACTGGCCAGAGAAAAGTTAAAAAAATTCTGTCCACGATATTTGATTAAGGACATTTGTATTAAAGTGGGGTAGGTGTGTGGAAAATGTATCAATATTTAACTATCTAAACCCTGTTACGGATCACTGCCATCTCACCTCTGTCTGCGTGAGTTCGAGTCTAAGATTTGGCTAATGTAGTTATGTAAGAAAGCTTGCCAGTAGCTTCTTGTGGGTCGGTGGTTCTTTCCGGGGGTTTTCCCGGGTTCTTCCTCCACCAATAATACTGGCTGCCATGTATAGCGTATTGTGTGCTGAAAAATGGCGTTAAACCCTACAACAACAAATCTAAACCCTGTTAGTGACAAATTATAATTTGCTATTATTAACCATAAGTTCTTGATCACTCTAGTGGCATAGTGGTTAGAGCATCCATCTCATCAGATGATATTTTTTGGACTAGTCGGTCTGGTGTCAGGATAATCTGACTGGGTGGGACACGATGCTACAAGCTTCCTGCATGATTTTCCAGTGTTAGACATCACTGTAAACTGCCACACTGTAGACATCATAGTGATATGACTGAAAAATTATTAATGCTACGTTAAGAATCCAAACCATGCACACACAGTAAGTTCTAAGTTTTTGATTTAAAAATAATTTTGATTTATTCTTATTCTATACAGTCATATTAGAGGAATTTGTTGTTGTAGGGTTTAATGCCATTTTTCAGCACACAATAGGCTATGCATGGCGGCCAGTATTACTGGTGGAAGAAGAACCAGAGAAAACTCCCGGAAATAAACACCGACCCACGAGAAGCTACTGGCAAGCTTTCTCGCAGAGCTACATTAGCCGAATCTTAGACTCGAGCATACGCAGACGGAGGTGAGATGGCAGTGATTCGTAACGGAAAGCGCTTTAGACTTCTCGACCACTCGGGGCCCCTATTAGAGGAATAATTAATACTTAAAGATAGGGTATATCCATTATCTAATCTTCATGTAACAACCAGCCAAGTCACAAAGAAAAAGGAGTGCCTCGTGTCAAATTCTTGTTATCTGCTTTTAAAAATCACAATAGACTAGTGACCTTGTAAACTTAACTTTAGATTGAATGCTCTTGTCTCTCCTTGAAGAAAATAATTTGAAATTTGTTTGAAAGTAACTTTTCTGATTTTATAATTAGATGAAAATTCATGCTGATAATCTATATTTCATTATCTTTTCTGATGATCCTGTTAATAGGGAAAAGAATTTATAATATAGATTCATACTGGTTTAATATTAAATTATATATAATATTAATATTAAATCAGTGAACCATTCCATATTTTAAATTTTATTAAATGATATGAATCTTAGATATTTGTCTGATAAAAAGATCTGAAAGAAAGGAAAACACAATTTGCCATGGGATAGATGGAAAAGATGCAAGATTGATGTTTTAAAATAATGCACACAGTCGGATATATTAACAACAGCAAAAAATCTACCAAAGAGGAAGAGAACATCACGCTATTGTTTCTTTATGAATCGTTATAAGGTCATTTTGAAAAGAATTGGAGGATGTAGACTCATTGTCACTATGTGTCAGATATCTGTGACAGCATTTGTGTGGTTAATTCTTAGTGTATCTCAAGTTGGATCAGTTGTATTCATCATCTCTGTCCCTCCTTCCCTCCATGCTGCTTAATTTATAAAACTGAAAATACATGGATTTGTTATTATGTTATTAGTTGAGCATGTGTCTTACTTTTTGGGGCGCACATGGTAACCACAGTGCATTGTAATATAATGAGCATGAAAGGAAAGAGACTGGACAATTATAGATCTGTTTGATGGAGACTGAATCATGTTTTAGGCAATAGTTTCCAGTTACAGTGAATTGGAAAAAGCAGATGTTATGTATGTGAATAGAAAAAGAAACAAATCTAAACTGGATGTACTGTATCCTCTCTAATTGAATATGGCCGTTAAATATTAAACTTGTCAAATGAACTTTTTCAAAATCCTGGAAATGTATGTGGTAAATAACTATAATTCCTGTTAGAATAAATGGCTAAAAGATGTTGGTTACAAGCTTCTATTGGTGTTCCAAGCAGTGAAATGACCAGCAGGTGACACATAGTTAATTCAATAGCCAGATAAACCTGTCTTAAATTTAGTAGCCAGAGAAACCCATCTTAAATTCAGCAGCCAGAGTAACCCGTCTTAAAATCAATAGTCATAGAAACCCATTTTAAATTCAGTAGCCAGAATACCCGATCTCAAATTCAGTAGCCAGTCTTAAATTCATTAGCCAGAAGAACCCATCTTAAATTTAGTTGAAAGAGTAATCCATTTTAAATTCAGTAGCCAGAGGAACCCATCTTAAATTCAGTAGCCAGAGTAAATAATCTTAAATTTAGTAGCCAGAAAAACCCATCTTAAATTCAGTAGCCAGAGTAAATAATCTTAAATTTAGTAGCATGAAAAACCCATCTTAAATGAAGCTGCCAGAATAAATGATCTTAAAATGAAATAGCCAGAATAATTCATTCAGTAGCCAGAGAAACCCATAACCCATACTATATTCATTTACCAGAGTAAGCCATCTTAAATTCATTAGCCAGAGTAACACATCCTAAATTCATTAGCCAGAATAAATGTTCTTAAAATGAAATAGCCAGAATAATTCATTCAGTAGCCAGAGAAACCCATAACCCATAATATATTCATTTGCCAGAGTAAGCCATCTTAAATTCATTAGCCAGAGTAAATGTTCTTAAAATGAAATAACCAGAGTAACTTATTCAGTAGCAGAGTAACCCATCTTAAATTCAGTAGAAAGAGTAACCCATTCAGTAGCCAAAGTAACCAATCTCAATTCAGCAGAAAGAGTCACACATCTTAAATTCAGTAGAATGAGTAATCCAATTTAAATTCAGTAGCAGAGTAACCCATTCAGTAGCCAAAGTAACCTATCTTAAATTCTTTAGAAAGAGTAACCCATTCAGTAGCCAAAGTAACCCATCTTAAATTCAATAGAAAGAATAACCCATTCAGTAGCCAAAGTAACCTATCTTAAATTCTTTAGAAAGAGTAACCCATCTTAAATTCAGTAGCTAGAGTAACCCATTTTAAATTCTTTACAAATAGTAACACATCTTAAATTCAGTAGAAAGGGTAATCCATTCAGTAGCCAGAGTAACCCATCTTAAATTCTTTTGAAAGAGTAACCAATCTTAAATTCAGTAGAAAAGTAACCCATCTTAATTTCTTTAGAAAGAGTAACCCATCTTTAATTTAGTAGAAAGAGGTTCTATTTTTTTTTAAAGAAATTGCTGCTACTTCTAAACTGCTTGGATAATTGCTTTGAAACTTTACACAATCATTTATCCCATGATCTGGTTGGTCCAAAATGAAAATGGTGCCACTCAGACATCCTGTATTATGTACTAGCAGCCAAAATTCCTGTATAGCCCCCATAGTTTTGCCCATCTTGACGGTTTTGGTACTCCACAATAGAGGATGGTCATATCAACATAGGTTTTATGCTGAAATAGTTCTTATAATGACTGGTTGGTCCAAAATGAAAAAGATGCCAGTCAGTATCTAATATGGCCAACACAACATCATCTTGAAGATCTCGCTACTCCAGAATGGATGGTCATATAAACATGGGTTTATACTAAAACACTTATTTTGGGGAGGATGACTGTTTGGTCCAAAATGATGATGGTGCTGATATGTCATCCAATAAGGGAACCATGGCAGTCACCATGAAAATCTTTTGAAAGTTGCTCTGAAAGGAAAGTCATAATGATGTGACTTTCATATGTAGTTGGTCCTAAATAAAAATGAGGCCAGTCTGATTTCTTTTATCTTAAAAATCTTGTTATCAATATTCTTCTGAATCAAAATGGTGCCACTCTCTGATTTCTTTTATCTTAAAAATCTTATCATTACTGAATTAAAAGTCCTATTGAAATGAGATTTTTACTAGAAGATGATGTCTAGTTGGCCCTAAATGAAACTGTGGTCTTCAATGTCACCACTATTATAGCCATCTTGAAAACGTTATTGCTACTTAACGCTGATAGCAGGTATTATCAACATGTGCTTATTCCAAAAGATCTCTTGTTATGTCTGGTTGGTCCCAAATGATCTCAACCATTTTGTGTTATTGTTACTCCTACAAAATGGAATGTCAAATTAACATTTGGGGTGTTCAGCATAAGACTTGTTGGTTGATTAAAATGGAGTTCATATGGTCATCATGATGACCATCTTGAATATATTATCACTGTTCATCCCTAATGGAGGGAATATCAAAATGGGGTACTCACCAGTAGATGATACATAATTAGTACTTAGCAAATCATACAACTAAGATGGCTGCCATGACATCTGCCTGTACAACCTTGTAGATGCTCCTCCCAAATGATTGGTCATTTTGACATGTGGTTTTTACCAAAACACTTCTAATGATGTCTAGTGGGATTGAATTTAAAGTGGTGCCAATCTATCTAGCATGTCCACCACAGCCACTGATTTTGAATATCATGTTAATGCTGAAGAATTTCAGGCCTGGTTTCAGATAAAACATGAAAATAGTCATATCTCAGAAGTTCTTTTCACCCATTAGAGTACAAGTCCCTTCTTGAGACTCTTGTTTATATTTCTTTTGCTGTTGTTTTTGTGCCTAGATTTTCTTTGTTATCTTCCATAGACTATATGTAGATGAATAACAAAACTTCTTTGTTTTGTTTCAGTCTCTGGTATTCATCAAGAATTTATGGAAAGCATGCAGCAACTTAAAAATGTAAGTTTGTTTTGAAAATTATAGAACAGAATTAAGTAATTATGTACATGTATTTTATTTATGAGATGCTTTTTTTTTTTAATTCAACAGATTGATTTGCTTTTCATGGTGATACAGTGAAACCTGTCTTGAGAGACCACTGCTATGAGAGACCACCTGTCTTGAGAGACCAGGTTCTCCATGTTCAGATTTATTGATTATATAGTGTTATGACCTGTTATGAAAGACCACCTGTCATGAGAGACCATTAAGTTTTGGCAAAAGGGTTGGTCTTTCAAGACAGGTTCCACTGTAATTGCATAAAATATTTTAAGTCTAGTGTTTTTTTATTGGGGTGTGTGTGTCTTGCCATTCATCAAAATTACCAATAATTTGTATTTCTCTGTGGCATACAATACTTTATATTTTATGTTAGGATATTAGTTAGTGTGTTTTTCAAGTTAAAAAATATTGATTCACAGGATTGAAATATGATCAGTAATTTTTCTGCATCATTGATAACAAGATGACCATGAAATTGAAAGATCTTCCTAAATGTTTGCATGGCTGAGTGTTAAATTTTACCATTTCCCATTAAATATGACAATGTACAAATTGTTATTTTCTTAATGTGTTATTTTACTTTGAACTTTGAATGAGAATTATGTAACTTAATATTTCTGCATGAATCATCACAAAACACAACAGAACATAACTGTAAACCACTGTTAGCATGCAGGAACCAGAGAGAAATCTTTTTATTCAATCTGTTGTACAGGACAGCTTGATAGCCATATATTTAAGAATAAATATTCTTGCTACAAGTACGGTAAATAATGTTTTTTTCCATCTCATTGGTAAAAAAAACCCAATTTTTTTTGGTAACACTTTTACTAATTGCTTTGCCTGTGCGATGAAATATATCCATTTTTCATGCATTTCAAGAAAATATCCTGTGTGTATTGCTTAGGATATGTATTTTATTTTATTTTATTGTTCAAATAGTCACATAAATGGATCTATAGATAAATATAGGTGTGCCTAATATTTCAGTGTGGCTGGTATTGGGGTCCTTTAAGTTGGGAAGAGGCCGAGGCAAAGCTAACGAATAAACCAGAAGGGTCATTCTTGGTGCGGGACAGCTCTGATGAGCGATACATTCTTAGCCTCTCCTTCAAATCTCGTGGCCATGTTCATCACACCAGAATCGAGCATCACAAAGGTGAGGGAGAGAAAAAGGATAATAGAATATACTATAGACTGTCAATGCTATATCAGTGTGAATTTTAGAAACTAATTATTGTCAGCAGAACATTTGCTGACTGTTTAAATTATTTAAAAAATGTACTAAACTTAAAACCACTAATTACAAACCTTTTGAATTTGCATTTTGCAATATGTTTGCCACCTAATTTTTTAAAAATGTTTAGATTTTTATCCCTGACAGCATTTTGATAAGATGTTGTCATTTTATCCTTGCTTGGACTGCATAAAAAACACCAACCATGATAAATTAAATTTGTTGTTGTTTTATAGTTTAATGCCATGTTTTGGCACAAGCAGTGCCGGTGCAAGGCATTTTGGCGCCCTAGGCAAGATCAGATATCTGGTGCCCTAGGCAAGATCAGATATCTGGCCCCCCCCCCTTCCCACTCATGCCTTCCCCCATCCACTCATCATGAAATAAAACACAATTTGCAATTTTTTCTGGCGTCCCCCTAAGCCCAGCACCATAGGCAATTATCTAGTTTGCCTAGCGGAAGCGCCCTGACCTTGGGCACAAGCTAGGCTATTCATGGCAGCCAGTATAAATGGTGGAGGAAGAACCTGGGAAAAACACAGAAAGAACCAACGACCCATGAGAAGAATTAAATTTGAACTTGTTTGCATGTTTTGATAAATGTAAAATTTTTAGGCCGTTATAAAAATTGTTTGGTTTTGTGTACAGACTTTTTCACCCTTGGGGAAAGGCAATGTTAGAATTATTCACAAAGAGACTTGACTAGAAGCTTTCTCTTTATGTCTCTCAAGTGCCAGATCAGATATTCATTGTGGAGGACATCTTTACAGGGTTCGTACGGTCTTTGAAGGTCTTTGAGAGTTTGGGGAAAATGAGGTAGCATTTTCAAGGCCTTGAAAGTTTGGGAAAATCAATCATATTACCCTGAGGTCTTTAAAAGTCTTTGCAAATTGAAATAAACCCCCCAAAAATTAATTTATTTCCAGAATCACAGATAAAATTATCCGAGGTTGTTAGATTCAGATGTAATCTAGTTATCCTGGTTTCTTTCTTTTGATGACCCGTTCAGTTTATTGCCGCCGCATTAACAAAAGAGGCTTTGTTTTGTTTGACCATCCAAAGTATACCTCGGCGGCGACTTCAATCACACATGCACTCTTCATCAAAGCAAGACGGTGCTGCTACACACTTCATCAAAGGAAGTCACAAATAAAATTGCCCAAGGTCGTTTGCTTAGGATATAGCTGGTTTTCCTGGCTTCTATCGGTTTTAGCCAATCAAAATGTTAATTACACTAATTCTACGTAGAAAGTTCGCGAAAGTTACACGCTCGAGAATTGAAAATTTGTTCATTCGATTTACATCTTCTTCAAGTTCAGTGTTTAAAAATGCCAGGTCTTTGGTCTTTCAACGATATCTGGCTTGAACAAGAGAAATACAAGGAATGGCTGCAAAAGGATAAATTATGTAAACGAAAGACGTTTTGTACATTGTGTAAAAAGACTAGCAACTTGGCTTCAATTAGAGAAGGAGTCCATGCAAATTAGTAACTACAAACTGTTCATTTAGTGGAACGAAGATGCAGAAGTATAAGCTATTGGTAATTTTGTGCACAATAATGTTAACTCATTACTCTTCGGGTATAAAATAAGATATTGTTTAATGTGATGATTTGGGAGATGTGGCAAAACAGTGCCCGTTTAAATTTACTTATACCGTCGGTTTATTTAACACGTTTGAGGGAGAAAAAAAAATCATTTTCAAAAATTTTGTTCTACATAATAATGTTCCTTGGTTTAATATAAAAACATATATTGTAATAAATTCAATTCACGGATATACAGTTTCAAAGTGCGCATGCGTACACTATAGTAGAGTTAAGCAAGAGTAGTTGTTCTTGAATTGTGAGTATATAAAAAACGTGTGCTGTGAAGCTTTAACTGTAAGAAGTCAAGTCATTTGATTAGGTAAATAAATAAAAGAATTAAAAAAACGTATTTCCAGTTGACGGAATATTCCGTTTCTCATTGCCGAACCTCGACTTTTTCCCCAATGGTATTAAAAAAAAAATTAAAATTGCATTGCCGAAATTGATTTGTGTAACTATAGTCTGACTATACATCCCCGTTTGTTTGTACCCCTATCGATTTCAATAACGAAAATAATTAAATGATAAAAAGTGCAGAGAACTAAGGCAACTGAATCATTGATTTATAATTTCTAACCTGAATGTGACCAGAATGGAACTAATACTGCCATCTCCTGCACATTTCATGATTAATGGACTTTCCAAAGAAACAAAACGGGTTGGTATAGTTAGACTATAATTGAGCCCGTTTTGCCCAGTACTTTGAAGTGCTTGAAATATTACTAGATTTATAGATAATGTTTATTTTTAAAAAAAATGGAGATAAAAACATGCCCAACCTTGATGAAGTGTTTTATTCTGACCTTTCCAAAAGAAAGGAATATGTCGAACTTTGGTGTGGTTTCCAGAAAATGTTGTTGTCACACGGGCAGGCAACAGTGGAGAGAGGATTTTCTGTCAACAAACAGGTATCTGTTGAGAACCACAGCAGAGAAAGCCTCAGAGCTCAAGGGCTAATCATTGACACAATGAGAAAAGCAGGTGGACCTTTGGAAATCATTAGCAATGAAATGATGACACATGGCTCCTTTGCAAGACATAAGTACCATGCTTATCTGGATAAGAAGAAAGCAGAGAAGGATGAGAAAAACCAAAACGGGAGTTAGCTTTTGGATGAAGTGGAAGCCAAAAAACTGCCTCTTGAAGCTAACATTGCCAGCCTACATGCTTCCTCTGTACAGAAAGCAGAAAAGGCAGAGTTAAAAGGACCCATTGTGCATGTCACAGAGTCAAATGCTCTTAGGAGAAAAGCAGAGGAAGAGATGACAGTGGTAGCATCTCTTTCCAAAATGATTGAAGAGAAAAGAAAGCAAATATAATAATGCATTTAAAGCAATGATGATGTCTGTTAAGAGAACAATTTATTTTGTATTAACTCTGACACGTATGTTACATATTTCTGAAAGAACAACGAATGTTAACCTATCTTCCAGATAATTATAATACAATTTTAGGAAATTAATTATAGTTTGACTTTAATCTGTAATCAGTATTGTAGTATTTGGCATTCATTTTTCTCGTATAACCTGTATACACAATATTAGCAAAAATAGGTCTTGGAAATCTCTGTTTGTGGCCTTTGAAAGTTTGGGAAAAGTCTTTGAATTTATCATCCATAGTTCAGTATGAACCCTGCTTTAATATGATTTGGGATTGACTATACTAATGCCTTCTGACAAATATAATCTCACAGCTTCTTCAGAGAGTCAGGACTTCCAAGTCAAAGCTTGTTCTGTGGCCAAAGCAGTCATGGTTCATTAATCTTGACATGTTGATCCGTGAAATTACCATTAATGAGGGATCCTGGTAAATTATCATTAATGAGGGATCCCGGGAAATTACCATTAATGAGGGATCCCGGGAAATTACCATTAATGAGGGACCCTGGTAAATTACCATTAATGAGGGATCCCAGGACATTACCATTAATGAGGGATCCCAGGAAATTACTATTAATGAGGGATCCTGGTAAATTACCATTAATGAGGGATCCTGGTAAATTACCATTAATGAGGGATCCTGGTAAATTGCCATTAATGAGGGATCCTGGTAAATTACCATTAATGAGGGATCCTGGTAAATTGCCATTAATGAGGGATCCTGGTAAATTACCATTAATGAGGGATCCCAACACTGAGGGTCCGTTATGCACAGCATCTAAATTTTCTACTTTATGGTTTCTCATGTGAAATGATCTTTCTAGCAGCACCAGCTTTTGTGCAAGTTTGCCAAATACATTCCCCAGACTAGAAGGCAGTCAACTTCTAAAGTTTATAACTTAAGTTTAAGCATTTCCTATTATAGGTGCCATGAGGTCAAGGCTATTGCTGCCTAATTCTTTTTGGGATAATATCCTGAGAGTTGCCTGCTGGTGATCTCACTCTGTCATTTTACCTATCTTTAATGTTAAATCAGAGTGAGGGCAAGGGCATGTATGCTTTGGGTTCAATTGCATAAGCAAGACAAGTTGTCGAGTCATCTTCCTGTCATCTGGAGCAAAACATCTTACTAAGGGCAAAATTCAGCAAAACAGTAATAGCATGGATGTAAACTTCAGTTACATAATACTTACTTCTGAACTGAGTGAAGGTATAAAATATTTGTTTTTGTTTTGTTTTGTTTTTAGGGTTTAACACCATTTTTCAGCACAATATAGGCTATACATGGCAGCCAGTATTATTGGTGGAGGAAGAACCCGGAAAGAACCACCGACCCACGAGAAGCTACTGGCAAGCTTTCTCACGTACCCACATTGGCCGAATCCGAGACTCAAACACATGCAGACAGAGGTGAGATGGCATTGATCTGTAACGGACAGCACTTTGGACCACTCTGCCACTCGGGGCCCCTTATCAAATATTTTAGGTCAGGTTGTTTATTCTTGAGTACTAGCAACAGGAAAGCTGTATAGTACAGTATAACCCTCTTGAAAGATCATCTCTTTTTCCAATAAAATATGGTCTCTCAAGATAGGTGGTCTCTCATAACAGGTCACTATCCTATATATTTTATAAATTAGTGCATTGAGTAGATGGTTTTTCAAGACAGGTGGTCTCACATAGCAGTGGTCTTTCAAGAAAGGCTTTACTGTAATGGAGTAATTGTTACTAAATATTACATCATTAAACTGTTTTCATTCTCTCTTCCCCATTTTCTTCTGGTGGTAGTTTGCAGCCATATCAGCAGTTTGATTGACTAATTCTACTGCTGTACTTTCTGTATTTTTCCAAATCTATACAGTACCGTTTGCAGAGGTAGATTGCAAAAGCCATGTAGGTTGATAGCTTGTTGTAACCTAGACTAGTCACATGTAAAGACTGCATCTCAATGTACGAACAACATACAGTTGTAGCTGAAGAAAGAATTTTGGTATTAAACCTATTGTATCTAGAAAATATGTCAAGTTGATGCATGATGTTTTTGAAGACAACCAGTTAAAGGGGCCCTGAGTGGCCGAGTTGTCTAATGTGCTTTCCATTACAGATCACTGCCATCTCACTTGTCTGCGTGGGTTTGAGTCTAAGATTCGGCTAATTTAGTTGTGTGAGAAAGCTTGCCAGTAGCTTCTTGTGGGTCAGTAGTTCTTTGGGGAGTTTCCCAGAGTTATTCTCCACCAATAATACTGGCCGCCATGTATAGCCTATTGTGTGCTGACAAAAAGGCATTAAACATTATAAAAACAACAACAACAACCAATTGACTGTTCAGTTTATTTGTTTAACAAAGGTTTCTCAGTATTTGACAACTTGGATATTTTTCTGTCAGATATAGATGAAAATACAAATTTAAAGTAGTTGATCGCTATTGAACACATACTTGTAAATATTTAATGTTATGCATCATTATTGTTCATGTAATCATTATTCCGGTACTATTAATCACACATCCGAATTGTAACTGTCTAATCTCCAGGAGGGATATTTGTGTAACCATTATCCTGTTAGCAACCATTATAGTACACAACAACAATTCTGATTGGTTTCATTATTTCAACTTGCCATATTCCTTTTGCTAACACTAGCTAACAGAAGCAAATTTAACATGCTGTACAGCTTGTGCCTATTTCTTCGTCATACCAGATCATAGGTATCCTGTTATAAAATAAAAAAAATGTGCACATCTTGTTTTTTAAGCGTTTACCCCGGGGATTTGGTTGGGTCAAGTATGATTACTTAATCACATAACGTGTATACAATACATGGAGATTAGTGTGGCCATATATAAAAACAATTACTCGACACCTTAACTACGGAATTATATGGATATAATTCAGGCACCCTGCTGTAGAGACAAATTAATGAGGACATGTTTGTTGTTGAAAATATATACCATTCCACTATAATTTTTGAATTTATAATTTTAAAAAGAACTTTTGTTTGCCCAACAGGGACACAGGAAAAATAGTTATCCAGCATGTCCTGGGTTGCTGGGCAAGAGAATTTTTACTCCTGATCACATATCCACTTGTGTTTCTTCTCGAAAGTCATATATCTTCTGCATTGTTGGTTGTATTCAGCTTGAACTTTGGCACAGTGTTTTGAAAAGCTGTTGTGATGATAAGTCAATTTAGAGGTGAGGCACTGCACATGGTGATTCCTTTTTTTAACGTTTATATTGCTTCATTTCAGGTCGCTTCAGTTTCTGGTCTCAACCAGAGTCACATGGAAAATCTACAATCAAAGATTTTGTGGAGCAATGCATGGTCAATTCTAGTAATGGGCGATTCTTGTACTTTATTCGGCCATCTGGTCCAGGGGCGCCTCCTTTACCCATTCAGCTTATTTATCCAGTGTCACGATTTGCACAGATGAGCTCATTACAGCATATGTGTCGCTTCCGGATTCTGCAGATAGTGAGACGAGATCATGTGGATCAGCTGCCAATTCCAACCCGGATCAAGGAATATCTGCGGGAAGCTCAGTATTATGTTGAAAGTCTCGATGATTAAGATTCCTTAAGAGTCATTATTCTGGTAATTTTACAGCCAACCAAGATATTGGCATATAGTGTTACCCTTGTCTATCCATACCCTCGTCTATCAATACCCTCGTCTATCCATACCCTCGTCTATCAATACCCTCACCTATCCTTACATATACTCATTTAAAAATTGGGTTTTCATTTAAAGACGTCTTCTGATATCGTTATTGTCCTAAATGAAAAATGGCAGTGATCTGATGTCTACTATGGCTACCATGTTAGTTGTGTCAGAATAAAGGTTTGTGGTTTTCATCAAAAATCAGAGGCCTTGATCTTAAAAAGCTGTCATGTTTCTAGTTGAAGGCCCTGATTTTAAACAGTTGTGGACATGTTTCATGTTAAAGGCATTGATCTTAATAGTTGTGGTCTTGTTTCTAGGTAAATTCTTTAGTCCATGCTCACATTGTGGACAACTTAAAATTTAGAAATGATTGATCTAATTTACTTGGCTACAATATATAGTTGAAAATGACATGAAAAAGTCTATTCATGTATAAAATATTGGTCATTGGACATGAAATTTATTCCTGTGTAAAACAATGGTTACTAGACATGAAGTTTATTCATGTATAAAATATTGGTCATTGGACATAAAATGTATTCCTATGTAGAACAGAGGTTACTAGACATGAATTTTATTCATGTATAAAACATTGGTCATTAGACATCAGGTTTATTCATATATGAAACATTGGTCATTAGTCGTGAGGTTTATTCCTGTGTAAGCATTGGTCATTAGACATGAGGTTTATTCCTGTGTAAGCATTGGTCATTACACATGAGGTTTATTCCTGTGTAAGCATTGGTCATTAGTCATGAGGTTTATTCCTTTGTAAAACATTGGTCATTAGTCATGAGGTTTATTCTTGTGTAAGCATTGGTCATTAGACATGAGGTTTATTCCTGTGTAAAACATTGGTCATTAGTCATGAGGTTTATTCTTTTGTAAAACATTGGTCATTAGTCATGTAGTTTATTCTTGTGTAAAACATTGGTCATTAGACATGAAGTTTATTCCTGTGTAAGCATTGGTCATTAGTCATGAGGTTTATTCTTGTGTAAGCATTGGTCATTAGACATGAGGTTTATTCCTGTGTAAGCATTGGTCATAGGATATGAGGTTTATTCTGGTGTAAGCATTGGTCATTAGTCATGAGGTTTATTCCTGTGTAAGCATTGGTCATAGGATATGAGGTTTATTCTGGTGTAAGCATTGGTCATTAGACATGAAGTTTATTCCTGTGTAAGCATTGGTCATTAGTCATGAAGTTTATTCCTGTGTAAGCATAGGTCACAGGGCATGAGGTTTATTCCTGTGTAAGCATAGGTCACAGGGCATGAGGTTTATTCCTGTGTAAAACATTGGTTATTGGACATGAGGCTTATTCCTGTGTAAGCATTGGTCATTAGACATGAGGTTTATTCCTGTGTAAACATTGGTCATTAGACATGAAGTTTTTCCTGTGTAAGCATTGGTCATAGGATATGAGGTTTATTCCTGTGTAAAACATTGGTCATTAGACATGAGGTTTATTCCTGTGTAAACATTGGTCATTAGACATGAGGTTTTTCCTGTGTAAGCATTGGTCATAGGATATGAGGTTTATTCCTTTGTAAAACATTGGTTATTAGACATGAGGCTTATTCCTGTGTAAGCATTGGTCATTAGACATGAGGTTTATTCCAGTGTAAGCATTGGTCATTAGACATGAGGTTTATTCCAGTGTAAAATATGGATCACTAGATATAAAGTTAATTTATGTATAAATCATCAGTCATTAGATGTAAAGTTTTGTAAACCATTGGTCATTAGACACTAAGTGTCCTCCTGTATAAAATATTGGACAATATGGCTGTTTCATTAGTACATATTTTCAACATGTTTTGGTCACCCATGGATGCAGTCTGTAATTTTGTTTATCACATAGTAGGTATGGTTTTCCTTTAGTATGTGCAGTTTTATATTTATGATATTATTACACGTTAAAATATTGCTTTAGGTGATTTTGATTGGTCCAAATAAACCCATGAAATTGTTGTGCATTATCCTTTTTACTGATTGGTTGGGGTCGGGGGAACACATTTTTAACCGCACCTTCTGGATAGTTTGGTTTTGAATGAACATTATTGGCAGCCAATGATTTTGTCATTATAAAATGTTCTGTTTATTCGGATGAAATCTATTTCTTTGATTTATAGTTTGTAATTAATAACAGTACAATCTACATTTTCTAGTTCAACTTTGTTTGGGACTATATTTTATGCACAATAAATGAATGGTGCATCATCTGTCAAACTGATGAAAATTATTTGTTCTTCTTTCTGTCGAAATAATTTCCACTGAAATAAAGACTGTGATAAAAGGAATCTCAAATGGGTAATGATTTAATTATAAATTTATGCAACTTGTTAAATAATATCAAGCTGGACATTGTTCAACTTGTTTCATAAATTTAATATTAAATTGTTACCCATTTGAAATGCTCTATATCTTTTTTTTATATGAGTTTGAGTAATCAGAAAAATTTGGCATGTTTTAAAAAAAATTGTTTGTGGATTCTTAGACATAAGTCAGTAGTCAGTAGAATAAATATCACAAACCCAGATCTTCTAGCACCTTATGCAATGACATATCAAGTTCTATGTTATTTGTACATGGACTTAAAAGTGAGTATAAATGGAATATAGAACCTGGGTTTAACATTTGATTTATTTTCTCCAGGATTTTTTAAAATGTATCTTAACTCTTTAATTTCAAGACCACCTTAAAGCCCTAGCTGAGGTTATCATAGCTACAATTCCTTTTGTTGAATAGACATTTTTGTATGATTTCCAGTTGATCTAGTTTTTGAGGCTTGCATTTTGGTATTTATTGATATATTTTAAATGAGATTACGGGGCCCTGAGTTGCCTTGTAGTCTAAAGCGCTGTCCGTTACGGATCACTGCCATCTCACCTCTGTCTGCGTGGGTTCGAGTCAAAGATTCAGCTAATGTAGTTATGTGAGAAAGCTTGCCAGTATCTTCTCATGGGTTGGTGATTCTTTCTGGGGGTTTTCAGGGTTCTTTCTCCACCATTAATACTGGCTGCCATGTATAGCCTATATTGTGCAGAAAAATGGCATTAAACCATAACAAATAAAAACAAAACAATAAATGAGATTAAATCCCTTTAGCATTATGCAACCATCTTACTTACCACCAATGAAGAACTTCTAGATCGACTCTTGCTTGGAGATTGACTAAGGTTAAAATGCCTATGACCTCGAAACAAATCACTAGTATTGAAAAAGATAAGTTTGAAAATGGTAGGCTTCGGACAATATAGTTCGTTAAATTTTCATAATTAACAAGAAAAAGGTTTGACCAGTAATTTGGTTAAAAGCAATGCTTAATAAACACAAAGTCAGTATCATGATTCTTATTGCCAGGATCTGAAAAATCTGGCGTCAAGCCTGTGCAGTTAGTCTTAGTTCAGCAGTCCTTTTTTGTTTGTTTTGTTTAAATAGGATTTTTAACGTAGTCATATCGCTATGATGTCTGCAGTGAGGCAGTTTATAATGATGCCTAGCACTGGGGCATCATGCCAAAGACATGTAACATGATGTCCCACCCAGTCACATTATTCTGACACGGGGCGGAAAAGTCTTAACACTAACCTTTAAATGCTGAGCGTCAGGTGAGGCAGCTGTTTGTACCATTTTTTAAAGTCATTGTTATGAATCGGCCGGGGATCAAACCCATGATCTCCCGCTTCCGCAGCGCACGCTCTAACCACTAGGCCACCGGAGTGGTTCAACAGTCCTAACATCATTATTATAATCCCATTAGATCATCCAGTTTGATTGTTTTGAAGACACGTTCATGGTTTGATTTCAAGAGTAATGTGTTTATTTATTTTACAAAAATCAGATTTACGGAAATGTGTGGATAATAGTTTGTTGCATACTTTTTAAAAACTTTAATATTGTGTGCTTTGCTCTTCGATCTCTTATCTCTACAAGAGGGCTAAGAAATATTTAATAATTTATTTGCGTATAAAAGTCAAATCCAACTGCCAGCTACACATGCCTAGATCTGTCATTGCATAATGTGCTGGCAGACATTTGTTTATGTAAGTTGTCATGAGCAATTAGTTTAACAAAACAGAAAATCTGCTGTTGCATTATGGGACGTCAAGATCAGGTTCTATGTTGTTTGTAGTTGTGATTGTAGGAAAGTATACACCTTACCTAATAATCAACAAAACAGAGTGGCACAGTCTAAATAATTAGTGTAGTTTTGCATGGTAATTGATGTTGGATTAGCTGTGATAGTTATTGAAGCTTTAATGTAATGTTCATTAGTTGATTTAGTAATTAATATTATATATTTTGTAAAATAATTACACCGCATCGTTTGTATATTAAATTTAGCGACTAAATATGAGTTCTTAAATTCAAAGTGCTTAACTGATTTGTGATATTGCAGGAGTTATAAAGGCCATGTTTATTTTGTGAAATATCGGTTAAATAATTTAGAGTCTGAATATGAGATCTTAAATGTTGAAATGTGTTTTGTTTGTTCTGCATTGTCAGCTGAATACATTTTTATACTTCGCAGCGACTGTTGCAGGTGCATATAGAGTTACATTTGTACATTGGTATATCTATGTCGACAAGTCATGCGGTTTAGGTCAGTTTTCAGGCACTGAGGTGGGGCTTTCATATTCCATGGACATATTTCTAGTTTCAAGAATGTAAGCCATTATTTTATTATATTTTTATATATAGTCGAGAGAAAACAGTAATAAACATTGTAAGGAGATTAATATTGGGCCCACATTACTGGAAATCGAGACATATAATTCACCCTTATCTGCAGGAGTGTGAATATAATACAGGTAAAACCCATTAAAATGTGATTCATTATAACGATAATCTGCTTATAACATGGTGACTGCATGGCTCTTTTTTTTTTTTTAAGCTGACCTCTCTTTTTAAAAACTTAAATACATGCTTTTCGAAAAAATATTATTCTTATCCCTAACAGATTTATAATCCCAGCACTGCATTTAATGTTGACTTAATTTTACTGTGCAAAAACAAAAAATATATAATCAAGAGGTTCATTAAAACTGGTGACATTGAAATTTCAACGCACATTTTGTATGGAGAAGGTATTTTGAAAGTTAAAAAAAAATGAAATTAAGCGCATATCCGTTTTAATGGGTTTTCCATGTATTATTATTAATACTTTTCATTTGTGTATTTTCCTAAACTCATTTCAAGAATCTCATCATACTTGGCAAGAATGAATATAAGGCATTTCATTTCTGTGACATATGTACATCACATCTTAATCTTGAGAGTAAAAGCATAATCTTGTAAAAGTTACATTATGTGATTGATTGAATTTTTAAAAAAAAATATTTACTTATAGTTCTTTTAACCCATTTATAGTTTTCTTTCGTACTGAAAGATGAATTATGAAACCAAGAAATATCATTCTGCAAATTCTAACTTACCTCTTTGACTTTGAGATAATGTGCAGTCAGAAGTTTGATTTGAGTTTTGTTTGGAAAAAGAAATTATTTATATTGTTCTAACTTCCTTAATTGATTTGGTTTACATACATATATATTGCAAATCAGTTTGAAACTAACGCCTTTTTCTATGGCATGCTCTGCCCTTTGACTTGGGTTACAAAGTCATTGTAATCGAAAATTTGCATGAAGTTTTTGGATTTAAAAAGTCATTTGATAATATTTCCTACACTCTTAGATGAATTTTTATTCCTACTCAAGACAAATCATTAAGCTTTAACAGTTCATTCTGCAACATGCTCACATAATTTGTTGCGCTTGAGGTAAAAAACAAATGTTGAGTATTTCATGTATTCCCCCATGTGTTCTTACTAAATGGGAACTAATGAAACCTTGGATGTTCTATTAGTATTTGATCTGTACCAGTTGAATTAATTATTTATTAATTACTTGCAAGAAATAGTGAAAAGAGGAAAAGTAGAGATCATTGTTTTACTGATACATAACTGTGATGCGTTATTGCACATGGTTTATACAACCTTGAAGATATTTAAATTTGATTGGTTGCCTTGAAATATAGAATTTGGAAAAAGTTGACTTTATCCTTTAAAAGACCATGAATTTGTTTTTTAAAAAAACTCCATGAATTTATCTGCAGGAAAGTTAAATTCAGAATTTTTGTTACATGCAGTGTGTCCAAAAATGGAGCCTTAATAAATAAATTAGTAAAAGAAAACTGGGTAGCCTAAATCACATATGAAATGGATTAGTAACTTCCCATTGCTGTAGTGTCATGTTAATTGATTACTTTTTTTGTTTAATTTTATAGTTTTGCCTATTTATAAAGTGATACACAAGGTAATAATGAAATGTTTTGAAATTTGTCAGAAAAGAAGCTCCTTCAAATCAGGTCCTGGAAAAATGAGCAGTGTATAAACCAATGTTACAGCAGACATCATCAAAGGACATGTTAATCAGTCTAGTGCAGAGCTGTTTGAATCAGTACAGCAGACATCACCAAATAACATGTCAGCCAGTATTGACTGTACAAACAGTGTTTAAGCAGACTTTACAAGTCCAATTAGTACTGGTATGATCATTTAAGAAACTAATTGTATTTTTGTTATTGTGCTGCTTTTGTTTTAACAGAATTTATGAGAGATTTCTATCCATAATAAATAAATGAGTTGCTTATTTATCTTTCTTAAAAAGTTGAGATCTTGGTGTCAAATCTGCAAAAAATTGACAGTTGCCAAAAAGTTTGACGTGGGGAAAACAGAAATGTGTAGTTGGTTTAAATAAAAGTGCAGTTACATCATGTTTTGTATATTTTTTATGTTGTAACAGATTCTTTGTATCAGTATTTGCTATATTGTACATGTGCATTCACCCACATACACACACATGCAAGCACACCATAATATATTGAGCATTCAGGTATGCATGACAATGGTATGACATTCATCTATGCCTGACAGCAGTATATCATCTATGCCTGACAGCAGTATAACATGTATGCCTGACAGCAGTATGACATTCATGTATGCCTGACAGCAGTATGACATTCATGTATGCCTGACTGCAGTATGACATTCATATATGCCTGACAGCAGTATGACATTCATGTATGCCTAACAGCAGTATGACATTCAGCTGCATCAGCTTCTCATATGTCCTGAATGTAGTTATGAAGTTTTAAGTTGGACCAAAGTATTTAAGCTATATATGAAACTTTTTTAATTTTGTTTTAATTGTGCTTATTTTGTATTGATTCTGTAATATACATGATTTATTTGTTTGTTGAACATGTTGCACGTCACATTGTTGTATTTATTTTCCCAGATGATTCTAAATTATATGATTGTCCCAGAAAAGTGTTCTTTTTCTGAATAATTACTTGAGTCTTCATTTAAAACCTAATGTCAATGGTGATTTTCCAATATAAGTCTTGACTGTTAGGACCTAATTTCCTTTTGACATTATCACATAGGTTTGCATAATAACTTACCATCTAGACAGTGCTTTAAGTTTGGAGTATGTGTTATCTGGATTCAGAATGACATATATTGTTCATATTTTACTCATTAAGTCTTCTGTTCACTCGTTTGTTCATTTTGTAAAGTCTTATTATTATTGCAATACCAGAAAGCACGATGCTGCAAAAATAAAATTTATAAAGCTCAAGGTCATAATTATTATCACTAGTCTTAAAATATTTGTATATTACACTTGGGTTTTGACATAAACAAATTTTGTAATGTGTGTAAATAATCATATATGTGACAAGATTGCTTAAATATCCAAGTTATTATCATAGTTATTGTTGCACTTGCTTCTCTTTGAATTGTCTCCCTTAATCCGGAGCCCAAAGTGTTATAATTCTTAAATACACTTATTACTCAAGAAACAAAATCATGTACAAGTGATGTTCGATTTATGCTGTAGGTGCGTTCCTGAGGTTATGGCATAAAACGAAATTGGCATAAATCGACAGTAATGTAAATGGATGTCTGTGAACTGTTAAAATCCCAGCTCATGGCACCACTGACGGCACAACTGAATTTAATTTCTACATTATAATAAATGGTGTTAAAATGAAATTAATGTATTTAATGCCAGTAGTAAATTAATTATGTGAGTTAAGGCACATTTTTAGCTAGAAGTTTTCTTTTTCTAATTTACTTTTCTTTTGCATTCTTTCTTTACATAATATTTAAAGCGATACTTTTACCTCATATTATCTAATTTATGCACGTTGAACTTCAAAAACTAGAGATCCCTACATAATGGATCTGTACAAATCTTGGGTCGATTTTGCCACCAAGAGTTATGTGCCCATGGAACCTGTTGATTTTATGAACAATCTGCTATGGTAAAGGATACTGCCTGTTGCCATAGAGATGAGATTGAAGTTGTTTTTATTTATGTGAACTCAATTAAGAAACTTTTTGTTGATGTGCCATCAGAGAACATTTTTAAATATTTTGGGTGAATGTCATTTATGTAACAAATTTTGATCCTAAATTTGATGGATTTTTACAATATTTAAGTTTTATCTTTTGTTTTATGTTTTATGTATTAAAGAATTTAATGTATTTACCTTTATTTTTTATCTTGTATGAGTACACACACACACACAAATATATATATATATATATATATATATATATATATATATATATATATATATATATATATATATATATATATATATATATATATATATATTTTGGGGAAAAAAATTCTCTCCAAAAACAATTCTTGTAATTCAAACTTCAGTTTTAATCAGCACAATATAGCTATCTTGTGCTGATTTAAATCCATCCATCCACATCCATCCATCCATCCATCCATCCATCATTACTCTGAGTGGATTTTCTGTGTAATTCTTTGTCTTCCACTATCTACTATATGGTGGCCCACACCTTGTACAAAGTGCTTTTTTTCTGTGCTGGCTGTCTTCTTCAGCTGTTCAGGCAGTCTTTAAACTTTCTGTCTTACAATAAGACTTGCATACAGTAATTGCATTTATTTTATTTCTGAACGGTTTCAACTTTGTACATGTATATTTGACTGAAAAGATAGTTCATTTGCAGAAATCTTAATATCTCAGCAGAACTTGAACTTCCACGGTATGAGCTTCACCTTGTACATTTAATTTCCAACTTTCATTTAATGGGACTTCGAGTGGCTGAGTTGTCTAAATCACTCTCTGTTACGGATCACTGCCATCTTACCTCTGTCTGAGTGGGTTCGAGTCTCAGATTTGACCACGTGTGGAGAAAAATGTAATGGAGGTTTATTATATGCCAAATCCATCTGCCCAATATGTATGACACCCCCATCCCCATTTTCTTCTTCTGACCCGTAAGACAATTTTGTACACCTAGATAACCATTAAATAAAACCTCAAGATCTCTTACCATATTTTGTGAGTCTTTCCAAATTTGATTATATGTCAACTGTATATGTTATAGACATCTTAATTCTCAGCATTTTTACTGAAAAACTTTTGTTTTTATTTTGGTATGGGTGGTGGGTGGGTGGGATGGATTATTTTCCAATGATTATATCATATTTACTCAGTTACACGCCAGGTCCAACTGCATTCTGCACAAAACCAGATCTGCCATCCGATGATGATGATGATGATGATGACGATGATGCATGACGATGATGCATGAGCAGGTCTTGGTCTTTACAGTTTGTTAAAGGCAATCAGTAGGAGTAACGTCATTGATCTTTATCTGTTGGTACATTATGTGATGGCAGATGCAAGTCTACATTGTATGCAGATAGGCTGGACTTATAAGTGAGTATATATGATAAAATCTCAGTAAAAGTTCAAGAGGCGGAGAGTATCAATTATAATAATTGATCAATTAGGAGGGTTTTATTTTTTTAAATGAATTTCATAAAATTCTGTGTATCGCAAAACAGAAATTTTCGTAAAAATTAAATATTGCTTGATAATGCAAAATAATGAAATATTTCTCAAAGAGTTAATCTTTATTTGAAGTACTTGTTTGTACAGCTTGCAAAGAAAATTTACTAGTTTCTGTTTTGTGCAAACTTAATTTATTAATACGTACTGTGCCATGTATTTATAAAACAACTTGTTTAAGACTGTGCTGTCATTGGAAGTCCAAAATATATAGTCAGTCCTACATGAAGCATTTGTCACTTTTCCTTTAATAATACAAGTGTCATTGCCTTACTGTCTGTCCATTTGTCTGTCTGCTTATAATCAAGGTTAATTCTATTCATTTTGCCCTTTGAATAAAAATACAAAGTTTTCTCAGAATCATATATGGATTTATACATTTTTCTTATTGATTAGAATACATTATCTATGTATGAGGAGTTAATAAGTGTTTTAGCCTGTTTCCAAGTCAGCTGGATTTTATAGATCACGTCTTGCATTTAGTTTTACCCTTATAAATGAATTGGACAGTTTGCTCATGGTTTCCATTTATGCAAGCTTTCAGTTGTGGTTGTAAGGCATTTTCCTTACATGAGCACATTTATTGATATAATCATTTTGTTTTTCTGTTTTATGCAGTATCGTTGAACAATTAAATACACTATATCCAAATATTATTTTGAACTTGGTATGAAACAGTTGCCATTCAGTCTGACCAGCAGTGCTGGAAATGGGTATGAAACAAGAGTTGCCGTGCATTTTGACTAGCAATGCTAGATATGGGTATAACACAGGTTGTCATTCATTCTGACCAGCAACGCTGGATATGGGTATGAAACAGAGTTGCCATTCTTTCTGACCAGCAATGTTGGAAATGGACATGAAACAGAGTCGCCGTTGATTCTGACCAACAAAGCTGGATATGGGTATGAAACAAAGTTGCCATTCTTTCTGACCAGCAATGTTGGAAATGGACATGAAACAGAGTCGCCGTTGATTCTGACCAACAAAGCTGGATATGGGTATGAAACAGAGTTGCCATTCGTTCAGACCAGCAATACTGGAAATGGTTTAGACCAATTTGCTAATGACCAACATAGGTATTTGAGAAAGCTTGCCAATAGCTTCCTGTGGGTAAGTGGTTCTCTATAGGGGTACATCATCCACCAATTATAATGGCCACTATCTGTTGCCCATCATGTGTTGATGAAAATTGTTAAACACCAGCATCAATTATACCATCTTGCTAGCTTTTATGCTGGGAGACAACCATACAGTCTTTATATTTGGTACTGTTACTGTGACCTTGTATAGGCCGTTAGCATCATTCCGAATCAGTAAAACTTAATTCAGTGAGTACTGTCCTTTATGGACAGTCACAGGCTTTTTTTTATAAAGCGGTGAAGTGTACAAATATGGTTACAGAAAATCTAGTTCAGAATTAGTTCTCCCTATTAGACGTGCTTGATATGGAGGTGTTCACTGAGCCAGGATTCAGTGTATATGCAACAGTATAACCCCCAGTATACATAGTAAATCTAGAACCATTTGTCCAGTTAAATCACGTTTCGAAGAGTTCTGTTTAAAAACAAACAGCTTAAACTATCGATCGCCTATTGGATTTGAAGAGTATGCTCTGTATAGTTGTTAAAATAACTGTTTATTGTAATTGACCTATGTCACAGACATATATTAATAAGATAATATACCAATCAGTCTCAGGTTAATGGGCCTCATTGCTATGTTACATATATTAAGAAGATATTGTTCCAATCAGTCTGAGGTTAATTGACCTTACTATGTCACATATATTAACAAGATAATCTACCAATGATTATGTCTGGTTATTTGGCCTTATTACTGTGTCACATATATTAACAAGATAATGTACCAACCAGTTTGTCTGGTTACTTGGCTTTAATACTATGTCACATATATTAACAATATAATGTACCAATCAGTATGTCTGGTTATTTGGTCTTATTACTATGTCAAATATATTAACAAGATAATGTACCAATCAGTCTGTCTGGTTACTTGGCCTTATTACTATATCACGGGTATAGATGACTAAGACATCCTAACAGGGCCCTAAAAGAAATGAAACGAAAATATGAAAAATATATCAGACGTGTATATTTTCAAACTCCAACATTTGTGAGCTGTTCTTCTGGTAGACTCTATCCACAAGACAGAAAAGATCAAGACACCGTTATAATAAAGTCCAGCTGAAGTTTCCACATAGTGAGATGCATGTGTGTTGGGTATTATGTATATGTATGCATGTATATTTGAGTTTTTAAATTAATCAGCTCACTTGCTCGTATACCCCCATAACATGCCATAGAATTATCCATACTTATAATTTTAAATTATTATTGACAATTGAGGAAGGTATTGCAAGCTATTACAATAGTTTTTATTTAGATTTATAAACCATCACGATTAATTGGCTATCCACAATTACAAATGCGCTAATTTCATTTAGATTTAGTACTTTCGGCTTTGGAATCATACATAAATGGAAATCTGATAATGACAGACAAATAATTCCGATCAGGTTTAGTTTCGCATACTCTAAATTTACTTTGTTTCAGACGCTTGTTGAGATTTAATGTACTATCTGGACACGTTGTTTCTAAATAATACAGTCCACTTGGATTTTCTATAACATGTTTTGTTTCGAGATTCATACATGTGAAAGTGTCCTGTACAAACTAAAGCTAAATACATATACTTGACTTAGTTTAATGTAAACGGAGTTCAGTATACAAACATGAAACTCTACAAGAGTTATCAAAGTAGTTTTGAGAGAGTTGAACTGTTATTTCAAAAATGAATGGAAACAAATATCAGATTGTTATTTTTGCATTTGTTTGATATGCAGCAGTAACGTACGAACAGTCCGTTTAAGCAGGTCTAATACACCTTGATGTAACCTCAAGCTGTTTCCATAGATGAGGACAAGGATCACCAAACACACGGTTGTCAGCAGGTATTGAACAACGGTGGGCATGAGCACAAATAGAAATTGCTGTGTCAGTGACAGTGTTCATGTCACATGCCTTACCACATTTGTTCATCTGAGCACCATAAACTATGTTGTAAAACGGAATTAGAAGGTAATATCCATTACAGTATCCATGGTAATTCGCTAAATGAATATCAATAATCATACCTTCGCTGCAGAAAATGTTCACAACTGATCCCTCAAACGCTGTCTTTGTCTCATATTCCGTTTTTTCCCGCGAAGCATATATCACAGACTTGTCTTTGCCATGATGTTTTGACTTGATGGCAATATCAAGATCTTTTGGGACCTGATGTTTAGCAAGTAGCTCCGAGAAAAGAAATAACAAATATAATACAAAACGAATAGAGAGTCTGACGTTAGATTTTCCCATCATGTTGTCACAACACTTTGCAAAAATATATATGATAATTCAATACACTTGTTTTGTATTGAATATGTTCTTCTTTCACAATTGCATTCTAATCGATGCTCGCTGGAACTTAACAATGGTAGTTTTAAGCATCAGTTTCAAATATTTTTATAGGTATACAAGTGACGAATTACCAAGCTCCACCTAGATACGACCAGCTGTCAGTCAAGTCTGGTTATTTTCGGATTGACTGGACCGCTGCACACTCCTACGTCCGTCTGTGTTTGATTTCATTATTTTCGTGTGAAAGCAGTATGTGCCCAACGGCCATTAGAATCGTATCAAAACCAGTTTAAGCCTTGAGTTTGGCTATAGGATCAGGCATTATAATGTCTACAGGTATTCGTAATCAATCTTCCTTAGCATCAGTCCAAGGCAGATAATAATTTAGAATTTCAAATATGCTCATATTTATCAACCTGAACACGACATTTGTGTAATAAAAATTTTCCAGCTTGTAAATATAGTTTAATGTGATGGTGCACGTGCAGGATGGTTATCAGGTAAGTCAAGTCTAACATTAGATTAGTCAAGAATGAGGCTAAAGTTGCAGATCTTCTCGACGGTTAACTAATTATTTATATCGCATGTAAAATGGATATATATATATATATATATATATATATATATATATATATATATATATATATATATATATATATAATAAAAACGAAAGCGAAAACAGGTTTTACATGTTAAAATTGCAGGTTAAAGTGTAATTTAATTTATATTAACAAAATGCAGAAGTATTCATCCATGAAGTAATAAATACCTTTTTCTTAGAATTAAAGCAATACTCTATGAGCACAACATACGTTACGTCGTCTCTATCATAGGGACGTAAGTTCTGCTCCAGTAGTCTGCAAAATTAGTTTAAAAAACAACGGTTCCCTAAGCAACAGGTATAAATATTTTACTAAACGTCAGGACCGAAAGTAGGCAAATTATTACCCAAAGAACCAGCGCCACTGGCTGTTAATCTTTTCAAAAGATCTCCCTTTGTTCATCGTCTTAAAAATAGAAAGAGAAGAAACAAGAACAGGAAAATAATGGACAATGGTACTCAAATTTGTATGAATACAAAACATAAAATATCCTACAAAACAAACAAAGTAGTACTATCATATGTTTACTGGAGTCAAATATAAAAATAATAAAGTCTTAAAGAAGGAAATTACACTATCCTAGATCTGCTCTTTAACCCGAAAGTAACATGATCTTTTTCGAAAAAAGTTGGACCATGCGTTTGGAGAAAAGAAAAACAGGTAAATAAAGGAAGGATTTACTTCAGTAAACGGCCAGTTAAATGCATCGATTCTGCTTCTAAGAAGGTATCAACTTTGGTTATAAAAAAGCATATATTATGCTTATAAGAACAATAGTAAATGAACTTGGATTACGTAATTAATGTTAATTTATATATATATATATATATATATATATATATATATATATATATATATATATATATATATATATATATAGTTCTAAGAGACCATTGAACAATTTCTTAAAGCCCTCACCGTAAAATCTTTATAAAAAATTGTAATAATATAAACAAATTGTAATAATATAAAACCATTTCACTTTGCTACATGGACCATCTTTAATGCATCCTTGATTATGCATTAAGATAGTTAATTTATTTTAAAATACAAAAAAAAAATTGGGTTGGATGTGTAATCAGATCAATTATTTAAGATTACCTGTTAAAAATATTACATACAAATAAGGAAAATCTGGGCAGGTAAAAGAACTTACAGTACTATACATATTGCAGAAACAAATGTTTGCCTTCGGTAATGAAGATTATTTCACACTTGCATAAGACCATCCATATTGACGGTAAAATAGTGTTGACGAATATAAACACTGGTTTAATTAATGAAAACAAATGTACGTACTTGAAGATTAATTTAATTTTTATGTTTAGAACAGATGTACAAGATATGAAAGTTTAGTATAATGTTTATGTTAATCTCAGTGAAGAAAACAAGCTTCTATTACAACAGCAGATATAGAAGAGACAGTCTTAGATATAATTATAAATGCAAATTAGACTATGATAATTATCATTATCGTGAAATATATATATATATATATATATATATATATATATATATATATATATATATATATATATATATATATATATATATATATATATATATATATATATATATATAAGTTTTATCTTTTATGCTTTTTGACATAATTAATTGCATTAGCAACTCCTTGACTCCTGGTATAGATTACTACGTAAATTTGGATAATTTTCCAATATATTATCGATAGGAACGACAAGTGCAGTTGAAGGGCAATTACAATAAAACATAAAGATTAAAAAACTGCGTTACTGAAAATGGTTTTAAGATATTAAGATCAAAAATAGTATTCATTAATTTCTGTCAGAACCGATGACATCATAATGATCCTAAACTCACGTTGGATGAATACCTACACCGGCACACTGACCGGGATTTCGATAGATAAGTCGATCTTAACCTATATTGTACCTTTTTAATAGATTCAAACTGGACAATGCTTGTGTTGTTTATGCATCAACCAGAAGTTCACAGCAAACGATGTTTGACCCAATGCACCACAAAGCAAAACAACGCGATTCTGCATCATTGAGGACTTCCCAATTTGATACTCTTTTGGCTGAGCCACGTCTATTGCATCCACCACCGTTTGTTGGGCTATTTCCACACGGTTGGCTATATAACTTTGTGGATTATTAGGAGGAGATAACTGATGGTCATGGATCTCTTGATGTAGAATTAAGGACGTCAAAAAGATTGATCAGACTACAACCCAATACAATTCAATGTGAAGTAATGCGTAAAATAATTCCAGAAACTTCCATGAACAACTTTACGCAAACGTGGAGACCAAATGATTTGATAGTTGCAAATGGAACGATAGTTCCTGATTTACTTAAACCGCGGTTATTTGAAAAGCATAAATAAAAGTTTTCAGATCTACGTGTACCATTGTGTTATAGAACAGAAAGATTCACACCAGTCTTTCTCACTGAAGTATATAGATGATTTTGTCTGTATGAAAAGTCCATAGCCGTTTAAGTCTTTTTTTCGACTTTGGTGTTGAGCAAGGCCATATTTTGTCTGTAGAAAGAATTGATTTGTTGTGTTTTAGACGGCTCACTGTGTGTTCAGATATTTGCTCGCGTTGTTTTTGCACAGGATTGGATCCGTTTTGAGAAATGTTGGCTATATTCAGGTGTATACTCAAATATATGTTGGTCAGATTGGTTCACGGAGGTGACATGAATATAATGTGCTCAAATAGTGTGGTTCTGACACCATACACAAACGTAACCACTGAGATATAGGTTTCGAGCTAGAATATATAACAAAATTATTATTACAATGTTTTTCTCAGCAATAAACTGCATGATGTTTAATAGCAGCAGCCTATTTCTCTCTGTGTTAAATATTTGATTCTGTACAAGGACGAAATTGATTCTATAGAGCAGAGAAAGGAGGCTAATAAAAATATAACGTTTAAATTAATGTGGTTGAGAGAGTAAAGACACCCATAAGGGCAATCTCTAAATTTGTTTCTGATGGATGGAATAAATTATTACGTGGATATAACATGTCATGTCTAGACATTTAAGTCTATAATCAACACTGGCTCTGAGCAAATATTTATTTATTCTTGGCAGAGACATAGTTATTTTGGACATTGTCTGAATGTATTAAATCTAAGTTCATACACTCCATTGGGCTATCGGGCTGTTTTAGTAAAGGATTTTTTGTTCATCAGATTTGCAGGTATACACTATAATGTATAATGTTACAAACTTGGTTCATGCTTGGGACATGACCATTAGGGGTGTGAACAATGTCGTTTGAAAAAGGTGACGCGAACTTAATGCTAGAAATGTGTCGGTTCTGACCTAGAATATTAAATTAAACCACATTAAAATAATGTCTTACATCAATAAGCTTCAACAGAGTGAGTACAAGCAGCTTGTTCTGTCTGTTTTAAAAAATTTCTTTCGAGTCTGGATGAGAATTTACCCTATCGAACATTGTTTTTGAATTCTTGATCTTCTAATAATATTTCATTAAAAGTCTCTTTGACATCGGAACTTTGTTCTCTCTCTCTCTCTCTCTCTCTCTCTCTCTCTCCAATTACTCCACCGTCTCTTTCTTCACATAAATATGTACGTCAACGCATGCTGGCTAACCTGATATCACACACTAATGACACGTTTATCACTCTGCGTACGATATAGAACTCACCGATTTGCAACTCAAAGAGCTATATAATTCCGGATTAAAGATGTCATGCAACAGCTATACCAATACTACAACAACAACAACAACAACAACAACAACTGCTACTACTACTAACCGTAATAATAATAATACAAGTTTCATGAACATATCTTTAACATATTGTTATAACATGAATACATTTTACAAACCAGTTTCATTATCATCAATGATGATGAAACAGTGTATTAGTTTTAGGTCCTTAGCCAAGTGTTTTAGTTGAAAATAAAAACTCAGAAACTTTCAACCAGAACAATATATAATCAATTATTATATTAACCTGAATTTATTCTTTTCTTTTCTTGAAATACATAGATTTGTCTAGAATGTGTCACACATTGTTTAGGTTTGAACTGCTTAAGTTACTTTTGTTTCTAATTAGAATGGGTGGCGGCCAGATCAATATTTATGTCAACCTAGACTCAGTTTACTTAATCCATTGATTTCAATGTAGGACACAGGTAAAGGAGAATGATTTTGCCTGTATATATTATTCATTTCCTTATTTTTTTTTAATCATGGCATAATTTTACACAGGTATTCATGTGCATTAAAATAGATTTTTAAAAAAAAATCTTTACGTGATTCGGTTAGTTTGATTTCATGGGTACAAATGAAAAGAATCAATATTATAAATCAAAAGGAAATCTACTTTAAAACTGAAACATGCATTAACAATGTATGCAAATAAATACATCTATACACGTTTCTAAAAATATTGTATGACCTTCCTGAGCATATACACAAATGTATGCATAAAATCGGCACGCCATACCTACCAAGCTAAGTATCGGTCCAATGCACTTGCATTACAGTTACGTACAGGTGATACAGTCAAAATCCTATTGATGTATTATTTCAGATGTGAACTTTTGTTGAGTGGGAAAAGATGTGAAATACTTATGCTTGGTCCATATACTGAAAATATTGCCACGTTTTAGTCACTGATACTCAAATGAAGCAATTTTTGGTCTCATTAGTCCAACGGTTCGGTTTATAGGAACACATCAGTTTTATCCGTGCTCAGATAAGCCTGATGTTTATGAAAATGTGGAAAAGTTCATGTTTTTTACGAAAATATTCCCATTTACTACAAAACGAATATCCTCCATTCTGTTAAAATATGAAATTACTTGTCGCATGTACAAAGTGTAGCAAAATGATTATTGTATCGACAGATGTGACGTAATGAACTGTAATGTCATTTCAAATACAATTTAAAGATAAATTGTCATTTTATGACTTTCAGATGCTTTACCATGTATCAAATCAAATGAATTTTTAAAACGTTTGGATTGTTTTGGCCAAAAAGAGGCCTTTTAGTACCTACTCTTTATATTTTAGTATTCAAGGTAACCTGTAGTCAATACTATAATTTCAAAATGATTAATTTCTTGTTCCATTTATTTCTATTAGTAATGCATTTACATCCCCATTACTGTGCATTATTATTATTTACTGTACATTACTTGCCAATACTGTACATTACTGTCCAATACTGTACATTACTGTCCAATACTGTACATTATTGTCCAATACTGTACATTGCTGTCCAATACTGTACATTACTGTCCAATACTTGTACATTACTTTCCAATACTGTACATTGTTGTGTTTAGGGAGATCCAGATTGACTACAATTATTTTAAATACAGTTTGATGTTGATATAGTCATTACGCGCATTCTTGCGAAGCTTTGTTCTATCAAAAGCATATTGAAGGTCGCAGCTAACCGTCACACCAGTGAGGACTTCCCTATCTCTCTAAAAAAAACCACACAAGATAATTTATATCATTTATGTGTCAATTCAATACTGGAATTTAAAGATGTTAGAGTGGGCCAAGATTGAAATACACTGTAGAACTAGACTTAGCAGACATACAGTTTTAGAATCAATGATTTAATGCAATCATTTACATCTATTTTATACGAGATTGCAGAAGAATGAATGATCAATTCAAGGTTTCTTATTCTTAAATCCTCACGTGACTGTAATAGAACGAATGAGCTAAGGGTCCTTTAAGTCTATCAAGAAATAGCTTTAGAAAGCACCGAGAAGTACTGTAGTCCTATACAATTGTCCAGCGCCCGAAAATGGAATCAGACACCGTATATTAAGGATTAAAACTCGCTACACCAGATCATCATGGAAAATAGGTTACTGCTCTAACTCTTGCTCCTCTAGAAATATAGTATGGGACACGAACGGCACAATAACTCTTTCCGACATCGAAAAATAAACGAATATAATCATAAAATATCAAACATGACAAAGCCAATGTACATGCATATATTTTTTTTCTAAAAACTCAACGTGATCTAATTAGTTTGCAGACTTTTGAAAGCTGAGAACACAGAAAGAATTCATACATTTGAAATGCAATTTGAATATTTCAGAAGGCTCTAATCAGCTATTTACACTTTTGGAATTTAGGACGTTATCAACAAGGTTCGTGATACATCCGCCAGCAGCATGGTAATACTTTTCTGCAACATGGGACATACCGGTTAGTACTATTGCTTTTCTTGAAATTGATCTCATGATGTTGTTAGATCCAACATTTTTAACTAGTTTCTTAATTTTCCTGACAACATGTTCCATGCGAAAGTCAGCGGGAATATGTGAATCTATTTTGCCATCAGTGTTCACAAATAAACCATACAAAGATTTGTTGACAGTATCCAGGCTATGTGATGCTTTCTGGTGGGCAAGAAAACGCAAAATTCCAAGTGCATATTTACTGTGTGAATTAACTGCCATCATGTACTTGAGGGTAATTATCAACATTGTCCTGTTAGGTATCTGGAAAACATCAAGGAACTGCATAAATTATATATTTATATATTATAGACATAATGATTAACTCTGTCTTGCTTAGCCTCAGACAACACTGATTATTTCTATGCAACTCCAAACGTAAAGGCTTGTACACAATGTCATAAGCACCGTCTACAGACTACACTGAGATTTTATGTTTTCTGGATGAAGACGTGAGATTGATCGATTTGGTGGTAGAATACGTATCGGAGTTACAATCATCTCTTCAGTACTCATATGTATCCTATTGGCATCATTGGTATGTCTACCCAAGATATATAATCATCAATAAATTTGTCCATAGTCTCATTCAACCAGGATTACCTTTCTACAGACACACATCTTGTGGTGCAAGGTGATTGGTCAGGGTATCTGTAATAGTTTGCAGGCCAAAATAAGCCTCTACAATGTAGCCATTAAATAAAGAAACGATGAAGTCTATTTCATGATCATAGTGAATTTTAACATCAGCTATTTTTCTAACTTAAACAAATACTTTCTCCATTCATGGTGCCTTTATCGAATAATTCCTCCTTGTACAAGGACTTAAACATTACAGTAAAAAACTGTCAGGATCGCTACCAGTGAACCGCTTTCTGGTAAGATGTTCAACTCCCAATGTGTACTGGCAATTTCTCTTTACCAGCAACCGAATTTATTTCTTCCACTGCTGATTCATATTTGTCCAAAATAGAAACGACATCTGTATACTTTGGCTCATTCAGTGGTAAACAAACCGCTCATGGCACCATTATTTTCTCCTTTGGCAGCTCCTCCGAGTATGTAGCAAAGACGATGATAATGATGATGACGATGACGATGATGATGATGATGATGATAATAATAATAATAATAATAATAATAATAATAATAACGAGGTCTTTGTATTGCATCTAATTTTTAGAAGCTCTAAGCGCTTTACAACACCTATAATAATACGATTACAAAAAAAAATAAATAAAAAGCAAAACAAAACACCATGAAGTTAGGAAAGTAAAAACAAGCCGAAAATATTTATGATAGGAGACATTATTACGTCTTTAAGTTTCTTCATGCAGTCGAAAAAGGTGAGGTTTAGGACCACTCATGAAAGGGGTCACTTTGTCTTTGTGCCTAATTTCAATGGGAAACACGTTGCTTGGCCCTGGTATGCAAAAGAACGTTGTCCAGATAACTTCGTTTTCATAGTGGGAATAATTAGTATACGATTGTCAGAAGAGGAACGTAAGTATCTTGCTGGTGTGTACACATAGGTGAGGCCAGATAGGTATGTTGGACTGGAGTCCGTCATTGCATAGAAGCTCAGAGAACAAATATTGGGTTTGATTCTGGATCGAATGGATAGCCAGTGTACGATTAATTCGCGTTGGGTAGATGTGCTCTGATCGTGGTACTTTAAGGATGATCAGAGCTGATGTGTTTTGAGCGTTTCTGAAGTAGATATTGAGACGAAATGGACATAAATGAGTTACAATAGTCCTGCTTTGAAAGTACTATTGAACACACAAGCGTTTTAGTGGCATCAACGAAAGATATTTGCGATATGAGTGAAATGAGCCTTAGATATTCTTGACATGAGAACCATGTAAACATTCGTCAATCTTCTTTCATTCTGGTCAGAAGCGATAAAGTGATAAAACTATAAATCTTTTGTGTAACTTAGATGAAGCATTTCATCAAAAGACTTTGTAATTTAGCAGCTGATCGAAAAATCAGTGTTACATTCCACCATGATGATCAGTTCGTTCCTGTTTGATCCCTACATAAATGTTAATATCATCCCCAATAATACTGAAATGTTGTCCATTTCGGAATCATTCCACAACATTGTTGTAACAATGTTTCCCAATATCTTTTATATTGCGGTTGGCAGTTAGATAGGAAGTAGTCACACATACTACCTGAAAATGGCCAAAGACCTGGTTTAAAAATATTACAATAATAATTACCCTGATTATCGTATGCATATTATGTTGTTGAGAATTTATGTTCTGTATATACTTGCTTTCAAGTAAAAACTGCACAGACAGAACTTAAAAGATCATGCTACATAACACAACAACATAATAATCAGGCATTTATCAATAAAATTCCTGGGTCCACATGGGTTATTTACAAAGAAAATTATGAGTCTAACCTGTAAGAATATAGTATAAGAGAAAACACGAGTCCGCACCCTTCGGTGGTTCCAGACGAATTTTATGGGCCATACTCCTAAGTCTCTGCATTTTTTAAATAGTCGCATGTCTTCAGAGTGAGAGTCGAAACTGTATTTGTCGATATAACGTTAAAACGTTACAAATTTAGGGCGTTATCTTCTTCTCTATAGCTCGAGGTCATCAGTAATATCATTTAATGCATCAATAGCATTTCTCAATGTTTAATGTTGCTTCTTCTGGACTTTAATATTCTGTGATTGATGATATCGTTTATTTCACAGCTTCTTGCACAAATACTGTTGAATCTCATGTGATAATCTTGGACCAATTAATGTCCAAGAACGTTTTGTCAGTTGTCATGTTTCTGTGTATTGGAGTTTTAATTCTATAATATTTATTTCAAAATGAGAATGCTTATACCATTCCTCCATCAGGTTTACCATCTGATAATGTATTCTTTGCGCTAACCTTACTGATTTTATTTTGTTATTATTGTTGATGTGTTTCAAAACGCAAACATTTCTTTTTATTGTTTTATAAATCTAAAGATGAATGCATTCAGTTATAGCATTTTAATTTAATGTTCATGTTAAATGGACTGCTCTTCATTCATAACGAAGAAATATATTACATGGCGGATGAGTGGTGAGTTGACACATAGGTGAATGGGTAGGTGTTAAAACGGATAAACCACGCCGAGCTTACAAAAAATTCAGATCTTATAGACGCTGAAAAAACTGGTAATAAAGATTTCTTACCCGTACACTCTTGAATACACTTTCAACTATCATAGCAACCACAAATGTGAAAGATTATTATTGAATATTAATGTCTTAAAGCGATAATTCATAATTGCCTATTTGCTTGAATAAGTAAATACAGTTTTGCAGAATATGCTAAAATGATATAATTATATTCAAACATTTATCACAAACACGAAGGTCATAAACATTTCTCAAAATATAATTGCATGGTTTTCATTTTTGATCCTGAAGTCCCGAGACGTCTCCCATTATAACATTTCTCTTTGCACAAGTGCGGTAGAAAATAAATTTATATAACAAAAATTGACAGAAACCAGTTTCTAAAATCATATAAAATATTCAATCAACATGCAATAGATATACTTACGATAACCCAAAGAAAATATTTTAAACTAAATAAATAATGTGCTTTGATGAATATGAATCATGCTTTACTTCCACTGATGATTAACATGATAACTAAAAAAGGTAGGCCATTCCCGAATTGAACGTATAAAGAGATAGGAGATAAAACATTATCATAATACAACTAAACAGGGATTTCCGCTGAAGAGAAAGTTACAACTATTGTTATTCACTGCATTTCGCCAGATCATTAGAAAACTTCATGTGCTTGATAATGATGGACAAATAATACGTTTATAAAAAAAACAAACGGTAAATAGACATTTTAGATGATTGAAGATTGATAAATCTGGGATATGAGAAAGAGCATGTCATGGACATGTCAACTCATTCTCCTTTGTGTAAAGTAAATAGTATAGCGGCAGTTTTGTAACCTTACATACTGAAAGTCCTAAAAGGGGAATAACTCTCTCTCTCTCTCTCTCTCTCTCTCTCTCTCTCTCTCTCTCTCTCTCTCTCTCTCTCTCTCTCTCTCACACACACACACACACACACACATACACACACACACACACACACGCACATATATATATATATATATATATATATATATATATATATATATATATATATATATATATATATATATATATATATATATATATATATATATATATATATATATATTAGTTTTGTCTCCTTAATGCATGATTGGATATTGCTAAACCATAAAGTGAAGCTGTTAATATATATTTTTTATCGGTCTCAACTTCATGTAAGCGGTGCAAAATCCATATCTATAGGCATAAATTGATTTATATGATTTTTCCTATTGTTTCAGTTGATTCCAGCAAAAGATAAATGCCGGTCGATGTTTATATTTGGAATTCCAGAATCTGCAAAAAAGTATTTGGCCACGCCTCAATGACCCTAAGCGATGGTACGCACATTAGTTGGTGGCCTCGTGATAGAAAATTCAAGTCTCCACCATTACTTTGTGTTTCACTTAATGACGACATAAAAGGTGAGAATGGTAGACTCCCAGAACGTCTTACCATACCAGATGGTATAATCGATGAATCGGCGATTAAAAAATGGTGGCAGCATTTCATCATGGAGGAAGACTGGCGTTTATTCGATCAGAATTGTTGCACTGTTGTTATTAAGGCTCTAAGTATGGGCTGCGCTCTGAATTTTTTTTAGCTGATGAGAAAGACGAGTGCAAGTCAACTTCCATCTGGACCCCACACGCTGTGACAAACTTTGTTCAGCATCTTCACAAGCGCATATCCCTACCACCTGCAAATTCAACACGTTCAAAGGGTTCGGAACGCTTCACGCTTACTTCTTTACAGAAGGCAGTTAATACATTAAAGCTGGACATATCTGACATAATCACGCTTAACTAGTTAATGCCTAATTTACTTGTAAATGTAGATATATAATGTATCTAAATGGCGTCAATATGGATCATATCTTAATGTTTCTTAATATGTTTGTTCACAGGTTAGATAATGATTTATTAGTTGAGATAAAAATGAAAACAAATATCGTCTCAGCAATTTAGTGTCTCAGGGATTTATCGGTGGAAGAGTAGAATCTGTTTTCATAGATAATTTTGAAACTCTTGTCCAGGTCAGTGTGTATATTTTCCCATAGTACTGAAGAAAAGCTCTTAAAGGAATAGGTATAACGGTACCAATTGCGCAAGTCCATGTGGGTGGAGCGTAAGGTGTATGGTCCATACCAATCAGAGAAAAACAACAACACAAGCTTTGATTGGTGGATTATGTAAGAGTTGTACTTTCTGTTAGGCTTAAAAAATAGTTTAGCCTCTTGGCAACATGCGACTTTATGTTAATTCCTATACAGATCATATTTTGTATTTTTTATGATTTTTTGAAAATGTCATAGACATGACTGAAAATAGGTATGTTGTGACTAGATAACTCATAATTAAAATTTAAATTCCAGCAGAGTTATCTCTCTTAAATGCAATGGAGTGCCTGGTTTTGTCATCATCAAATTGACAATCTAACATTGTTCTCTATAACAGTGTGTGAGATGCATGCTAAATTAGGATAGAAAATATATTTATCTCTCCAAATATTAGCATTGAGGTCTATGGAAAAACAATTGGTACCGTGATACCAATAGCACTCAAGGCTCCACCGGTACGTTGTGTTACACTTGCTGACGACATACAAAGTGAGCGTGGTGAACAACGAGATGTCCCTTGTGGTGGATATGAAAGAAAGTCTGTCAAAGGAATGGCATTCAAGGCTTCACCGGTACGTTGTGTTAAATTTAAAATTTAATTTTTTTCATGAGACGTTCCTTATCATACGCCGTTCCCATCGACCTTCATTGATTTGTAATTTTCTGCTTTCACCGGAATGAAAATAGTGTGTATGTTGTAATAAAGTGTCTACCTTCAGCATCTGTCCATTATTCATTTCAAATCGTAGAGTATGGACGACTGAAGTAAAGCGTCTTCCGTTTGTTTTCTTTGCTACGGATTAATGTTATCACGAGGGAAGTTTAACTGGGTGGACAACATTTTTTTGGCATCTTACAGATCACATACATCCGAGTGCAACTGGCCAAGCGTATCCAAAACCATACAGACGTGTTTTGGGAATCATTACGGCGATGATGTTATGATTCCATATCACCGTTACAATCAAACTAGAAATGTGACTTGAAATGCAACAATAAAATGATTCTTATCTTTGGATAGATACATAAAGTCTAGTCTCATTACGACAACGATTCGCATGCTGAACCCCCTTTATTACAAATTAGCTTTTCTAATCACCATGGTACTTCATCAATACGATTGATGCAAAATGTGTGTATTTGTGAGGAAAACAAATTATTTTTGTATTGATGACTTTTATATGGGAATATTTAACGAAAAAAGAATATGATAAATTTGCAAACAGCAATATTTTAAAATTTCATTGAAATATGTATCTTTCCTTTTCATATATTGTTCCCATTAAGCTTAGTTGAATTCTATTTCAAAATTATTATCCCTGTATATCATAGGTAAAGAATAAAGCTATCTCTAAATGATAGGGTACAATAATGTGCTGGCTTTAATGGAGTTAAATTTGGATGCCAATTTCCCTTAATAATGCGCTAATCATAGTTTTGACTACTGAAAACCATCGCGTATTCAGTGCGTTTCCTTAAGTAAGGTTTTACAAATGTGCGGATAAAATACTGTAACGCTTTTGAACAAATTTGTTGAAAAAGTATTATTTTATGCACGAAATAGACCAATAAAGAAAGAAAACATTGCTATGTTCAAGTCTAACGTTAAATCTGCTGCTAGACTAGACACATTGTAAATAGTTTTTTCCCCTCTTCGAAGAATGATCATGTTATATATGTTTAGTAGGACACACTACTAGAGCCAACCCAGATTTATCTGTGCCGGATTAGAACCCACAACTCACTGATTGATAGTCCCGAACAATTATGAAACCTATTGTCAATTGAACACACACACACACACACACACACACACACACACACATACATACATACATACATACATAAATACATATATATATATATATATATATATATATATATATATATATATATATATATATATATATATATATATATATATATATATATATGTATATATGTATATATATATATTATTAAGTGGACTAATAGAACTGCTTGCAAGAAAATAAATAAAAATATGTTTTGTTGAACTTTCACAGGGAATTAGAAGATAAACATCCATTATACATTCTCATGTAAAATATAGAGTATTGTGTGAAGAAATGTCCAATGTTCAAGCTGTATAATTAGTTTTATTTGTGCTAATGTACCAAGACACATAATAGAGTCATGATAGCCATAACTCAAGAAACTTAAGAAGAGTAGAAAAGCTTCCAAAACGTATTCTTAATCCACCCTGTTCTCTCAATTAAAAGCGAATTCAAAATCTATTATATATTATACTTATCCTCCAGCTGTTCATGCAGTTACAAAATGTGTTGACCAAAGTTTCAGTATGTGTACAAATGTCGAGATCAATATATGCAATATGGTGTCGATTAAAAGTTATTATAAGAAGTGTAGTACAGAGAAATGCGAAACACATCACAGTTTTGAGAAGATAACTCGATCAAAATATCAAGAACATCAATATACATAAATAATACGTAACGGTTTTACAATTGCGCGGAATGCATACGATATAAAAGATTAAGTTATACCGATATAAAAATCTGAAAATAAAAATATCTTTTTAATAAATTATATTCATACAAACCGTTCCTGAAATAAATCTGTCTCAGAGGATGGAAGTTGAAACGCTGAACAAATAGTTGAAACTCTCAATAATGGACATTGTCAGGTGCGTACTCTTGTAGAGTTTCACCAATCAGGATGCATGAATGAGCCACCATCAATCAAAACGTTTCTTTACCCACTGAGTATACCAGCTGTGCATCACGGGCGCTTGATAGTGTCCCTGTTGTGCTCCTTAGTTGGCTGGTGACTTTAAGTAATGGACGCAAAACAAAACAGAATGGCAATTGTTTTTAAAGATCAACCTAAGAGAGCAAAACCTCTATCTGACTCGAATGTTTAACCATGTGGCGTGTAGTCATTCCATCGCTTCATGGAGATACAATCAAAAGACTCTTCAAAACTTCTTGCCGTACTATCACCATTTACTGTCGAACCGACCATACTTGCTTTAGTCTGTACACCAAGGAAATACATCAAGAAATTTAAATCAGGTCGATTGCATTTTGTGTGAGAATACAATTTGAAAATATCAAGCAAATTAAGACTTTCTTGATATTCCAGTAACATTTTCGTGCACAAATCACTACATTCGTCAAAGAGCATGATTTGTTGTTACGACTTGATGCGAGTCAATGACACATTTACCGTCGGAAAGGATGAAATATAAAGATGTCGCTGCCGTCCGTAGATTTCGTGCCAAACATAACGGAAATTTGTAGGACATCAATGCCATTAAACTCACCTTCAACACACAAGCAATGCCCAACGTAATACAAGTTGGATTCTTGCAAGATACGTCAGGATATACATCCCAAACCGACATCGATATTTCAAGTGTCAGAAGTACGACTATCACGAAAACAACTGCCCCAGAAGCCCGTCATTTGATCATCGGGGTTCTCTTTCCATCTGGAACACATGTGCAAGGCCACTCCGCACAATATGAACCGCTAACAGGAGCAAAAAGTAATTGCCAAGGATTATGAAACTTGGAAACAGAAAAAGCAAATACAAAGAGTGAAATACACATCCAATATCACCATTCCAGATGCCAGAAAGATCTTTAAATCAAGAACCTGGCCCAAATTTCTCAACTGTAATGAAGATCAGTCTGAGAACAAGCTCACCTGATTCGGCAACAAGCTCAACCAATCCAAATGATAAACCTCAGAAAAAAGAATATATATACGTGCCTAGGTCTGTCAATTTGTTGATTATCTCTGATTTTGGATTATGATTGGAAGGTCACTGATCACTTCACAAATGCAACCAAATCCCAATCTCTTGAACAATATTCATTCTACCATCGATGAACCAATTTCACATTGCAAAGCAAATAATTATGACTGGACCAAATATAAAACACTTTGCGAAAGTGGACTTAACATATATTCCTTTATTAACATCAATGATCCTGTTCAACATTGTATATCCATTTAACTTAAGACTGCAGAATCATCAGTCTCTAAATCCTCATCTGACTCTAACATAAGAAACAACCACGTTTTACTGATAATTATAAAGAATAGACGTTACCGAGAAGCATTGCAAAACTCTAACAATCGTTCAACCGCCGAGAAAAGGTATCGCATTACTATGGGAAAAATACACTGCGCAAGTAAAGAATGCAAGCTAAAATGTTAAACGTTGCTATATTGTGTACATAGGTAAGTTTGTTTCAGGTCTAAACGCGTATTTACCCGATTATACCTAGCTTATGCGATATTAAGGTTGAAAACAACAAGATCTACAAGTGAAAAGGACCGGAAGACCATTTTCTGCCCAGTTACATTATATTTCAGGTAAACGAATTAAGTATTATGTGGTTTTGTTAGAAATAACGTATGCGAATGTATTTAGACGTGAAATTTGTTGTTGGGAATGTTTCCATTATGCGTAATTAACACTGGAAAATGAGTGTCTTTTGTGTGTGCGTGTTGTGTGGTGGGGGTGGGTTGGTGACCTAGTTATTTTCTTAGCAGAATTGTAATCGTTTATAATCATGAGTATGTATGTGGGAATGGGAATATTCATCCATTTCCCTTTCTGGTTATTCGCATTAATTTTATATCTTGGAATGTTCTGTCACAAGTTAACAACTTTAGATTTGTTCACAAATTCTTCAATCAACCTCGTTACGAGACCTACAAAATCATAATAGACCATTGCAACGTCATTAGATCGCAGCAGGTTTTTCTTCTTCAGAAGAGCTTTCCGTTGGAAGGGGCAAACAAAACAGTTTTTGTTTAAAAACCTCTGACCACGAATGTGTCTTTAGTTGTTTATAACAGCAACAGGGGACGCCGCTAGAGGGCACTGGCACTCAAAAATAACGTTTTCTCAAAATGTCAACCTCATTACTCCTGGTACTTTCTCCGCTTTAATATGTAAAAAGCCGACATTATTACTTCCGAATCTATTCATGGTTGAAAGGGCAAATGTATATAATTAGCGTATATGACACTGGGCCATTTCTACAACTTATTCAGCGGGTAAAACGAAAACCAAATTTTTCAAAACGCTGAAAAACTCAATAAACGAACATATACGCTCACCTACGCCTTCTTTTTAAATACTTTAGAGTTCTTTTTACGAGAATAATGGTAAAATATGTGTGAATATTTGCGAAAAAACCACAAATTACGTCTTTTCAAAGGTCAACCATGCCAGCAAGAACGATAACTCTTTACGTACAAAATGTAAACGATTACAACAATACGACATAATTTGGACTAAAAAACACACGAAAACTTGATTGTATGAAAAGGCAGACGTTTATAGCAAGAAATAGGATTATAGAGACGTACTGTCATTCACGATACCAAACTTATTACTAAATATTTGTACGATGTATGTTGTGTAATATTTTTTCGATGTTAGAGACACGACGGGACGAGAGTATCACCCACTGATTCAGTGATACTATTGATAATATGTATGTGATTGTGATCACTGAGATATTATCAGAGACACTGGTATTAAAATGAAAATGTTCATGTTTAGTAGAGACGGAAAAGAGGTAATAAAACAAAGTTCAATAATTTTGAAGAATGGAAACAAATGCATTTAAAATTTTAATACCATCTTTTGTGAATATCAATATGAATGTTGTCATCATAAGCCAATAAATAGAGAATCAAACTGTAGTATTTCTCCATTTAAACAAATAATCATAAATATTTCTTGAGAACCAACTCGGTGTCAGTTTCTTTTCTATCTCTGATACACATTTGTGTTTTTTCTTTTGTCATAGATTTTATTTCATAGATATGAAAACTGAAAAAAGTATATCTTATGATAACTTAATTCTAAAATAGCAACTGTTATGTACTAAATTGTGATTTAAGTTTAATGTATATCTGTATAAGAACACTAATGAATATGCACTATTGGTTGCAAGAGTAACATACAATATCAACTTGGTATGACTCAAGATTATTTTATTACATGCAAAAAATGTTGGGGGGGGTGTGTGTGTTTGTAACAAGGCACATAAAGTCTTCAGAAGTACCTAGAACATAACAAAAGTGAATTTATTCTTGAAGCTGAATGTTCACAACACATTTATATATAATCATATGAAAAAACATGCAACTTTCATCATGAAATAACATGCGGTCAAGAATTTTCAAAAAGTGACTAAATACAATATTAAAAATGGTGGACAGTACATGTGTTTAAATGCTTCATGTGAATTTATTTGAAAAGATATCATAAAGTTGGTCTCATTTTTTAAATCTGCACACTCAAAAAAAGCAGAAAACATTCCGTTTTAAAAGCAAGATATATGAATTTATTTGAAAAGCTATCATAGAGATGGGTTCATTGTTTAAATCTGCACAATCAAATTATGCAGAAAACATTCTATTTTCATATATTCTGTAATCATGAAAATCATCCCCTGTTGCTATTTTTTTTTAGTATTCTAGAATTTGCATGCAATAACTTCTCTTGTTACTGAACTAGTTTAGTTGATATCTGAAGATACTATAACACTTTACACATGTTCCCTGTTAACTTTGGCCGCTTGAAAGATATGGTTACATTGCGTGGGTATTTTATTCATTGTTCCATCTTAACTTTGGCCGCTTGAAAGATATGGTTACATTGCGTGGGTATTTTATTCATTGTTCCATGTTAACTTTGGCCGCTTGAAAGATATGGTTACATTGCGTGTGTGTTTTATTCATTGTTCCCTGTTAACTTTGGCCGCTTGAAAGATATGGTTACATTGCGTGGGTATTTTATTCATTGTTCCATCTTAACTTTGGCGCTTGAAAGATATGGTTACATTGCGTGGGTATTTTATTCATTGTTCCATGTTAACTTTGGCCGCTTGAAAGATATGGTTACATTGCGTGTGTGTTTTATTCATTGTTCCCTGTTAACTTTGGCCGCTTGAAAGATATGGTTACATTGCGTGGGTGTTTTATTCATTGTTCCCTGTTAACTTTGGCCGCTTGAAAGATATGGTTACATAGTGTGGGTGTTTTATTCATACTGCCTATAAACATAATCTGTTTTGAAAACACTACAAGAAAGGTGGATTTTGTTTTGCTTTGTTATCTTATCTTATCTTTATAACTATTCAGGTAAACGGAGTGTTACTAATCTAGTATATGTAGTAACGATCAGTCTCAGTTTTTCCATCGAGTCGTAACCTAGAATGGAAACAAAATCTGTAGTACTTAAATTAATAGCGTAAAACTTCGTATTTATTCGAGTATACAATAAAAAAAGCCTTAATTGTGTCAGTATTACCGCCACGTAATAAATATGAATGTACATAATACGCGTATTTCTAGGCTGTTCGAAAGTAATTAAATGTATATTTTAACATGCAAAATCTACCCACGTAATCGGATTTAGTATGTTTAACATTTGGCGGAATGTTCAAAGTTGCTGAATCTTAAATACAACAATGAACGTGTTGATTAATATTGTAACGTAATATTTCGATTCTGGTTTTGTTCTTTCTTTCCATCAACGATGTTTTCAAGGACGGACACATATGTACTATATTGGAATTATATTGTTCAAAGCACGGAATGTAGTGTTAGATACAAGGAAGTTTAAAAAATTAGAATTTACTGCCGAGTCCTCATTCTGGGTTGTTTTAGCTGAATTGCGTCCAAACATACATTGCTTATAGCTATTTCTAATTCATCACAGTTTTGAAGTTCATAAGACCTTTTGTTTATATAAAAGGCAAGACTGGATACATACTACTATTTGTTTTAATGTGAAAAATGGGTAAAAGATATAAAATACATAGACCATGATCAACCTGCCGTTATATGGTAGCTTCCATTTTACATCGTCCTAAGAGGAGTCGCGCATTTTAGGCTCAGCGGTTAATGTGCCGAACTGCACGACCGAATAGGTTAGAGTTCTAATATATATATATATATATATATATATATATATATATATATATATATATATATATATATAGTGATAACATATAATTTGGTACCTGGCGGTGACATTTTCTGTACAGTGAAATGAAAGATAACACTTATTGTACAAAAAGGGTATATGCTGATAGAAATATTGAAAGGAATATTCAAAGGTATGAAATAGAGAGAGGTTATTAATTATAAAGAAACACTTAATGTCACCAAAAATGTAATATGATCAACGTTCCTGTGTATGACCTATATTTTAGCGACGTAGCTCAATGGTTCATCTGTATATAGCGCCAACAGGTAATGTGTGTTGCGTTCAAGGGAAATGTATATTTGTCAACCAGTCGTATGGTCTATAGTAAAAAGTAACGACTATAGGTTGGACTAACAGAAAGTCTTGACATCAGATGAATAGCCTGAATTTAGTTTGTTTTCTTCGAAATCCATCAGGTACAAAGTATGTATGTATGTATGTATGTATGTATGTATGTATGTATGTATGTATGTATGTATGTATGTATGATAAAATATTACAAAGCAGACATATTCACAGTTATTATATTTGAAATTGGAGGGCTCGGGTATGAGTATATAATCCACCCACACAAGATAATATTAAATTTAGTATTTGTTGCGAGACCTCCTACAAAATCATAGGTAATACTTCATAATAGACCTGTGCAAAGTCATTATAGCAGAAATATGCCCTGGTATTTCAACTACACCCGTATAGGATCGGGATTTATATACGTACTATTATGTAAAGCGTCTTATAATCCTTATTTTAGGTAACCTCCAGACAAACACAGAGGTCACTACCAGGAGGGTTGCCTGCATTTTATGCCAAATCGTAATTTAAAGTGAATCAAAGATAACACTTATTGCACACAAATGGTAAATTCTGTTGGGAATATTGAATAAAATATTCAGAAGATGAAACAGAGAGTGGTAATTACAAAGAAACAAAAGAAATATGTTGTGTTGCTCACTCACTATTTAGTGGATTAGTAGACTGATTAGTAACCTGTTTTATGGATAGTATATTCACGAGAGTTCATTACTTGTGTCATTAACTGGGACAAGTGCGTTAGCATGTGCTAATTAATGCTAATATGAACATATGAACACAAAGAAATGTAAGTAATGTGTAACCGGCATGTCCATCATTGAATATATTGTTCTGACTGATTTCCTAACAATACAGAGGCGATAAAGTGATAAATGAATAAAATAGATACCAAGGATACCCAAGCTACCCAGGATTCTGATAGTGATATACCGTACGCTTCTCAAATAGAACGCTATATTCTTGCAGAAATAAGAGAAAAATATGGCAAATTGTATAAACAGTCATTCAAGCGAGAGTTATCAAGTAATCTTGACATAATGTCCCTTCGTGATATTCGTAGTTCTTTGCATGCAATTGGTAGGCTCATCCATCCAGGATATCCTTCTGGTCGACTGGTGGAGAGAACATCGCGTTCTGATAGTGCTCCAGAGAAAGACAAAATAGCAGACGATATATATATATATATATATATATATATATATATATATATATATATATATATATATATATATATATATATATATATATATGTATGTATGTATCTCAATTTTGTGAAGGAGATGGTAACACTAGCGAAGTAGAGGCATGTTTGTCTAGGTAAGGACAAAGAAAACATAAGTAGAATAAATAGACAGTCTGAGTTCCTTTAAAAATCTTCAAGAAACTAATCAAGAAATCTATTAGTCGAGTGACATGGCTCATCATCATCATCATCATCATCATCATCATCATCATCAGTCTCTTGACCTTGTGTGGTCGTTGAAACATCTGACCAGTTCCCTCCTCTTGTCTCGATCATGTGCCAATGCCTGTGTCTCTGCAAAACATTTCCTGGTCCATTCTGTGATGTTGTCACTCCATTCTCTGTCTACCTCTCATTCTACCACTTTGGAAACTACCATGCAGTAGTGTTTTGGATAGACTGTAAGCTCTAGTGACATGGCCATACTTCTTCATTTGTGATGTGTTCCATGTAACAGATGCCAAGGATGGTTCTGTAGCATCTCATTTCAAGTGCCCGGATTCTAAGTGGTAAGTCTGCTGTCAGTGTCCAGGCCTCACATGAATACAGAAAGAATGGTACAAGTGCTCTCAATAGTTTTATTTTAGTTTTCAGACAGATATTATTGTCTCTCCAGATGGGTCTTAGCTTTAACATAGCTGCCTTTACTTGTGCTGCTCCTCACGAAATTTCTGCTCTTGATTCCTCTTCTGTGATTATGGAACCTATTTGAATTGGTCCACTGTTTCCAGTTTCTGTCCTCTGAATTAATCTTGGTTGAGATTTGTTTGCCACTATTTGTCATCAGCATTGTCTTCTCGACACTTATCACCATGTCAAATCTGGACGATTTGTCATTCAGGTTCTTCACTAAGGCATCAAGCGCATATCCACTGCTTGCCAACCCATCAATGTCGTCTGCAAAGCGTAATTTGGTGATGTTACGCCCTCCAATACTGACTGTGCCACAGTTGTTCTCCAGGGCGTCGCTCATGATGCGCTCTAAGTAAATGTTGAAAAGCGTGGGTGACGGGAGACAGCCTTGCCGTACTCCAACTGTTGTCTTAACCAGTCCCCAACAGAACTTTGAGCAATTATTGCACTGGTAGCCTTAGCGCACTGCTGCGTGATGGTGGTGGTCAACGTTTGACCCATCTTGTTCTTCTTCATTGTGGCCCTCAATGCCTCATACCACAGTCTGTCAAAAGCCTATTTGAAATATGTGAACACATGATATCTGTCTTGCTAATGTTGTGAGTAATTTGCACACAGAACCCTATGATTGAATATTGGTTCTGTTGTGGTTTTTCCACTCCGGAACCCTGCCTGTTCTTGAGCGATTATTTCGTCTTCTTGTGGGTTCAGTCTGTTCAAGATGATTTTTATCATCACCTTACTAGCATGGCTGATCAAACTGATAGTTCTGTAATTTTGGCACAGGTGGAGATTGCCTTTTTGGGGGAGTGTTATAATCAGTGAATGGTTCCACTGTGTTGGCCATTAGCCTGTCTGCTAGATCTTGTTGCAGATGTTTGCTAGTAGCTCTATCACTGATTCCCCACCATTCTTGATAAGTTCAGCTGGGATGTTGTCTACTCCAGCTGCCTTCGCATTCTTCAGTGCTCTTATTGCTGACTCCACCTCTTGTTTAAGAATGGGGGAAATCATCATAATTTGAGTTTCGAACTTGAAGTACATCTGGGTATCCTGTGGACGGATGGTTATAGAGTTCTTTACAATACTCAGTCCACTTTCCGCAATGTTACTTGCTTGTCTGAGGCATTTTTAATTTTCGTCGTGAATGGTACTGACTCTTGGTTGCTTCTGCCTGGTGAGGTCTTTCACAATTTGGAATGCCTTTTTTTCCTGTCATTCTTTATCAGACTCCTCTCTATTTCTGTGCAAGTTTGTCCAGTCCAATTTTCTTTTGATTTATACAAGTTTGTTTTTGTTTTTGTTTATTTCTTGATTTCTACTGCCACTGTTGTGTGTATGGTGTTTTTTGAGGTCTCTTTGGGCATCACACAGATTAAGAATATCTTATGTAACCCAGGGTTTCTTTGGGCGATAGAGGCCAATGATATCCTTGGCAGCTGTTGTAATGACTGTGTTGAAAGTGTCTGTCATCACTTTAACATCAAAATCCATCACAAGGAAAGGTGCAAATTTTCCTCCAATTGTGGCTTGGAATGACTTGCAGATGTTTGGGTCCTTCCGTTGTTCAAGGTTGAATTTGAGCCTGATTTTCTTTGGCTTGTTAATTGTCTTCAACCTCACTCGGAAGTTCATAATGACGAGGTCGTGATCACTCCCACCATCAGCACCTGGGAAAGTTCTTGTTTTTGTTCTATTGATGCCAGATCGGTACCGGTTTTGAACCAGTGTGTAGGCTATATGGTTATTAAAGATTCCATTTGGTGCGTGCTATGTCCGGTGTTGTGAAGCTTTATGTTGGCCCAGGGTGTTGGCTAGTACTAAGTTGTAGCTTGCGAACTCGAGCAGTCATCTCCATCTTTCATTGGATAGCTCATTGCAAGAAGGTCCACAATGATCATTTCAGTCTTTTAGAGCATCTTTGCCAACTTTGGCATTCCAGTCTCCTTGGATAATGAGACTGTCTTTTTTATTTAACATGTGTATTAAACCCTACATAAATGTTAATATTATCCCCAATAATATTGAAATGTTGACCATTTCGGAATCGTTCCACAACATTGTTGTAACAATGTTTCCCAATATCTTCTATATTGCTGTTGGCTGTTTGGTAGAAAGTAGTCACACATACTACCTGAAGATGGTCAAAGACCTGGTTTAAAAATATTACAATAATTATTGCCCTGATTATCGTATGCATATTATGTTGTTGAGAATTTATGTTCTGTATATACTTACTTAGAAGTAAAAACTGCACAGACAGAACTTAAAAGATCATGCTACATAACACAACAACATAATAATCAGGCATTTATCAATAAAATTCCTGGGCCCACATGGGTTATTTACAAAGAAAATTATGAGTCTAACCTGTAAGAATATAGTATAAGAGAAAACACGAGTCCGCACCCTTCGGTGGTTCCAGACGAATTTTATGGGCCATACTCCTAAGTCTCTGCATTTCTTAAATAGTCGCATGTCTCCAGAGTGAGAGTCGAAACTGTATTTGTCGATATAACGTTAAAACGTTACAAATTTAGGGCGTTATCTCCTTCTATATAGCTCGAGGTCATCAGTAATATCATTGAATGCATCAATAGCATTTCTCAACGTTTAATGTTGCTTCTTCTGGACTTTAATGTTCTGTGATTGATTATATCGTTTATTTCACAGTTTCTTGCACAAATACTGTTGAACCGCATGTGATAATCTTGAACCAATTAATGCCCAAGAACGTTTTGCCAGTTGTTATGTTTCTGTGTATTGGAGTTTTAATTCCATAATATTTTTTAAAAATTAGAATGCTTATACCATTCCTCCATCAGGTTTACCATCTCTGCTAATGTATTCTTTTTGCTAACCTTACTGATTTTATTTTGTTATTATTGTTGATGTGTTTCAAAATGCAAACATTTCTTTTTATTGTTTTATAAATCTAAAGACGAATGTATTGAGTTAATAGCATTTTAATTTAATGTTCATGTTAAATGGACTGCTCTTCATTCATAACGAAGAAATATATTACATGGCGGATGAGTGGTGGGTTGACACATGGGTGAATGGGTAGGTGTTAAAACGGATAAACCACGCCAAGCTTACAAAAATTTCAGATCTTATAGACGCTGAAAAATTGGCAATAAATCTTTCTTACCCCTTACACGCTTGAATACACTTTCAACTGTCATATCAACCACAAATGTGAAAGATAATTATTGAATATTTTAATATCTTAAAGCGACAATTCATAATTGCCTATTTGCTTGAATAAGTAAAACAGTTTTGCAGAATATGCTAAAATGATATAATTATATTCAAACATTTATCACAAACACAAAGGTCATTATAATTTCTCAAAATATAATTGCATAGTTTTCATTTTTGATCCTGAAGTCCCGAGTCGTCTCCCATTAATACATTTCTCTTAGCACAAGTGCGGCAGAAACTAAATTTATAGAACAAAAATTGATAGAAACCAGTTGCTAAGAATCATATTAAAGAGTCAATCAACATGCAGTAGATATACTTACGATAACCCAAAGAAAATATTGTAAACTAAATAAATAATGTGCTTTGATGAAGATGAATCATTCATTACTGCCACTGATGATTAACATGATAACCAAAAATAGGTAGGTCATAGCGGAATTGTGTGTATAAAGAGATAGGAGATAAAACATTATTATAATACCACTAAACATAGATTTCCGCTGAAGAGAAAGTTACAACTATTGTTATTCACTGCATTTCGCTAGATCATTAGAAAACTTCATGTGCTTTATAATGATGGATAAATAATACGTTTATTAAAAACAAACGGTAAATAGAAATTTTAGATGATTGTAGATTGATAAATCTGGGATATGTGAAAGAGCATGTCATGGACATGTCAACTCATTCTCCTTTGTGTAAAGTAAATAGTATAGTGGCAGTTTTGAAACCTTACATACTGAAAGTCCTAAAAGGGGAATAACTCTCTCTCTCTCTCTCTCTCTCTCTCTCTCTCTCTCTCTCTCTCTCACACACACATATATATATATATATAGTTATATATATATATATATATATATATATATATATATATATATATATATATATATATATATATATTAATAAAGCTTATTCAAAACTTCCATTTTCTTCAGCTTTGCAAGAAACAATTATTATTATTATTATTTTTATTATTATTATTATTATTATTATTATTATTATTATTATTATTATTAACATATATGTACAAACTATGTTATTGTGTTTCTTTAAAAAAAATCATTTTAGGTCTACTATAGGGACCTACATTCCATTTTTTCAGGATTAATCCTTTATTTCCTTTTTTTGCAGTAGGTTCGTGCAGATAAAAAACCCAGCTCATTTAAAATTTCCCATTATCAATGCACTTCTATTTTCCACTTAACATATTCTTGATCAGTATCAGCCACAGTTTTGAATCATTGCATTCATAGTCTATATTTATGTTCATTGCTTTAAAATAAGTGGATGAAAAGGTATTGAAATTACGAGTTGTTATTTCACAATCTCACTGCTTAGTGTTTCAAGATATTTTAGTAAAGGCCCTATGGCTTCAATACAAGCGAAATATATAGCCGAATCTTTATCCCCCATTTTTACTGAATCGTGCATTATTAATAGCCTGTTAAAGTCGTATCGTCTGCATTGTATATGCTGACTCAGCTCGGTGCTAGAGCGCAAGTGCAATAAATGAATAATTTGTCAAAGGGACTCACATATTGAAATAACATAGTTTGGTATGTGGTATGTGGTAAACTCACCCCTCTGAAATACAATCACATTTTATATTTAGAACTATTCCTATGTAACATATACAATTAATTGGATATACCTAGGACTGCATTTGGGTTAGAGCACTGATGCATGATACCGTTAGGTTACAGTGGCCGTTTCTCGAAGCACGGCATCACATCCTGCTCTGTGTGTGTGTGTGTGTGTGTGTGTGTGTGTGTGTGTGCAGAACACATTGGATTTCATTATATGGTCGATTTGATTTACATGTCTCCCTCATTATCTTATAGAAAACGATTTCACCAAAATCGGTAGAAAAGACTTCGTAATACCATCTTTACAATTTCTAGGTTAAAATAATGCTTATTTATGTTCGGTTTACACAGAGACAAGTATTTAGAAACAAATGTGTGGAGTAGAAGAAATCGTGATCAAAATTTTCACATACCATTTGGACATTTTATTGTGATATTATTAACTAGTTTAAACAAGTTTTTGAGTGACAATTAATTGTTAGACTTTCGTCTTTTTATTATTACTATTGAATTCACACACCCCAGTAGGCAAATACGGTAAAATGCTTTGTCGGCATATGAATGCAATTGAATGTTGTTTAGAGCGATTTTCCGGTCAAGGATTGTTCTTTCGTTTTTGATACCAGGTATTCGTAAAATTACATTACAATGTAAAATCCCAAACTTCCTAGTAGGACCATAATCATAGCTTCTGCATTCGGAGTCCAAACATGTGTTCTACGTGAGTATACAATTGTTCTAAACTGCTATTACACATTTTAAACGTTCTTTCAAAGCCGGCCGGCGTATAACAGGAAGAAGGATTCCAGTTATCTCCCTTTCGTCCGTAACGGATAAGCAACTTAAACATTCTGCCGTTAATTTCAATAACCTGGTTCAAATACCTCATAAATTGTCAACCGTGGTGTCAACTGTCCCAGGGATACTACTACATATTGCATTATTCAACGCTCAATCAGTAGGATCACCGGAAAAGCGCACAGAAATTGTTAATTGTATGAATGACCAGAATACTGACGTCTTCTTCCTGACAGAAACTTGGTTACATTCCGTAGTTGATGAATGTAAGTGTGCGGATTTAACACCCAGCCATTACTCCATCAAGTCGTTCCCCCGCAACTCTCGCGGAGGTGGAATTGCTGTAATTACATAGAATTCCATGATCAAATGCCTCAAGTACAACAAAACCTTCAACTTCTGCCACACATCGTTTGAACTAGTCCAAACAACGCTCACACTGGAACAAAGGTCAGTCCATTTTTTCTGTCTCTACCGTCCTCCTCCTAGTAGAAAAAACAAGCTGAATGAATCTCTCTTTTTCGAGCAGTTTCCAAATCTTCTAGAGTATGGAAATTCGATAGGTGGCAACATAATTATTCTTGGTGATTTCAGCTTTCATTATGACTGTCCTGGTAAACCAAACACGTCAAAACGCCTAGATTCCATTCATGTTTTCAATCTTAAACAGTCGGTTAACCAACCTACCCATAAAGGTGGTCACATTTTAGACTGGTTTCTTTATAGACCTGATGATAATATTCTGGAATGAACTCTTGTATCCCACGAACTTGCATCGGATCACCTCTGCATTGTATGCCATCTCGACGTATCAGTCCCTAACCCTTCACCTCTATTGGCTACTAAGAGAAACCTCCGTATGATAAATAGAACCAAATTCATGCATGACATCCAAGAAAAGCTAACAACTTTCTTACATCCAACAACGGAACAGCTTGATAACTGCCTGCGTTCATTGCTTGAAAAACATGCCCCAGCCACCAAATGCAGAGTATCAATAAACAAAGTGTTCTCCTTGGTATAGCAGTGGTAGGGACCAGCTTCGCACTGTTAAAAGACCTCGCCGAAAAGCAGATAGGCTTTGGATTTCCACCAGACTCACTATTCATAAACAAATCTACGAAGCCGCTAAGAAGAACGTCACAAACGTAGTCCATTTAGCCAAATCATCCCACTACAGTTCTAAGATCACGGAGAGTTCCAGCTGCAAAGAGCTTTACGAGATAACTAACAAACTAATGACAAGGAACAAATGTACACCACTTCCAACAACCTTCTCTCCACTAGATATACCAGACCAATTTGCAAATTTCTTCAATGACAAAGTTAAAACAAATAGAGATTTGCTTGACAGCACAATTTCTACTGATTCGTCACCATACAGTTATGATGCAGAATTTCAGCGACAACCGTTAGGAGCATTTAAACCTGTTTCTATAGATTTAGTACGGACAATCGTGATGAAAAGTGCACCAAAGTTTTGTGAACTTGATCCTATTCCGACATCACTGCTGCTTGATTGCTTAGAACCAATATTGCCTTCACTAACTGATGTTATTAATATCTCTCTCTCATCAGGGGAATTCCCATCATTTTTCAAAACTGCCATCGTAAAGCCACTGCTGAAGAAACCAACACTGGACCATAACGATTTAAAGAACTACCGCCCAGTTTCTAATCTCCCTTTCATATAAAAAATCTTAGAAAAGGTTGTTCTAACTCAACTTGTATCTCATTTGAATTCAAACAGTCTTTTTAGTAATGTACAGTCTGCATATCGCCCTTGCCACAGTACGGAAACTACTCTTCTGAAAGTATCTAGTGACATTCTCTCTGCTTTGGATAGTAGAAAGATTACTGTCCTCACTCTCCTGGATTTATCTGCAGCATTTGACACAATAGACCATGATATGTTACTTCACCGTCTCCAGCATGTATTTGGCATTCAGAATATAGCCTTACAGTGGATCAAGTCCTACTTAGTCAACAGGACACACATTATATCTGCAAATGGAATACACTCCAGCCCAGTTGACGTATGTTATGGTGTTCCACAGGGATCTGTTCTTGGAACTGTTCTCTTCAATCTGTACACTCAGCCGCTCTCAAGTGTCATAGATCATCACCCAGTGTCGCACCAATTGTACGCCGATGACACCCAAACAAATATACAAGTATAGCCACCCAACTGAAGTTGATGCTACCATCCATGGAGTAGAGAAGTGCATTTCGGATGTGAAATCATGGATGACATGTAACAAGCTGCAGATGAATGATGACAAAACTGAGGCTATTCTGATCATAACACAAAGACTTTCTCATTCACATCCTTTACCTCAGACAATAAATATCAGCAACACCAACATTAAATTCTCACGGTCAGTACGGAATCTAGGTGTTACTCTAGACAGTACTCTCACATTGCACCAACATGTCATGAACATCTGCAGGGCTGCATATCTTGAATTGAGACGCATCAGTTCCATTCGTAAATTTCTTTCTGTTGATGCCACGAAAACACTTGTGTGTTCATTAGTACTTTCAAGACTAGACTTTTGTAACTCAATTCTGTCTGGTTCATCACAATATATACTCCAGAAACTTCAAAAAGTTCAAAACACAGCTGCACGGATCATCTTTAGAGTACCTCTATCAGAGCACAATTCACCAATGCTCTGTACCCTACACTGCCTATAAATTCGATACAGAATCAAACACAAAATTTGTTCTCTGTGCTATATTTCAATGACAGACTCCAGTCCAACATACCTATCCAGCCTCACCCATGTGTATAAACCAGCTAGATCCTTACAATCTTCTTCTGATAATCGTATACTCATTATTCCCAAGGTGAAAACAAAGTCATATAGACAACGTTCGTTTGCATACCAAGGCCCTCCGACGTGGAACGAATTGCCCACACAGTGGTCTCTTTTAAGAGTGCTCTCAAGACTCACCTGTTTCGACTTCAGGGACAAACTTAGCGACCAATCATGTTTTGTATCTTATATATTTTCAGCATGTTTTTATGTTTTCCAATTTCATTGTCTTTGTCATTTGTTGTTCTGTAGTGTAGTCATATCATTATTGATAGGTAAAGCGCTTAGAGCTTTTAAAGATTAGGCTCTATACAAAGTCCTCATTATTATTTATTATTATTATTATTATTTTAGAAACCTAGTTCTTGGTACATGTAAATTAATTTTCAGCAATTATGATTGGTATCAAAAATATTTCCAGCACAAAAGTCTTCAAGTTAAGACCCCACAATTGCAACATGAATTGATTTCCATTATTGCTGTTATTGTGACTACAAAAATATTGTGTATCAGTTGAGACATCACCAGATTGTGTTTGAAGATTTGAGGTTTTCTAATAAGATATGGCCATCAAAAAGAGATATGTGGACTATGGAAAGTCTTCGTAATAATTTTTATGAAACTATTTAGATTTTCTCTGTCTGAAATCTTACAGTAATCGAACATATTTTCTTAACTTAAGATAAATCGAACATGAATATACATACTTTGTGTTGACCGCTCTGGTGGCCTAGTGGTTAGAGCGTCCGCCTAGGATGTGGGAGGCCGTGAGTTCGATACCCGGTTTAGTCATACCAAAGACGTACAAAAATAGTACTAACAGCAGTCTCGCTTGGCGCTCAGCATTAGGACGTTAGTGTTAGGACTGGTCGGCCTGGTGTCAGGATAATGTGACTGGGTTGGAAATCATGCTATGTCTGCGGCATGATGCCGCAGTGCTAGACATTAATATAAACTGTAACATTGCAGACATCGTAGCTACTTTAGAAATCAAAACACATACTTTGTTATTTTATTTTTTTCAGAAAGCAGTTAATTTATTAAGGGCTGGAAATATCTGACATAATCACGCTTAACTAGTTAATGCCTAATATACTTGTAAATGTAGATATATAATGTATCTAAATGGCGTCAATATGGATCATATCCTAATGTTTCTTAATATGTTTGTTCAAAGGTTAGATAATGATTTATTATTTGAGATAAAAATGAAAACAAACATTGTCTCAGCAATTTAGTGTCTCAGGGATTTATAGGTGGAGAGTAGAACCTGTTTTCATAGATAATTTTGAAACTCTTGTCCCGGTCAGTGTGTATAATTTCCCATAGTACTGAAGAAAAGTTCTCAAAGGAATGGCACTCAAGGCTCCACCAGTATGTTGTATAACACTTGCTGAGGACATACAAGGTGAGGATGGTGAAGAACCAGAACGTCTTACCATACCTCATGGCATCATTGTCCAGGTCAGTGTGTATAGTTTCCCATAGTATTGTATAGTATAGTATCCCATAGTATTTCCCATTTAAAATAAATTTTATAAAGTTTATAAAGCTATGAAAGAGTTTAGGTTTATCTCCTTAATGCATGATACTTATTACCGAAACAAATGATAAAAAGAAGCTATTCAATATATATTTTTTATCGGTCTTAACTTCATGTAAGCGAGAAAAAATGCATACCTATTGATTTATATGATTGTTCCTATCGTTTCAGTTGATTCTAGCAAACGACAAATGCCGATCAAAGTTTATATATGGAATTTCAAAGGCAAAACAGAAGCCTGGGGCCACGCCTCAATGTCCCTAAACGATGGTACACACATTAGTTGGTGGCCTTGTGGTGGGGATGAAAGAAAGTCTGTCAAAGGAAATGCAGTCAAGGCTCCACCAATGCGTAGTATGACACTTGATGACGACATACTAGGTGAGGATGGTAATAAACCAGATGTCACTCGTACTATACCACCTGGCTTCATCAATGAAGCGGCCATTAAAACATGGTGGGAGTCTTTCAGCAAGGAGGAAAACTGGCGTGCATTTGATCAGAATTGTTCCACTGTTGTCTATAAGGCTCTATATGTCGGCTCCGCCCTGAATTTCTTTCCAGCTGTTGAGAAACAACGGTACGAGTCAGTTTTTATCTGGACCCCGAGCACCGTGGATGAATTTGTTCAGCATCTAATAGAACGTTTTCAAATCACATAGGACAAAGTCTCTTTCAGGTCCAATTTTTTATTCTATAGCAAATACAAAAGTTTGTTATATCGCATTTGACTTGTTTTGAATGATAGATCTAATTTGTCAAAAAAGTACATTCGTTTTCATGTCCTTTAAGTGAGAATACTGAGGAAAACATTTTAATTTTTTATGAGACGTTCCTTTTTATAGACCGTTCCACTCGACCTTTATTGATTTGTAATTTTCAGCTTTCACCGGGGTGAAAATAGTGTGTATGTTGTAATAAAGATTCTACCATCAGCATCTATCCATTATTCATTTCAAATCGTAGAGTATGGACGACTGAAGTAAAGCGTCTTCCGTTTGTTTTCTTTGCTACTGATTGTGACCCCGAGTGGCCGAGTGGTCTCAAGCGTTCTCCATTAAGGATAATTGCCGTCTTACCTCTACGTGGCTTTGAGTCTCGGATTTGGCCAATATGGGTATGTGAAAAAGCTTGCCAGTAGCTTCTCGTGGGTCGGTTGTTCTTTCCGGGTTTCTTCCAGGGTTCTTTCTTCACCATTAATACTGGCAGCCATGTATAGCCTTCCCTGTGCTTAAAATGGCTTTAATTCTTACAACTTTGCTATTGATTATTGGTAGCACGAGGAAGGTTTAACTGAGGGAAAAAATTGTTCAGCGTCTTACAGATCACTTACATCCGAGTGCAACTGGCCAAACGCAGCCAAAACCTTCCAGACGTGGTTTGGGAAACTTTACGGAGATGATGTCATGATTCCATCTTACTGTTACAATCAAACTAGAATTGTGACTTGAAATGCAACAAAAAATGATTCTTATCTTTGCATAGATACATAAAGTCTAGCCTCCGTACGACAACGATTCGCATGCCTACCCCACCCCCCTTAACAAAATAGTTTTCAAATCGCCATGGTCCTTCATAAATACGATTGATTTAAAATGTGTGTATTTGTGAGGAAAACAAATTATTTTTGGATTGATGACGTTTATATGGGAATATTTACTGAATAAAGAATATGATAAATTTGCAAACAGCAATATTTTAAAATTTCATTGAATATGTATCTTTCCTTTTCATATATTGTTCCCATTAAGCTTAGTTGAATTCTATTTTAAATTAGTATCCCTGTATATCATAGGTAAAGAATAAAGATATCGCTAAATGATAGGGTACAATAATGTGCTGGCTTTAATACAGTTAAATTTTGAAAGCCAATTTCATTTAATCATCCGCAAATCATAGAGTTTTGGCTACTGAAAACAATCGTGTCTACAGTGCATTTCCTTAAGTAAGGTTTTACAAATGTGCGAATAAAATACTGGAACGCTTTTGAACAAATTTGTTGAAAAAGTATTATTTTATGCACGAAATAGACCAATAAAGAAAGAAAACAATGCTATGTTCAAGTCTAACGTCAAGCCTGCTGCAGAACTTTCGAAAAAAACTAGACACATTGTAAACAGTTTGTTTTCTTCGAAGAATGATCATGTTAGACATGTTGAGAAGGACACACTAGGAGAGCTAACCCAGATTGATCTGTGCAGGATTAAAAGCAACAACTCATTGATTGCGAGTCCAGAACAATTATGAAACCTATTGCCAATATATGTATGTATGTATGTATGTATGTATGTATGTATGTATGTATGTATGTATGTATGTATGTATGTATGTATGTATGTATGTATGTATGTGTGTGTGTGTGTGTGTGTGTGTGTGTGTGTGTGTGTGTGTGTGTGTGTGTGTGTGTGTGTGTTTACTCATACATGGTGTTGCGGTACTCTTATCAGATCATGACATGTGCTCTCACATCCTGCTCATTTATCTGGAGATTATGGTCTTGTTCTATCCCTTTTAACTCTTTTCTTGCTTTCCAAGATCTTAGTTAAACAGAGAACACAAAATTGTCGACATCACAATTCATTTATAATCTCTGTAAATGATTAAAATTCCGATTTTACTTCCAGTAAAAGGTTTGAAAACATACACGGCACAGCTCATAATGAATAAATCACATCACAATAGAACAACTGTGTCAGATTTATTAGTTATAAACTATTTTTTCAGCATTAGTTTTCAGAAGCTTTTTATTGTATGTGTTGCGTCAATGGATAGGTGTAATACATTACGCAATAAATTCTCAACTGTGACAAAACTACAGACATTTAAACTTAAGTCTACTGCATTGGCACAAAATAAGTATAATGTAAGATTTGGAAACGTAGACATTTGAAAATAAAATCATTGTACTGAAAGGATTGTACAAAATGCAAGATAAATTTAGTCTGAGACAGCTATCGAAGTGTTCGGTTATTTCTGCCGATGGCATATTTCCACCGAATTTACAATCGTTTGGCAGCATTGTTATGAGGAGTATGATTTTTCTTGTTATGGAACTTATTATTTTTAGATGTCTTTATTTATAGAAGAGTCATTCTAATCTGATACTTTCCATCGATAACTTGTTGTGTTCATATGTATCATGGACTGCATTATACAGTCTGTATTTAAAGGTCTACTAGAGTCAAATAAACATTTTATATCATATGTTCCTTTTTCGCTGAAAAACTCAGAAATGTACATTTTAGATATAGCTTTTGACACACAGAAGGGAAAATTAAGTTTTTTTGAGCATACATAGATGTTTTACGGAAAACGCTCCGGAAATATTTATAAACTTCCGGTGAAAAATCGGATTTCCGGATGTGACGCACAGTCGGGAAGTCCATCAAATTTAGCGTATGCGATGATAATGGGTGATAGGGACGATGTTGAGATTGCCAACGATACATAACTAAGATCATCAATATGACTCAAATAATGATAGTTCTCTATATGGAAACACTGGAGAAATCGCAGATATCATGTTGATAATATCAAGGTTACATGAAAAACAGAATCATTACATATCTCGCATATTTATAATTGTCCTCAATGTAAAAGAACCTAGAAAATCCCGGGTACGGAAATAACCTTAATTAAATGGAAAATATGGAGAAAGTATCAAGCAAATATGGAAATTATCGACTAGGTTAGAATTAATGAGTGCTATCATCAACTTTGGCACATATGGTCGAGGTTTCGGGAGAAATAATAATAATAATAATAATAATAATAATAATAATGACTTTGTATAGCGCCTAATCCATAGAAGCTCTAAGCGCTTTACAACATCTATACTGATATGACAACATTAAGCAAAAAAAAAAAAAAAAAAAAAAAAAAAAAAAAAAAAAAAACAAACAACCAAAACAAACCCCCCTATGAAATTAGAAAACATACAAAATGCTGAAAATATTTAAGGTAGGAAATATTATTAGGTCTTTAGGTATTTCCTGCAGTCGATAAAGGTGAGTTTTAAGAGTACTCTTGATAGGGATCACAGTGTCTTTGTGTCTAATCAAAGTGGGCAATTCATTCCAAGTTGCTGGGCCCTGGTACTGAAAACAACGTTGTCCATATGACTTCGTTTTCATAGCGGGAATAATGAGTATACAATTGTCAGAAGAGGAGCGCAAGTATCTTGCTTGTGTGTAAACATGGGTGAGACCAGAAAGGTATGTTGGACTGGAGTCCGTCAGTGAAACGTAGCTCAGAGAACAACTTTTATTCTTGATGATGGATCGAATGGCTAGCCAGTGTAGGGTACAGACATGCGGGAGGTGTGCTGTGATTGTGGTGCTCTAACGATGATCCAAGCAGCTGTGTTTTTAAAATTTATGGAGTAGATATTGAGACAAACCAGAAGGAATTGAGTTACAGTAGCCCAGTCTTGAAAGTGCTAAAGAACACAAACTTGTTTTAGTGGCATCACCTGAAAGATATTTGCGAATGGAGCTGATGCGTCTCAGCTCAAGATATGAAGCGACGTTCTTCGTAGCTGCTTCATAGATTTGATTAAGAATAGTGAGTCTGGTGGAAAACCAGTCTCTCCGCTTTACGGCGGTGTTTTTTTTAGCAGTGCAAAGCTTGTCCCTAACACTGCCATACCACGGAGAACACTTTTGAATTGATACTCTGCACTTTGTGACTGGGGCATTTTCATCAAGCAATGAACGCAGGCTGTTATCGAGTTGTTCTGCTGTAGAAGGTAAGCAAGTTGTTAGATTTGTTTGGATGTGATGTATTGGTTTGGTTCTATTCCTCATAAGTAGGTTTCTTTTAGTAGCAAATAAAGGTTGATGGTTTGGGACTGATACGTCCAGATGGCATATCTTGCAGAGGTCATCCGATGCAAATTCGTGGGATATTAGGGTGGACCATAGAAAATTATCATCAGGTCTATAAAGAATCCAATCTAAAATGTGGCCATGTTTATGGTTGGGTTGGTTAACTGATTGTTTAAGGTTGAAAGCATAAATGTAGTCTAGAAGTTTTGATGTGTATGGATTTCCTGGACAGGTTGCCACCTATCGAATTTTCATCCTTTAGGAGCTTGCTTTTTCTACCATGAGGAGGGCGGTAGAGGCAGAATAAATGGAATGATCTAACCTTGTTTTCCAGTGTTACTGTTGTTTGGACTAGTTCAAACGATGTGGTGCAGAAATTGAAGGATGAATTGTGTCTAAGACATTTTATCATGGATTTTTTTGTGATGACGGCAACTCCACATCCGCGAGAGTAGCGAAGTAACGACTTGATGGAGTAACCAATGGGTGTTAGATCCGCGCACGAGGGCTCATCGCCTGATATTTCTGTTAGGAAAAAGACATCGATATTCTGATCGTTTGATGAAATTAACTATATATGTTTTTATTGCTTTTTCTAGCAGTCTTATTGACACGGCGTTGAATAATGCAATACGCAGTGGTATCTATGGGATAGTTCACACACAGGTTAGCGATTTAATATGGATTTGCACCAGGTTAACTAAATTGACGACCAAATTTTTAAATTCTTTTGCCGGAAATGGTGAAAGGGAGATAACTGGCATTTTAACTTCTTGTTCTACGCCGGTCAGCTTTGCAGCGTTGTTTTTTTTTTTCCGCTTCCGTTTACATTTAAGTAGTGATACCCGTAGTCCCATTTTATTTAGTCTTGAGCACAATGTAGTATGGAAAGCCAAAGAGAGGTCATTTAAAGCAGTAATGAGAGTCTATTATAGGAAGACAACTGAGAACAATTCTAATTGTTCTCGTTTCCAAGACATGGAATTCTTTGTGATGACAGCAATTCCACCTCCGCGAGAGCGGCTGGAGAATGACTTGATGTAGTAACCGGTGGGTGTTAGATCCGCGCACTTGGGCTCATCCTCTGATGTTGTAGCCATGTTTCTGTCAGGAAAAAATATTTTGATCGTTGATAAAATTAATTATTTCTGTGCGTTTTTCCGGTTGTCCTACTGATAGGGCATTAAATGATTTTACACGAAATTGTATCTCTGGGATAGTTGACATAAAGGTTGACGATTTAATAGGGATTTGAATCAGGTTATCTAAATTAACGGCCGAATTTTTAAATTGTTGAGACAGAAAGGGGGAAAGGGAGATAACTGGAATTCTTCCTATTATATACCGACCAGCTTTGAAATTACTTTTTTTAGATTCCATTCACATTTAAGTAATGATGAATGTAGTCCCAGTTTGTTTCGTCTTGAACACAATAGTGTGGAGAGCCAAGGAGTGGTAAATGAAAATAATTAATGAGAGTCCATCAATTGCATAAATGGGTTAGTTATGGCGTTGTAATCAAGAACAAAGGACGTTGTAGCAGTGAGCAAGACAGCTGAGAACATTCTAATCGTTTACGTTTCTAAAACAAGGAGATGAAGAAACGCATACGAACTGAACATGCCAATGCATGATGCAAGACACTAATGTCGACGAAGATAGACAACAAGCACACATATCATGAACAATAGCACAAACACGCGACAGCTGCTTCAAGCCGGTTCCATAAATAAATACAAAACATACATACATAAATACATACATACACACACACATACATAGATACATACATACATACATACATACATACATACATACATACATAAATACACACACACACACACACACACACACACACACACACACACACACACACACACACACACACACACACATACATACATACATACATACATACATACATACATACATACATACATACATACATACATACATACATACATACATACATACGAGACAGAACGATTACGACTGATCTTTATACTGTAAATCGGTTACGCGTTGTTGATATATGCAGTCACCGATGTCATTTGATAAATTTTCCTAGATGGTGTAAAGTATTTGCAGGTCGAAACACGTCTTGACCCTGTTTTTCGTAGGTTCGGTGATAATACAGTTAAAAACAACAAGACCCAACTGGGAACAGTACCGAAAGACGATTTCTAGTTACATTATAGTTCATGTAAACTAAGTAAGTATTGTTTGGTTTTGTTCCAAACAACGTATGAAAATAGATATAGACCTGAAATTTCCTGGATATATTTCCAATATGAGTAATAAATACTGATAAATGAGTGTAACGTAATATCGTTTATAATCATAAGTATATACAAGAGGATATTCATCAATTTCTCTTTCTGGTTATTCATGTTAATTTTTAGATCTTGAAATATCCTGTCCTAAGTTAACAAATTTAGATTTTTCTCAAGTTGTATAATCCACCTCGTTGCGAGACCTCCTACAAAATCATAGGTAATACTTCATAATAGACCTGTACAATGTCATTATAGCAGAAATATGCCATGGTATTTCAACTTCAGAAAATGCTTTCCTTTGGAAGGGGCAAACAGGCCAGTTCTTTAACTCAGACCACAAATGCGTTTTTAGTTTTTTTTTAATTCGAGATTGAGTTGCATGCAGTAACTTCTCTTGTTACTGAACGAGTTTAGTTGATATCTGGAAAGACTATACCACATTACACATGTTTCCTGTTACCTTTGGCCACATGAAAGATATGGTTACATAGCGTTGGTGTTTTATTCATAATGCCTATAAACATAATCTGTTTTGAAAACACTACAAGAAAGGTGGATTTTGTTTTGCTTTTTTATCTTAGCTTTATAACTATTCAGGTAAACGGAGTGTTACTAATCTAGTATGTGTAGTAACGATCAGTCTCAGCTTTTCCATCGAGTCGTAACCTGGAATGGAAACAAAATCTGTAGTACTTAAATTAAAAGCGTAAATCTTCACTTTGCCGTCTATATTCAAGTATACAATAAAAAAGACACCTTAACTGTGTCAGTACTGCAGCCACATAATATATATGAATGTACATAATATACGTATTTCTAGGCTGTTCGAAACTAATTAAATGTATAGTTTAACATTAACCCCCAAACAAATCCCCCACAACAGCACATTTGAAACAAATACTGCCTTAAATCGTAATTTTGGCAAGGTTCCTTTAACATTTACTTTTATGGGTTTAATAAAAGTGTTGGCAAAGTTGCCATAAATTAACAACAGGAATAGCAGCCATTAGTTTAAAGTATGTCTCGATTCATGCATGTTTAAATATGATACAAAATATATCTAACAGCTTCATTTCTGAAGTTAAACAGAACTTATGCCAAGCACCCACTTTTTATGTTTGTGTTAAAGCATCTGTAATGTACTACCTACATACTTATATGAATGTGTGTATATTTATATTTATTGTTATGTATATTTAATTTACTAGTTTGTTTGCTAGTTTCAAATGTTTGTTTTTCATCGCACGCCATTATAATGTAACATTTATTACTTTACTTGACCTTGTCCAAATTGAATTCATTTCTGCTTGACCTGATTTAATTTTATTAGTTTATTTTCTTTATGCAAACAGATATAAATACTGCCATTATACTCTATGTGTATTAGCTTAGTAATCAAATGATGATTCAAGTAAACAACTATTTGTATTTCTTCACGTGTCTCAGAGTAAAAATCATTAAGTTGAGTCAAGGTGTTGCCTGGATAACGTGGTATTTGTCATGTGCGAATTGTTTAGACACTTGTATGTATATCAGAAAAATGAACTTTTGACCCTCATCTGGTAATAGATTCTGTGTTAATTTGTCAAATGACTGATGTTCTGATAAAGGTTTTTTCAGTTGGGCTAAGTATATTTTATATGTTAAGCGGTATTATGTAGTGACCAGTTTGGGCTGAAGTTTGTTTCATTCACATTATTGTTATTGAAGTGATTATTTTCCCTCGAAATATAAAAGTTCTATGACATAATTCTTGCCCAAGCACACTGGAATTTATTCTAAATTAAAATTTAGAAAAATATTGTATGTGATTCAACAAGAGACCGTTGACACATCTGCATTTTGTAGATTATTACAGACGTTATCGTCTTCCATCTTGAATTGCATTCTAAATGAGTTTCACTTAGAACGTTTCATTGATATGACTTGTGTCTTTAATTCTTGGATTATTTTCAGATGTATTTCTCAATACCGGAAGCACTTCTTTTTTTTGAGATTTTATTCTCTGGCAATAAATCAGTGCAGGACTGGACAATTGAATTCGCTGGCTTCGTGCACTCAAGACCACCGACTTATATAGTGAATAATTTAAAGAACCATTTATCAACGAAAACTAGTAAAGGACCTTACAGATTACCAAAATCTCATTTTACTGCCATTTATTCGCTTTTTCAAACACATGGTCCTAACTATCATGTTTGTATTGTAAGATGTCAAAAGCTCATTCATACATTTACTAAAAAGAGTTTACGGTGTTAGTAAATATCACAAACTAGATGCAGGTATTATCTAGAACATAACTTCTTGTAATTTGAAAATAAAGCCAGCTAAACGAAATAATATATCCATGATAAAATATCTCATCTAATATGAAAATTATATTTGTAATCAATCAAAAGCTGCTGATCTGCTAAAGCTTTCATTTGTAATCAGGTGTTTTAGCCTTTGTTGCTAGGTAAGCACTCAATTGTAACAACACGTCATCTCGTTCAACCTGAACTTTGTAATTAATTGTACCATTTACTGCTAATACAATGTGCTATTTGTATAGCACGCGTGTTTCACAAAACAGCTGTCTGTACAATCTTGTAGATGCTCCTCCCAAATGGTTGGTCATCTTGACATGTGGTTTTTACCAAAACACTTCTAATGATGTCTAGTGGGATCTAATTTAAAGTGGTGGCAATCTATCTACCATGTCCACCACAGCCACTGATTTTGAATACTATGGTAATGCTGAAGAATTTCAGACCTGGTTTCAGGTAAAACATAGAAATGGTCATATCTCAGAAGTTCTTTTCACCCATTAGAGTACAAGTTCCTTCTTGAGACTCTTGTTTATATTTATTTTGCTGTTGTTTTTGTGCCTAGATTTTCTTTGTTATCTTTAAATAGACTATATGCAGATAAATAACTAAACTTCTTTGTTTTGTTTCAGTCTCTGGTATTCATCAGGAATTTATGGAAAGCATGCAGCAACTTAAAAATGTAAGTTTGTTTTGAAAATTATAGAACAGAATTAAGTAATTATGTACATATTTATGAGCTGCTTTTTTTGTTGTTCAACAGATTGATTTGCTTTTCATAGTGATAATTGCATAAAATATCTTAAGTCTAGTGATTTTTTTAATTGGTGTTAATATGTATTAATTTGTATGTTTTTCAAGTTAAGAAATGTTAATTCACTGGATTGAAATATGATCAGTAATTTTACTGCATCATTGATAACAAGATGACAATGAAATTGGAAGATCTTCCTAAATGTTCGCATGGCTGAGTGTTAAATTTTACCACTTCCCATTAAATATGACAATATACAAATTGTTATTTTCAAAATGTGTTATTTTACTTTGAACCTTGAATGAGAATTATGTAACTTTATATTTCTGCATGAATCATCACAAAACACAACAGATCGTAACTGTAAACCACTGACAGCATGCATGATCCAGAGATAAGTCTTTTAATTCAATCTGTTGTACAGACATCCTGTTAGCCATTATATGAGAATAAAATAAAAAGATAATTTGCTTGCTAGAAAACATAAAAAATATTTGGTAACAAATATTTTCACTCATTGCTTTGCCAGTGCGATGAAATACACCCATTTTTCATGCATTTCAAGCAAATATCCTGTGTTTAATGCTAAGGATATGTATTTTTTTAAATTTTATTTTCTTGTTCACATACATGGATCTATTGATAAATATAGGTGCTCCTAATATTTCAGTGTGGCTGGTATTGGGGTCCTTTAAGATGTGAAGAGGCAGAGGCAAAGCTAATGAATAAACCAGAAGGGTCATTCTTGGTGCGGGACAGCTCTGATGAGCGATACATTCTTAGCCTCTCCTTCAAATATCGTGGCCATGTTCATCACACCAGAATCGAGCATCACAAAGGTGAGGGAGAGAAAAAAGATGGTAGAATATACTATAGACTGTCAATGCTATATCGGTGTAAATTTTAGAACCAATGATTGACAGCAAAACATTCGCTGTTTAAATTATTAAAAAAATGTACTAAACTTAAAACCAATAATTACAAACCCTTTGAATTTGCATTTTGCAATATGTTTGCCACCAGATTTTTTAAAAATGTTTTGATTTTTGTCCCTGACAGCTTTTCGATAAGATGTTGTCATTTCATCCTTGTTTGGACTCCATAAAAACCACCAAACATGAGGAATTCAATTTGTTGTTGTTGTTTGAGGGTTTAATGCCATTTTTCGGCACAAGATAGGCTATACATGGCAGCCAGTATAAATGGTGGAGGAAGAACCTGGGAAAATCCCAGAAAAAAACAACGACCCATGAGAATATTAAATTTGAACTTGTTTGCATGTTTTGATTACCTGTACAATTTTCAGGCCGTTATAGAAATTGTTTAGTTTTGTGTACAGTTTTAACATGGAGATTTTTAACGGAAACCTCGTTAACATGAATTAGCAGCAATCAGATCAGAAAGCAGGGTCCACGCATGACTTGTATTCTTGTGTGAAGCGACTTATCTTCCCCACCAAAATAAGGCCAAGTTGGAGAAATTGGGAAAAGTGGGTGTTGATATGTAAAAATATACAATGTTATATGCTGTTGTTTAAAAGAGCCAGTTTGCTTGACCTTTGAGCCAGATAGTATACGTTACAAAATAATACAGTTATAGTTCATGAAAATATTCCGATTTTAACTTGACTGCTTTTGGATATGTTGAGCTCTTGGATTCGCTACAGTCAGCATGTTGGTAATTGTCCACCTCAGACATCACAGTCAGCATGTTGGTCATAGTCCACCTCAGACATCATGGGTCACTTATATCTCTTTGTTTCAAAATCATTAAGCTCAATTTGACTACTTTCTTGGAGATCACTCTCAGAATGTGTCACATTCTGGGGAAGAGAAATATTCTCATCAATAGCAAGGCTAGATAGGGTGAATATTCGTCATAGAATGGTGTCAACAGAGAGAGAGAGATTTTTTTCACCCTAGGAGAAAGGCAATGTTAGAATTGATCGCAAAGAGACTTGACTAGAAGCTTTCTCTTTATGTGTCTCAAGTGCCAGACAAGATATTCATTGTGGAGGACGCCTTTATGATTTGGGATTGATTATACTAATGCCTTCCCACCATATAATCTCACAGCATCTTCAAAGAGTCAGGACTTCCAAGTCAAAGCTTGTTCTGTGGCCAAAGCAGTCATGGTTCGTTAATCTCGACATGTTGATCCATGGCATTACCAATAATTAGGGATCCCGGGAAATTACCATTAATGAGGGATCCCAACACTGAGGGTCCGTTATGCACAGCATCTAAATTTTCTACTTTATGTTTTATCATGTGAAATGATCTTTCTAGCAGCACCAGGTTTTGTGCAAGTTTGCCAAATATATTACTCAGGCTAGAAGGCAGTCAACTTCTAAAGTTTATAACTTCAATTGAAGCATTTTCTATTATAGATGCCATAAGGTCAAGGCTATTGCTGCCTAATTCTTTTTGGGATAATATCCTGAGAGTTGCCTGCTGGCGATCTCACTCTGTCATTTTACCTATCTTTAATGTTAAATCAGAGTGAGGGCAAGGGCATGTATGCTTTGGGTTCAATTGCATAAACGACAAGTTGTCGAGTCATCTTTCAGTCGTCTTGAGCAAAACATCTTACTAAGGGCAAAATTCAGCAAAACAGTAATAGCAAGGATGTAAACTTCAATTACATAAAACTTACTTCTGAACTGAGTGAAGGTGAAGGTATAAAATATTTGTTTTTGTTATTTTTTTGTTTTTAGGGTTTAACGCCATTTTTCAGTATAATATAGGCTATTCATGGCGGCCAGTATTATTGGTGGAGGAAGAACACGGAAAGAACCACCGACCCACGAGAAGCTACTGGCAAGCTTTCTCACATACCCACATTGACCGAATCCGAGACTCGAACACATGCAGACATGGGTGAGATGGTATTGATCCGTAACGAACAGCACTTTGGACCACTCGGCCACTCGGGGCCCCTTATCAAATATTTTAGGTCAGGTTGTTTATTCTTGAGTACTAGCAACAGGAAAGCTGTATAGTATAGTATAACCCTCTTGAAAGATCACCTCTTTTTCCAATAAAATATGGTCTCTCAAGATAGGTGGTCTCTCATAACAGGTCACTATCCTATATATTTTATAAATTTGTGCATTGAGTAGATGGTTTTTCAAGACAGGTGGTCTCACATAGCAGTGGTCTTTCAAGAAAGGCTTTACTGTAATGCAGTAATTGTTGCTAAATATTACATCATTAAAATTGTTTTCATCCTCTCTTCCCCATATTCTTCAGGAGGTAGTTTACAGCCATATCAACAGTTTGATTGACTAATTCTACTGCTGCACTTTCTGTATTGTTCCAACTCTATACAGTACCATTTGCAGAGGTAGATTGCAAAAGTCATGTAGGTTGATAGCTTGTTGTAACATAGACTAGTCACATGTAAAGACTGCATCTCAATGTACGAACAACATACAGTTGTAGCTGAAGAAAGAATTTTGGTATTAATCCTATTGTATCTAGAAAATATGTCAAGGTGATGCATGATGTTTCTGAAGACAACCAGTTAAAGGGGCACCGAGTGGCCGAGTTGTCACAAGCGCTTTAAATTACAGATCACTGCCATCTCAACTCTGTCTGCGTGGGTTCGAGTCTAAGATTCGGCTAATTTAGTTATGTGAGAAAGATTGCCAGTAGCTTCTTGTGGGTCGTTAGTTCTTTCTGGGGGTTCCCCCGAGTTATTCTCCACCAATAATACTGGCCGCCATGTATAGCCTATCGTATGCTGAAAAATGGCATTAAACCCTACAACAACAACAACAACAACAACCAATTGACTGTTCAGTTTATTTGTTTCACAAAGGTTTCTCAGTACAGTCGACTCCACTTAACTGCACATCGGTTAACTGCACACTCCGGATAAATCACGCCGGTCCAGTTTTTCCCCAATGCTTTTCAATATACTGTACCGTACTTTGGTTAACTGAACACTCCGGTTAACTGCACTGTCTCGTGACAGGCCCGAGGGTGTGCAGTTAACCGATGTCGACTGTATTTGACAACTTTGATATTTTTCTGTTAGATATAGGTGAAAATACAAAATTAAAGTAGTTTATCACTATTGAACACATACTTGTAAATATTTAATGTTATGCGTAATTATTGTTCATGTAATCATTATTCCAGTATTATTAATCACTCATCCGAATTGTAACTGTCTAATCTCCAGGAGGGATATTTGTGTAACCATTATCCTGTTAGCAACCATTATAGTACACAACAACAATTCTGATTGGTTTCATTATTTCAACTTGCCATAGTCCTTTTGCTAACACTAGCTAACAGAAGCAAATTTAACCTGCTGTACGTCCTGTGCCTATTTCTTCGTCATACCAGATCATAGGTAATAGATGTGTCACTGCAAGCCTGAGTTAGATGATCCTGTTATAAAATAAACAAAATGTGCACATCTTGTTTTTTAAGTGTTCACCCTGGGGATTTGGTTGGATCAAATATGATTACTTAATCACATAACTTGTATTCAATACATCGTTGTTGGTGTGGCCATGTATCAAAAACAATTACTCGACACCTTAACTACGGAATTATATGGATATAATTCAGGCACCCTGCTGTAGAGACAAATTAATGAGGACATGTTTGTTGTTGAAAATATATACCATTCCACTATAATCTTTGAATATATTATTATAAAAAGAACTTTTGTTTGCCCAACAGGGATTTCACACAGGACAAATAGTTATCCAGCATGTCCTGGGTTGCTGGGCAAGATAAATTTTTACTCCTGATCACATATCCACTTGTGTTTCTTCTCGAAAGTCATATTTCTTCTGCATCGTTGGTTGTATTCAGCTTGAGGTTTGGCACAGTGTTATCATGTACACCCGGATATATTAAGAATTTCACACCTTCTGAAAAGCTGTTGTGATGATAAGTCAATTTAGAGGTGAGGCACGTCACACGATGATTCCCTTTTTTAACGTTTATATTGCTTCATTTCAGGTCGCTTCAGTTTATGGTCTCAACCAGAGTCACATGGAAAATCTACAATCAAAGATTTTGTGGAGCAATGCATGGTCAATTCTAGTAATGGGCGATTCCTGTACTTTAATCGACCATCTGGTCCTGGGACGCCTCCTTCACCCATTCAGCTTATTTATCCAGTGTCACGATTTGCACAGATGAGCTCATTACAGCATATGTGTCGCTTCCGGATTCTGCAGATAGTGAGACGAGATCATGTGGATCAGCTGCCAATTCCAACCCGGATCAAGGAATATCTACGGGAAGCTCAGTATTATGTTGAAAGTCTCGATGATTAAGATTCCTTAAGAGTCATTATTCTGGTAATTGTACATCTAATCAATATATTGGCATATAGTGTTACCTTCATCTATGCAAACCCTCGTCTATCAATACCCTCACTTATCCTTACATATACTCATTTAAAAATTGGGTTTTCATTAAAAGACGTCTCCTGATATCGTTATGGTCGTAAATGAAAATGGCAGTGATCTGGTGTCTATTATGGCTACCATGTTAGTTGTGTCAGAATAAAGGTTTGTGGTTTTCATCCAAAATCAAAAAAATCTTATGATGTCCAGTTGGTTCTAAATGAAAATCTTAATGATCTGACCGTCAGAGCAGTGATCTTGAAAATCTTTTTATCACTCAAAAGACATGCTTTATGGAAGAGACAAATAATCTTTCTGAAAATTTCATAAAAACATGTTTATTGATTATGATAATTTGAACATCTACTTTATTACTAAAATATTGAAAATTGTAAAGTCTGATTTTTTCTTTTTGTTAGGGCAACATGTTTTGTTTTCTAAATGTCTTAGGATTTCATTCATCTAGTAATTTTTTTAAAATATGAATAAGTTCACTTTTTAAATTGTATTAATTCGTTCTAATCAGAGAGCATGTAACACGATCGTAATGAGGTCTACGTTAATTCTTTCAAACCTGATAATGATTGTATTTTGTGAATACGATTGGGATACTGAGATACAAATTATAATTTGTATGTGTTTCTTTAAAAAATGCATAGTCATTAGTTTTATTGTGGTATTACAGTATTATTACAGTTCTTATGAAAATTATGATTTCAAACATTTTGATCTTATTAAAGGCCCTGATCTTTTATAGTTGTGGTTATGCTTCTAATTAAAGACCCAGATCTTAAAATGTTGTGGTCAGATCTTAAAATGTTATGGTCATGCTTCTAGTTAAAGTCCCAGATCTTAACATGTTGTGGTCATGTTTCTAATTAAAGACCCAGATCTTAAAATGTTGTGGTCATGCTTCTAATTAAAGACCCATATCTTAAAATGTTGTGGTCAGATCTTAAAATGTTGTGGTCATGCTTCTAATTAAAGACCCAGATCTTAAAATGTTGTGGTCAGGCTTCTAATTAAAGACCCAGATCTTAAAATGTTGTGGTCAGGCTTCTAATTAAAGACCCAGATCTTAAAATGTTGTGGTCATGCTTCTAATTGAAGACCCAGATCTTAAAATGTTGTGGTCAGGCTTCTAGTTAAAGGCCTTGATCTTAAAATGTTGTCATGTTTCTAGTTGAAGGCCCTGATTGTAAACAGTTGGGGATATGTTTCATATAAAAGGTCTTGATCTTAATAGTCGTGGTTTTGTTTCTAGGTAAATTCTTTAGTCCATGCTCACATTGTGGACAGCTTAAAATTTAGAAATGATTGATCTAATTTACTTGGCTACAATATATAGTTGAAAATGACATGAAAAAGTCTATTCATGTATAAAATATTGGTCATTGGACATGAAATTTATTCATAGTGTAAAACAATGGTTACTAGACATGAAGTTTATTTATGTATAAAATATTGGTCATTGGACATAAAATGTATTCCTATGTAAAATATGGTTACTAGACATGAAGTTTATTCATGTATAAAACATTGGTCATTAGACATCAGGTTTATTCATATATGAAACATTGGTCATTAGACATGAGGTTTATTCCTGTGTAAAACATTGGGCATTAGACATGAGGTTTATTCTTGTGTAAAACATTGGTCATTAGACACGAGGTTTATTCCTGTGTAAGCATTGGTTATTAGTCAATGAGGTTTATTTCTGTGTAAGTATTGGTCATTAGACATGAGGTTTATTCCTGTGTAAAACATTGGGCATTAGACATGAGGTTTATTTCTGTGTAAAACATTGGTCATTAGACATGAGGTTTATTCCTGTGTAAGCATTGGTTATTAGTCAATGAGGTTTATTCCTGTGTAAGTATTGGTCATTAGACATGAGGTTTATTCCTGTGTAAGCATTGGTTATAGGACATGAGGTCTATTCCTGTGTAAAACATTGGTCATTAGACATGAAGTTTATTCCTGTGTAAAACATTGATCATTATACATGAGGGTTATTCCTGTGTAAGCATTGGTCATAGGACATGAGGCTTATTCCTGTGTAAAACATTGGTTATTAGTCAATGAGGTTTATTCCTGTGTAAGTATTGGTCATTAGACATGAGGTTTATTCCTGTGTAAGCATTGGTCATAGGACATGAGGTTTATTCCTTTGTAAAACATTGGTCATTCAACACGAGGTTTATTCCTGTGTAAGCATTGGTTATTAGTCATGAGGTTTATTCCTGTGTAAGTATTGGTCATTAGACATGAGGTTTGTTCCTGTGTAAGCATTGGTCATAGGACATGAGGCTTATTCCTGTGTAAAACATTGGTTATTAGACATGAGGTTTATTTCTGCGTAAAACATTGGTCATTAGAAATGAGGTTTATTCCTGTGTATGCATTGGTCATTTACACATGAGGTTTATTCCTGTGTAAACATTGGTCATTAGACATGAGGTTTATTCCTGTATAAAACAATGGTTACTAGACATGAGGTTTATTCCTGTGTAAAACATTGGTTATTGGACATGATGTTTATTCCTGTGTAAAACATTGGTCATTAGACATGAGGTTTATTCCTGTGTAAGCATTGGCCATTAGACATGAGGTTTATTCCAGTGTAAAATATGGATCACTTGATATAAAGTTAATTTATGTATAAATCATCAGTCATTAGATGTAAAGTTTTGTAAACCATTGGTCATTAGACACTAAGTGTCCTCCTGTATAAACTATTAGTCAATATGGCTGTTTCATTATTACATATTTTCAACATGTTTTGGTCACCCATGGATGCCATCTGTAATTTTGTTTATCACATAGTAGGTATAGTTTTCCTTTAGTATGTGCAGTTTCATATTTATGATATTACCACACGTTAAAATTTTGCTTTATGTGATTTTGATTGGTCCAAATAAACATTGAAATTATTGTTCATTATCCTTTTTACTGACTGGTTGGGGTCGGGGGAACACATTTGTAACTGCACCTTCTGGATAGTTTGGTTTTGAATGAACTTTATTGGCAGCCATTTTTGGAATCGACTCGTGAAAGGAAATTGAGGAAAAATATTTTGGCTGTCTGAATGTGGATAAGTTACCCACACAGGGATTTGTTATGTCATGTACAACAATATCATAATTAGAAAAATGGCATAAAACTACAAGACAAGAACAACAATAAAAAGTAAAACTAAGGGGTATTTCTTATATGATGATGGGGTGGGGGGTTGGAGTGGTATATCTGTACCATGGATATAGAATCCACCATATATACAGGCATGGTTTAAAGGTTAACTTACAAAAATATACTCACCTCAGTTCACAGAAGAATTTGGACATAAATGGGTCTTCTAACAGAGAGAACTTTATCCAACCACAGCATCTTTAAACAGTATATAGGGGATGTAGATCTGATTCCAAAAGAAATTTGTTTACATCTTCTGTACAGTGTATTGTTCCAGTCAAATACTGTAAATATCCAGTCACAAATGCATTGTAGTAAATGTGGTAATTTCTGCATCCAGTAATCCTATTTCACCTAAAAATTGTAACAATGTAATTTTTAGTTCTGAAAGTGACATTCTAGGTTAAACCTGTACTCAACGCCTACTGTTTACCGTATCAAACAATGTGGTATCACATCGCATTGATCATTCTGTTTTGAAAAATGATTTTCTCATTATAAAATGTTCTGTTTATTCGGATGAAAGCTATTTCTTTGATTTATAGTTTGTAATTAATAACAGTACAATCTACATTTTCTAGTTCAACTTTGTTTGGGACTGTATTTTATGCACAACAAATGAATGGTGCATCATCTTTCAAACTGATCAAAATTATTTGTTATTCTTTCTGTCGAAATAATTTCCACTGAAATAAAGACTGTGAGAAAAGGAATCTCAAATGGGTAATGATTTAATATTAAATTTTTGCAACTTGTTAAATAATGTCAAGTTGGACATTATTCAACTTGTTTCATAAATTCAGTATTAAATTGTTACCCATTTGAGATGCTCTATATCTTTTTGTATATGAGTTTGAGTAATCAGAACAATTTGGCATGTTTTAAAAAAATTGTTTGTGGATTCTTAGACATAAGTCAGTAGTCAGTAGAATAAATATCACAAAGCCAGATCTGCTAGCACCTTATGCAATGACATATCAAGTTCTATATTATTTGTACATGGACTTAAAAGTGAGTATAAATGGAATATAGAACCTGGGTTTAACATTTGATTTTTTTCTCCAGGATTTTTTAAAATGTATCTTAACTCTTTAATTTCAAGACCACCTTACAGCCCTAGCTGAGGTTATCATAGCTAGAATTCCTTTTGTTGAATAGACATTTTTGTATGATTTCCAGTTGATCTAGTTTTTGAGGCTTGCATTTTGGTATTTATTGATATATTTTAAATGAGATTGCGGGGCCCTGAGTTGCCTTGTGGTCTAAAGCGCTGTCCATTATGGATCACTGCCATCTCACCTCTGTCTGCGTGGGTTCGAGTCTAAGATTCAGCTAATGTAGTTATGTGAGAAAGCTTGCCAGTAGCTTCTCATGGGTTGGTGATTCTTTCTGGGGGTTTTCAGGGTTCTTTCTCCACCATTAATACTGGCCGCCATGTATAGCCTATATTGTGCAGAAAAATGGCATTAAACCATAACAAATAAAAACAAAACAATAAATGAGATTAAATGCCTTTAGCATTATGCAACCATCTTAGTTACCACCAATGAATAACTTCTAGATCGACTCTTGCTTGGAGATTGACTAAGGTTAAAATGCCCATGACCTCGAAATAAGTCACTAGTATTGAAAACGATAAGTTTGAAAATGGTAGGCTTCGGACAATATAGTTCGTTAAATATTCATAATTAGCAAGAAAAAGGTCTGACCAGTAATTTGGTTAAAAGCAATGCTTAATAAACACAAAGTCAGTATCATGATTCTTATTGCCAGGATCTGAAAAATCTGGCGTCAAGCCTGTGCAGTTAGTCTTAGTTCAACAGTCCTTTTTTTTGTTTGTTTTGTTTAAATAGGATTTTTAACGTAGTCATATCGCTATGATGTCTGCAGTGAGGCAGTTTATAATGATGTCTAGCACTGGGGCATCATGCCAAAGACATGTAACATGATGTCCCACCCAGTCACATTATTCTGACACGGGGCCGAAAAGTCTTAACACTAACCTTTTAATGCTGAGCGTCATGTGAGGCAGCTGTTTGTACCATTTTTTAAAGTCTTTGTTATGAATCGGCCGGGGATCAAACCCATGATCTCCCGCTTCCGCAGCGCACGCTCTAACCACTAGACCACCGGAGTGGTTCAACAGTCCTAACATTATTATAGTCCCATTAGATCATCCAGTTTGATTGTTTTGAAGACACGTTCATGGTTTGATTTCAAGAGTAATGTGTTTATTTACTTTACAAAAATCAGATTTACGGAAATGTGTGGATAATAGTTTGTTGCATACTTTTTAAAAACTTTAATCTGGTGTGCTTTGCTCTTCGATCTCTTATATCTACAAGAAGGCTAAGAAATATTTAATAATTTATTTGCGTATAAAAGTCAAATCCAACTGCCAACTACACATACCTAGATCTGTCATAATGTGCTGACAGACTTTGGTTTATGTAGTTTGTCATGAGCAATCAGTTTAACAAAACAGAAAATCTGCTGTTGCATTATGGGACGTCAAGATCAGGTTCTATGTTGTTTGTGGTTGTGATTGTAGGAAAGTATACACCTTACCTAATAATCAACAAAACAAAGTGGCACAGTCTAAATAATTAGTGTAGTTTTGCATGGTAATTAATGTTGGATTAGCTGTGATAGTTATTGAAGCTTTAATGTAATGTTCATTTGTTGATTTAGTTATTAATATTATATATTTTGTAAAATAATTACACCGCATCGTTTGTATATTAAATTTAGCGACTAAATATGAGTTCTTAAATTCAAAGTGCTTAACTGATTTGTGATATTTCAGGAGTTATAAAGGCCATGTTTATTTTGTGAAATATCGCTTAAATAATTTAGAGTCTGAATATGAGATCTTAAATGTTGAAATGTGTTTTGTTTATTCTGCATTGTCAGCTGAATACATTTGTATACTTCGCAGCGACTGCTGCAGGTGCATATAGAGTTACATTTGTACATTGGTATATCTATGTCGACATGTCAAGTCAAGTCATTTCATATTCCATGGACATATTTCTAGTTTTAAGAATGTAAGCCATTATTTTATTATATTTGTATATATAGTCGAGAGAAAACAGTAATAAACATTGTAAGGAGATTCTTATTGGGCCCACATTACTGGAAATCGAGACATATAATTCCCCCTTACCCGCAGGAGTGTGAACATAATACAGGTAAAACCCATTAAAATGTGATTCATTATAACGATACTCCGCTTATAACATGGTCACTGCATGGCTCCATTTTTTTAAAAGTAAGGTGACCTCTCTTTTTAAGATCCTAATGCATGTTTTTCGAAAAAATATTATTCTTATCCCTAACAGATTTATAATCCCAGCACTGCGTTTAATGTTGACTTAATTTTACTGTGCAAAAAACAAAAAATATATAATCAAGAGGTTCATTAAAACTGGTGATATTGAAATTTCAATGCACATTTTCTATGGGGAAGGTATTTTGAAAGTAAAAAAGAAAATGAAATTAAGCGCATATCCGTTTTAATGGGTTTTCCATGTATTATTATTAATACTTTTCATTTGTGTATTTTCCTAAACTCATTTCAAGAATCTCATCATACTTGGCAAGAATGAATATAAGGCATTTCATTTCTGTGACATATGTACATCACATCTTAATCTTGAGAGTAAAAGCATAATCTTGTAAAATTTACATTATGTGATTGATTGAAGTTTTAAAAAAAAATATTTACTTATAGTTCTTTTAACCCATTATTAGTTTTTCTTACTGAAAGATGAATTATGAAACCAAGAAATATCATTCTGCAAATTCTAACTTACCTCTTTGACTTTGAGATCATGTGCAGTCAGAAGTTTGATTTGAGTTTTGTTTTGGAAAAGAAATTATTTATATTGTTCTAACTTCCTTAATTGATTTGGTTTACATACATATATATTGCAAATCAGTTTGAAACTAACGCCTTTTTCTATGGCATGCTATGCCCTTTGACTTGGGTTACAAAGTCATTGTAATCGAAAATTTGCATGAAGTTTTTGGATTTAAAAAAGTCATTTGATAATATTTCCTACACTCTTAGATGAATTTTTATTCCTACTCAAGACAAATCATTAAGCTTTAACAATTCATTCTGCAACATGCTCACATAATTTGTTGAGCTTGAGGTAAAAAACAAATGTTGAGTATTTCATGTATTCCCCCATGTGTTCTTACTAAATGGGAACTAATGAAACCTTGGATGTTCTATTAGTATTTGATCTGTACCAGCTGAATTAATTATTTATTAATTACTTGCAAGAAATAGTGAAAAGAGGAAAAGTAGAGATCATTGTTTTACTGATACGTAACTGTGATGCGTTATTGCACATGGTTTATACAACCTTGAAGATATTTAAATTTGATTGGTTGACTTGAAATATAGAATTTTGAAAAAGTTGACTTTATCCTTTAAATGACCATGAATTTGTTTTTTTTAAAAACTCCATGAATTTATCTGCAGGAAAGTTAAATTCAGAATTTTTGTTACATGCAGTGTGTCCAAAAATGAAGCCTTAATAAATAAATTAGTAAAAGAAAACTGGGTAGCCTAAATCACATATGAAATGGATTAGTAACTTCCCATTGCTGTAGTGTCATGTTAATTGATTACTTTTTTTGTTTAATTTTATAGTTTTGCCTATTTATAAAGTGATACACAAGGTAATAATGAAATGTTTTGAAATTTGTCAGAAAAGAAGCTCCTTCAAATCAGGTCCTGGAAAAATGAGCATTGTATAAACCAGTGTTACAGCAGACATCATCAAATGACATGTTAGTCAATCTAGTGCAGAGCTGTTTGAACCAATACAGCAGACCTCACCAAATAACATGTCAGCCAGTATGGACTGTACAAACAGTGTTTAAGCAGACTTTACAAGTCCAATTAGTACTGGTAAGATCATTTAAGAAACTAATTGTATTTTTGTTATTGTGCTGCTTTTGTTTTAACAGAATTTATGAGAGATTTCTATCCATAATAAATAAATGAGTTGCTTATTTATCTTTCTTAAAAAGTTGAGATCTTGGTGTCAAATCTGCAAAAAATTGACAGTTGCCAAAAAGTTGGAGACGGGGAAAACAGAAATGTGTAGTTGGTTTAAATAAAAGTGCAGTTACATCATGTTTTGTATATTTTTTCATGTTGTAACAGATTCTTTGTATCAGTATTTGCTATATTGTACATATGCATTCACCCACATACACACTCATACAAGCACACCATAATATATTGAGCATTCAGGTATGCCTGACAGCAGTATGACATTCATGTATGCCTGACAGCAGTATGACATTCATGTATGCCTGACTGCAGTATGACATTCATATATGCCTGAGAGCAGTATGACATTCATGTATGCCTGACAGCAGTATGACATTCATGTATGCCTAACAGCAGTATGACATTCATGTATGCCTAACAGCAGTATGACATTCATGTATGCCTGACAGCAGTATGACATTCATGTACGCCTAACAGCAGTATGACATTCATATATGCCTGACAGCAGTATGACATTCATGTATGCCTAACAGCAGTATGACATTCATGTATGCCTGACAGCAGTATGACATTCATGTATGCCTAACAACAGTATGACATTCAGCTGTGTCAGCTTCTCATGTGTCCTGAATGTAGTTATGAAGTTTTAAGTTGGACCAAAGTATTTAAGCTATATATGAAACTTTTTTAATTTTATTTTAATTGTGCTTATTTTGTAATGATTCTGTAATATACATGATTTATTTGTTTGTTGAACATGTTGCACGTCACATTGTTGTATTTATTTTCCCAGATGATTCTAAATGATATGATTGTCCCAGAAAAGTGTTCTTTTTCTGAATAATTACTTGAGTCTTCATTTAAAACCTAATGTCAATGGTGATTTACCAATGTAAGTCTTGACTGTTTGGACCTAATTTCCTTTTGACATTATCACATAGGTTTGCATAATAACTTACCATCTAGACAGTGCTTTAAGTTTGGAGTTTGTGTTATCTGGATTCAGAATTACATATATTGTTCATATTTTACTCATTAAGTCTTCTTTTCACTCGTTTGTTCATTTTGTAAAGTCTTATTATTATTGCAATACCAGAGAGCACGATGCTGCAAACATAAAAGTTATAAAGCTCAAGGTCATAATATTATCACTAGTCTTAAAATATTTGTATATTCCACTTGGGTTTTGACCTAAACAAATTTTGTAATGTGTGTAAATAATCATATATGTGACGAGATTGCTTAAATATCCGAGTTATTATCATAGTTATTGTTGCACTTGCTTCTCTTTGAATTGTCTCCCTTAATCCGGAGCCCAAAGTGTTATAATTCTTAAATACACTTATTACTCAAGAAACAAAATCATGTACAAGTGATGTTCGATTTATGCTGTAGGTGCGTTCCTGAGGTTATGGCATAAAACGAATTGGCATAAATCGACAGTAATGTAAATGCATGTCTGTGAACTGTTAAAATCCCAGCTCATGGCACCATTGATGGCACAACTGAATTTAATTTATACATTATAAATGGTGTTAAAATGAAACTAATTAATGTATTTAATGCCAGTGGTAAATTAATTATGTGAGTTAAGGCACATTTTTAGCTAGAAGTTTTCTTTTTCTAATTTACTTTTCTTTTGCATTCTTTCTTTACATAATATTTAAAGCGCTACTTTTACCTCATATTATCTAATTTATGCACGTTAGACTTCAAAAACTAGTGATCCCTACATAATGGATCTGTACAAATCTTTGGTCGATTTTGCCACCAAGAGTTATGTGCCCATTGAACCTGTTGATTTTATGAACAATCTGCTATGGTAAAGGATACTGCCTGTTGCCATAGAGATGAGATGGAAGTTGTTTTTATTTATGTGAACTCAATTAAGAAACTTTTTGTTGATGTGCCATCAGAGAACATTTTTAAATATTTTGGGTGAATGTCATTTATGTAACAAATTTTGATCCTAAATTTGATGGATTTTTACAATATTTAAGTTTTATCTTTTGTTTTATGTTTTATGTATTAAAGAATTTAATGTATTTACCTTTATGTTTTATCTTGTATGAGTACACAAACACACACACACACACACACATATATATATATGTATATATATATATATATATATATATATATATATATATATATATATATATATATATATATATATTGGGAAAAAAAATTCTCTCCAAAAACAATTCTTGTAATTCAAACTTCAGTTTTAATCAGCACAATATAGCTATCTTGTGCTGATTTAAATCCATCCATCCACATCCATCGATCCATCCATCCATCATTACTCTGAGTGGATTTTCTGTGTAATTCTTTGTCTTCCACTATCTACTATATGGTGGCCCACACTTCGTACAAAGTGCTTTTTTTCTGTGCTGGCTGTCTTCAGCTGTTCAGGCAGTCTTGAAACTTCCTGTCTTACAATAAGACTTGCATACAGTAATTGCATTTATTTTATTTCTGAACGGTTTCAACTTTGTACATGTATATTTGACTGAAAAGATAGTTCATTTGCAGAAATCTTAATATTTCAGCAGAACTTGAACTTCCACGGTATGAGCTTCACCTTGTACATTTAATTTCCAACTTTCATTTAATGGGACTTCGAGTGGCTGAGTTATCTAAATCACTCTCTGTTACGGATCACTGCCATCTTACCTCTGTCTGAGTGGGTTCGAGTCTCAGATTTGACCACGTGTGGAGAAAAATGTAATGGAGGTTTATTATATTCCAAATTTATCTGCCCAATATGTATGACACCCCCATCCCCATTTTCTACTTCTGACCCATAAGACAATTTTGTACACCTAGATAACCTAGATAAAACCTCAAGATCTCTTACCATATTTTGTGAGTCTTTCCTTATTTTATTTATGTGTCAACTGTATATGTTATAGATATCCTAATTCTCTACATTTTTACTGAAACACTTTTGATTTTATTTTGGTATGGGTGGTGGGTGGGTGGGATGGATTATTTTCCAATGATTATATCATATTTACTCAGTTACACGCCAGGTCCAACTGCTTTCTGCACAAAACCAGATCTGCCATCCGATGATGCTGATGCTGCTGCTGCTGCTGCTGCTGCTGATGATGATGATGATGACGATGATGATGATGACGACGACGACGATGATGATGATGATGACGATGATGCATGAGCAGGTCTTGGTCTTTACAGTTTGTTAAAGGCAATCAGTAGGAGTAACGTCATTGATCTTTATCTGTCGGTACATTATGTGATGGCAGATCCAAGTCTACATTGCATGCAGTTGGACTGGACTTATAAGTGAGTATATATGATAAAATCTCAGGAATGAGTTCAAGAGGCGGAGAGTATCAATTATAATAATTGATCAATTAGGAAGGTTTTATTTTTTCCATGAATTTCATAAAATTCTGTGTATCGCAAAACAGAAATTTTCGTAAAAATTAAATATTGCTTGATAATGCAAAATAATGAAATATTTCTCAAAGAGTTAATCTTTATTTGAAGTGCTTGTTTGTACAGCTTGCAAAGAAAATTTACTAGTTTCTGTTTTGTGCAAACTTAATTTGTTAATACGTACTGTGCCATGTATTTGTAAAACAACTTGTTTAAGATTGTGCTGTCGTTGGAAGTCCAAAAAATATAGTCAGTCCAACATGAAGCATTTGTCACTTTTCCTTTAATAATACAAGTGTCATTGCCTTCCTGTCCCTCGATTTGTCTGCTTATAATCAAGGTTAATTCTATTCATTTTGCCCATTGAATAAAAATACAAAGTTTTCTCAGAATCATATATGGATTTATACACTTTTCTTATTGATTAGAATACATTATCTATGTATGAGGAGTTAATAAGTGTTTTAGCCTGTTTCCAAGTCAGCTGGATTTTATAGATCACGTCTTGCATTTAGTTTTACCCTTATAAATGAATTGAACAGTTTGCTCAAGGTTTCCATTTATGCAAGCTTTCAGTTGTGGTTGTAAGGCATTTCCTTACATGAGCACATTTATTGATATAATCATTTTGTTTTTCTGTTTTTATGCAGTATCGTTGAACGATTAAATACACTATATCCAAATATTATTTTGAACTTGGTATGAAACAGTTGCCATTCAGTCTGACCAGCAGCGTTGGAAATGGGTATGAAACAAGAGTTGTCGTGCATTTTGACTAGCAATGCTAGATATGGGTATGAAACAGTTACCATTCATTCAGAACAGAAAAGCTGAAAATGGGTATGAAACAGGTTGTCATTCATTCTGACCAGCAACGCTGGATATGGGTATGAAACAGTTACCATTCATTCAGAACAGAAAAGCTGGAAATGGGTATGAAACAGGTTGTTATTCATTCTGACCAGCAACGCTGGATATGGGTATGAAACAGAGTTGCCATTCTTTCTGACCAGCAATGTTGGAAATGGACATGAAACAGAGTCGCCGTTGATTCTGACCAACAAAGCTGGATATGGGTATGAAACAGAGTTGCCATTCGGTCAGACCAGTAATGGTGGAAATGGTTTAGACCAATTTGCTAAAGGCCAACTTAGGGATTTGAGAAAGCTTGCCAATAGCTTCCTGTGGGTAAGTGGCTCTCTATAGGGGTACATCATCCACCAATTATAATGGCCACTATCTGTTGTCCATCATGTGTTGATGAAAATGGTTAATCACCAGCATCAATTATGCCATCTTGCTAGCTTTTATGCTGGGATACAACTGTACAGTCTTTATATTTGGTACTATTACTGTGACCTTGTATAGGCCGTTAGCATCATTCCTAATCGGTATAATTTAATTCAGTGAGTACTGTCCTTTATGGACAGGCTTATTTGATAAAGAGGTGAAGTGTACACATATGGTTACAGAAATTCTAGTTCAGAATTAGTTCTTCCTATTAGACGTCCTTGATATGGAGGTGTTCACTGAGCCAGGATTCAGTGTATATGCAACAGTATAACCACCAGTATACATAGAAAATCTAGATCCAGTTGTCCAGTTAAATCACGTTTCGATGAGTTCTGTTTAAAAACAAACAGCTGAAACTATCGATCGCCGATTGGATTTGAAGAGTATGCTCTGTATAGTTGTTAAAATAACTGTTTATTATGACTGCCCGTGTTTTTCTTCCCTTGGAAGTAATATGTTGATTACATGCAAGTCATTGAACATATCTGAACATATCTGCAAAATTTGAAAACACGTTTTCGACTATAAATATTAAGAAAGATATGTACAATATAGCCATATCTGTTATGGCTACCCACTCATTTAGACAACTTCTTGTCTTTTTACTCCGTTGATACCTGAAGAAATGCAATTAGATAAGATTTTACATCTAACAAGTTAATGATATTTGACGCCAGGCAACTAGAATTTTTGTCATATGGCAGTTCATTGACATGTGGTATGGATCTGTGAAGTCACTTGACCTTGTTACCATGGCATTGCCATATATTGACAAGATGATGTGCCAATCATTCTATGAGGCTAATTGACCTTGTTACTATGTCACAGGCACAGATTAACAAGATAATGTACCAATCAGTCTTTGAGGTTAATTGACCTATGTCACAGACATATATATTAATAAGATAATATACCAATCAGTCTCAGGTTAATGGGCCTCATTGCTATGTCACATATATTAAGAAGATATTGTTCCAATCAGTCTGAGGTTAATTGACCTGACTATGTCACATATATTAACAAGATAATCTACCAATGATTATGTTTGGTTATTTGGCCTTATTACTGTGTCACATATATTAACAAGATAATGTACCAACCAGTTTGTCAGGTTAATTGGATTTATTACTATGTCACATATATTAACAAGATAATGTACCAATCAGTCTGTCAGGTTACTTGTTATAAAATTGTTATTACTTATTATTTTTCCCATACCATGTATAATGTGACTTATTTTTCTTTATTCTTTTAACTATTTGCTACTGGGCAACATGAATAAACTGGCATTTAGACATATAATGTAAATTCTCCTGGAAATATCTCAAGTCCTCACTCCTCACCTGCACAAATTATCTATGTATTAAAAAGTATGAAGTTTGCAAAATAAAGATGACTCACAAGTTTGCTTCACCACCCTGAATTAAAATTCCTTTTTTCAGCTTAAAATAAACAAATGTCTAAAAGTTTCAACACTTAGGAGGAGAAGGTCCAACAAACTAAATGTCCTTACGTAACATGTGGTTAATCACACCAGGTGTTAGCTTATAAACCTTCTATTGATTAACGATAAAAGTGTTAGGGTTAAATACTTCCCTGGGCTGTATTAATCACATCAGGTGTTATCGCTTAACCCACCTATTGGCTGTGATTAGTGACACCAGGTGTTAGCTTATGACCCATCCATTGGATGTGATTAGTGACGCCAGGTGTTACCTTATAACCTTCCCATTGGCTGTGATTAATCACGTATCGTGTTTTATACCATTCTATTGGCTGCAATTAAAGAGACCAGGTATAAGCTTGCAACCCTTTCATTGGTTCCATTAATGCGTGTGCGTGTGTCTGATTTGGATTTTTAACATAGCTTTAACAATTTTAAGTCAAACCACTACGATGTCCGCAGTGTGGCAGTTTATAGTGATGTCTAGCACTGGGTCATGATGCCGCACCCAATCAAATTATCTTGACATTAGACCGACCAGTCTTAATACTAATTCTTAATGCTGAGCGCCAAGCGAGGCAGCTGTTGGTACCATTTATATATAAATCTTTGATATGACTCTGCCAGCGTTCGAACACGCGACCTTCAGCATCTGATGCAGAAGCTCTAACCACAAGGTCTGCTGTGTGAGATAAGGAAACTGATGTATCATAACAATTGATTAAACACGTAGTCTTAATTCTTTAGACTCTTGTCATTTTGATTGTCTGGAAACTTTACTAATTTCCAAAAATATAAATATAAACAAATAAATATATATACTATAAATAAAAAAATAAATAGTACTTCTAGTGTTAAGAAATATAATGAAAATGCATTTTAAATAGTACTCATTTTTGCATTTATTTGAAATGAAATTATCCCAGTGTATCAAGAATATATGGAAGCCCAAGTTTTCTTTTTACTAAGAAAAAACAAACCGAATGGTTTTGTGTTTTACAATGCAGTAACATGTGATGTTTAATTAATCACAGTTTAAAAGAAGACTTTTAATGCTATCTCCCGTCATTACTCTTCGTTCGACATTGCTTTAAACCTAGCATATTGTATGGTCATTGAATCCCATTGAGTGGACAAGGAAAATGAGTAAAGAAATGAATGAATAACTTTCTAATGAAATAATCTTTTTTTATTATGGTAAATAAGCTTTAAAACCTTTTTAGGTACATGCAAAGATGGAAGCAGTGTGAGAGAAGTGATATTTGTAACCTGTAAATATGTTGTCAAAATGACATTTACCTGATCAGTTTAATGTAGTAACCATTTGTTTATTTCTACTTGCATGTTAACACACAAATGTCTATTGTTTACTCAATGACAAGTTGGGACACATGCCTGGCCAGGATATGCTTTATTTAATAGAGAGACAGAAAGAGGGAACGTGTTATTTGAAAACATACTTAGAAAAACAGTTTGAGGCTCTCTAATTCACTGAGCATAGCTATTTTTCCATTAAAAATGGAAGTCTTTAGCAGTAGTGTCATGATGACTATGAATTTAATTATAACCATTTGCCTTTAAAAAATTTCCTTCTAAATAATTATTGAATAATCCAATTCGTTTAATTTTCGATTTTGCCACTCAGTCTTATTACTGCAATAAATAGACAAAGAATGAATAACAAAGAGGTCGATGCGGTACAGAGGATAATTAGAACAGCATACGTAAGAATGAATGAATGAAAGGACGAATGAATGAATCAACATCATATGAATGTATTAAAGAGAAAAAAACAGATGAATAGCAAATGTATTAAAATAAAGAAAAGGATAAGTGACCAATTTTAGAGTATAATATAAAATAGAAAACCTTATTCACTAAATGATGATACACATTGCAAATGAAAATTTGGACAATTTGCAAATAGACATTTTAATTTCACTGAAATCAGGAAAATAAAGAAATTTGCTGAGAATTATTTGAATGAATGCATGCTGCTTTTGAACAAGGACTTACTGAATTTCTTTCCCAGACTGACCACATCATGCAAAATATATTTTCACCATGCAGCTCTCATTATAGCAAAATAGTAGGTTTTCATTACTGCTGACCTCATTCTGTATTGAATCCATGTAGAGTATTGGTGTATAAACTAGACCATCGCATAGCAAGAATATATACTTATTCTCGGTATAGTGGTATTTTTGGATAATGTTTTACAAAAGGAGAAAAATAAATGGTACGTTATTTTGTTTCCAAACCATGTTGGTATTTGATAAACCAAATCAGATACAATGGTTTTGTTTAGTCATGCAGAACTGCTGTATTTCTGGAAAGATGCAGCAATGAGCATTTTGGTTTTATTCCAGTGCTCTTCTTACCAAAACAATCTGGCCACCATGTATGGCAAATTGTTTGCTGAAAAGTGGCGTGATACTCGTACGATCCAAATACAATTGCTGAAAGGTGGCATTAAACTCCTACCATCCAAATACAATTGCTGAAAGGTGGCATGACACTCGTACCATCCAAATACAATTGCTGAAAGATATCATTATACTCGTACCATCCAAATACAATTGCTGAAAGGTGGCATTAAACTCCTACCATCCAAATACAATTGCTGAAAGGTGGCATGACACTCGTACCATCCAAATACAATTGCTGAAAGATATCATTATACTCGTACCATCCAAATACAATTGTTGAAAGGTGGCATTAAACTCGTACCATCCAAATACAATTGCTGAAAGGTGGCATGATACTCGTACCATCCAAATACAATTGCTGAAAAATATAATTATACTCGTACCATCCAAATACAATTGCTGAAATGTAGCATTAAACTCGTACCATCCAAATACAATTGCTGAAAGGTGGCATGATACACAATTGCTGAAAAATGTCATTATACTCGTACCATCCAAATACAATTGGTTAAAAGTGGCATTATACTAGTACCATCCAAATACGATTGGGGTACCGTATTTTGTTTCGAAATTGCATTATAATGTTGCATTTTATAACGAGGGAAAACTGTATGTTACAAATAAAAAGATCTGTAACTGTAAAAAAGTCTTTGATATATTCAAATTACATCATCTGGTATTTATCTTATCATGGTGTGTTGTACACATTGAAATGAGCCGAGCAACGCAATTCAATGGTACTTTTGACACTAGCATGTAACATAACATAATTCCTTTGGTTAAAACTGTTTTGCCAAACAAAACTTGTATGTTTGTAATAAACTGAGAGTGCACATTTGTTATTATGCTTTTTGCAAGAGGTTATAAAGTAATAATGTTTAAAACGGAGTATCATCATTATAGAGTATAAAACTGAACAATTGCTTTTGATTGCGTTTTTGTATTTTTTCCAGCTGATTCTATGGCCGTCCTTCACTTCGTGATGGGATGGTATTATTCAAATTCGTAACAGGTTTAATTATGCATTGTCCACAGGTGTATCGATAACTTTCATTCAACCACCAGTACCCTACAACATCAGTGTATTGCCAGAAAGTATCATATCATAACACCAGTCATTAGCACCAGCTGCGCCAAAATGTGCATAAAAGTACGTCGACAACAGACTGCTAGAACAACACCAGGTGTTCTAATAAAAAAGAATAAATGTTGTAGATAATATGAATAAATCATGAAGTCATGTTGGCAAAACTGCAAACCGGTGCCACTGTTTTGATTCTGATCCATTCGCGACCACAGATTATGATATGCATATGCAATATAATTGGTTGTAAATAAAGTTAAGCCGACTTTCTTTAGAAGGTTCTTGATGACCGTTTAACCTCCAAGAAACATCTACTATCAGTTTTTGGTACGTTTTTACATAGTCTCGATTTGAACGTTGAAACGACACAAAGACATGTTTTGATGCAGTATGACCATGTTCAGTACTTTTTTGACATGTAAAGTGTCCCGCAGTTGGTGTTGTTGTTGTAGGGTTTAACGCCATTTTCAGCACTCGATAGGCTATACATGGCGGCCAGTATTAATAGTGGAGGAAGAACCTGAGGAAACCCCCCGGAAAAAACCACTGACTCACGAAAAGCTACTGGCAAGTTTTCTCACATACCCACATTGGCTGAATTTGAGCCTCGAACCCACACAAACGGATGTGAAATGGCAGTGATTCGTATAGGAGAGCCCTTTAGACCTCTCGGCTACTCGAGGCTCCAAAGAAACTGGAAGATGGGAAGCGGTGGTACGGAAGTTTCTATAATTACAACTGCATAACTGGTTGCATAGAGGCTGCATACCGTTTAAACAATGCTTACTCTGGTCAAGTAGAACAGGATGCTTACATTTCAACAACTAATATTGCACATTTTATAGAATAATTTGATCTCTGTTACCTCTACAGAATAGTCTGTTTCCTGCTTCTTCCTTTCATCCATTAACTTTTTCGATTATTCCCGCTCAAAAATGTTTGAAGTCTATTTCTGCATTATTGTGATTAGCATTACTATTATTTGTCTCGCACGCAACTTTTGTGCCCTAGTTTGTTAGGTGCTATTCTAATTTTAATATACCTCGTATCAAACTTAGTATCACAGTTACTTAATTTTAAATCCAATACAATATAACATCTTTTTACGGGGCAATTGTCTACTGTCTATAGACCCTAATTCAATAACCAGGTATTTAAGGAGAGGGGGCCTCACTAAAATGGTACACGAAACAAAATGTTCCCCAGAGTAAACTGTCTTTACAATTAGATGGAGAGCATTATCCCCATGTACGTCTTAAAATGCTAGATTTTTGATAACATATAAAACACTAGCATATCGGTGATGCTTGTACTTTTACATATTCTGTCTTTATTTAAAATGAGAGTTATCTTTGCACAAAGAAGCATTCACTTTAAACCCTTCATATATACTTCTATATATATATATATATATATATATATATATATATATATATATATATATATATATATATATATATATATATATATATATGCTTTATGCATTAATTGTTGGTTTCGTTAGTGGTCATCTTCACATGAATATGAACCTATCAAGCTTGACATCCTAACAGGGCCCTAAAAGAAATGAAACGAAAATATGAAAAATATATCAGACGTGTATATTTTCAAACTCCAACATTTGTGAGCTGTTCTTCTGGTAGACTCTATCCACAAGACAGAAAAGATCAAGACACCGTTATAATAAAGTCCAGCTGAAGTTTCCACATAGTGAGATGCATGTGTGTTGGGTATTATGTATATGTATGCATGTATATTTGAGTTTTTAAATTAATCAGCTCACTTGCTCGTATACCCCCATAACATGCCATAGAATTATCCATACTTATAATTTTAAATTATTATTGACAATTGAGGAAGGTATTGCAAGCTATTACAATAGTTTTTATTTAGATTTATAAACCATCACGATTAATTGGCTATCCACAATTACAAATGCGCTAATTTCATTTAGATTTAGTACTTTCGGCTTTGGAATCATACATAAATGGAAATCTGATAATGACAGACAAATAATTCCGATCAGGTTTAGTTTCGCATACTCTAAATTTACTTTGTTTCAGCCGCTTGTTGAGATTTAATGTACTATCTGGACACGTTGTTTCTAAATAATACAGTCCACTTGGATTTTCTATAACATGTTTTGTTTCGAGATTCATACATGTGAAAGTGTCCTGTACAAACTAAAGCTAAATACATATACTTGACTTAGTTTAATGTAAACGGAGTTCAGTATACAAACATGAAACTCTACAAGAGTTATCAAAGTAGTTTTGAGAGAGTTGAACTGTTATTTCAAAAATGAATGGAAACAAATATCAGATTGTTATTTTTGCATTTGTTTGATATGCAGCAGTAACGTACGTACAGTCCGTTTAAGCAGGTCTAATACACCTTGATGTAACCTCAAGCTGTTTCCATAGATGAGGACAAGGATCACCAAACACACGGTTGTCAGCAGGTATTGAACAACGGTGGGCATGAGCACAAATAGAAATTGCTGTGTCAGTGACAGTGTTCATGTCACATGCCTTACCACATTTGTTCATCTGAGCACCATAAACTATGTTGTAAAACGGAATTAGAAGGTAATATCCATTACAGTATCCATGGTAATTCGCTAAATGAATATCAATAACCATACCTTCGCTGCAGAAAATGTTCACAACTGATCCCTCAAACGCTGTCTTTGTCTCATATTCCGTTTTTTCCCGCGAAGCATATATCACAGACTTGTCTTTGCCATGATGTTTTGACTTGATGGCAATATCAAGATCTTTTGGGACCTGATGTTTAGCAAGTAGCTCCGGAAAAAGAAATAACAAGTATAATACAAAACGAATAGAGAGTCTGACGTTAGATTTTCCCATCATGTTGTCACAACACTTTGCAAAAATATATATGATAATTCAATACACTTGTTTTGTATTGAATATGTTCTTCTTTCACAATTGCATTCTAATCGATGCTCGCTGGAACTTAACAATGGTAGTTTTAAGCATCAGTTTCAAATATTTTTATAGGTATACAAGTGACGAATTACCAAGCTCCACCTAGATACGACCAGCTGTCAGTCAAGTCTGGTTATTTTCGGATTGACTGGACCGCTGCACACTCCTACGTCCGTCTGTGTTTGAGTTCATTATTTTCGTGTGAAAGCAGTATGTGCCCAACGGCCATTAGAATCGTATCAAAACCAGTTTAAGCCTTGAGTTTGGCTATAGGATCAGGCATTATAATGTCTACAGGTATTCGTAATCAATCTTCCTTAGCATCAGTCCAAGGCAGATAATAATTTAGAATTTCAAATATGCTCATATTTATCTACCTGAACACGACATTTGTGTAATAAAAATTTTCCAGCTTGTAAAAATAGTTTAATGTGATGGTGCACGTGCAGGATGGTTATCAGGTAAGTCAGGTCTAACATTAGATTAGTCAAGAATGAGGCTAAAGTTGCAGAACTTCTCGACGGTTAACTAATTATTTATATCGCAATGTAAAATGGATATATATATATATATATATATATATATATATATATATATATATATATATATATATATATATATATATATATATATATATATATATATATATATATAATAAAAACGAAAGCGAAAACAGGTTTTACATGTTAAAATTGCAGGTTAAAGTGTAATTTAATTTATATTAACAAAATGCAGAAGTATTCATCCATGAAGTAATAAATACCTTTTCCTTAGAATTAAAGCAATACTCTATGAGCACAACGTACGTTACGTCGTCTCTATCATGGGGACGTAAGTTCTGCTCCAGTAGTCTGCAAAATTAGTTTAAAAAACAACGGTTCCCTAAGCAACAGGTATAAATATTTTACTAAACGTCAGGACCGAAAGTAGGCGAATTATTATCCAAAGAACCAGCGCCACTGGCTGTTAATCTTTTCAAAAGATCTCCCTTTGTTCATCGTCTTAAAAATAGAAAGAGAAGAAACAAGAACAGGAAAATAATGGACTATGGTACTCAAATTTGTATGAATACAAAACATAAAATATCGTACAAAACAAACAAGGTAGTACTATCATATGTTTACTGGACTCAAATATAAAAATAATAAAGTCTTAAAGAAGGAAATTACACTATCCTAGCTCTGCTCTTTAACCCGAAAGTAACATGATCTTTTTCGAAAAAAGTTGAACCATGCGTTTGGAGAAAAGAAAAACAGGTAAATAATTGAAGGATTTACTTCAGTAAACGGCCAGTTAAATGCATCGATTCTGCTTCTAAGAAGGTATCAACTTTGGTTATAAAAAAGCATATATTATGCTTATAAGAACAATAGTAAATGAACTTGGATTACGTAATTAATGTTAATATATATATATATATATATATATATATATATATATATATATATATAGTTCTAAGAGACCATTGAACAATTTCTTAAAGCCCTCACCGTAAAATCTTTATAAAAAATTGTAATAATATAAACAAATTGTAATAATATAAAACCATTTCACTTTGCTACATGGACCATCTTTAATGCATCCTTGATTATGCATTAAGATAGTAAATTTATTTTAAAATACAAAAAAAAAATTGGGTTGGATGTGTAATCAGATCAATTATTTAAGATTACCTGTTAAAAATATTACATACAAATAAGGAAAATCTGGGCAGGTAAAAGAACTTACAGTACTATACATATTGCAGAAACAAATGTTTGCCTTCGGTAATGAAGATTATTTCACACTTGCATAAGACCATCCATATTGACGGTAAAATAGTGTTGACGAATATAAACACTGGTTTAATTAATGAAAACAAATGTACGTACTTGAAAATTAATTTAATTTTTATGTTTAGAACAGATGTACAAGATATGAAAGTTTAGTATAATGTTTATGTTAATCTCAGTGAAGAAAACAAGCTTCTATTACAACAGCAGATATAGAAGAGACAGTCTTAGATATACTTATAAATGCAAATAAGACTATGATAATTATCGTTATCGTGAAATATATATATATATATATATATATATATATATATATATATATATATATATATAAGTTTTATCTGTTATGCTTTTTGACATAATTAATTGCATTAGCAACTCCTTGACTCCTGGTATAGATTACTACGTAAATTTGGATAATTTTCCAATATATTATCGATAGGAACGACAAGTGCAGTTGAAGGACAATTACAATAAAACATAAAGATTAAAAAACTGCGTTACTGAAAATGGTTTTAAGATATTAAGATCAAAAATAGTATTCATTAATTTCTGTCAGAACCGATGACATCATAATGATCCTAAACTCACGTTGGATGAATACCTACACCGGCACACTGACCGGGATTTCGATAGATAAGTCGATCTTAACCTATATTGTACCTTTTTAATAGATTCAAACTGGACAATGCTTGTGTTGTTTATGCATCAACCAGAAGTTCACAGCAAACGATGTTTGACCCAATGCACCACAAAGCAAAACAACGCGATTCTGGATCATTGAGGACTTCCCAATTTGATACTCTTTTGGCTGAGCCACGTCTATTGCATCCACCACCGTTTGTTGGGCTATTTCCACACGGTTGGCTATATAACTTTGTGGATTATTAGGAGGAGATAACTGATGGTCATGGATCTCTTGATGTAGAGTTAAGGACGTCAAAAAGATTGATCAGACTACAACCCAATACAATTCAATGTGAAGTAATGCGTAAAATAATTCCAGAAACTTCCATGAACAACTTTACGCAAACGTGGAGACCAAATGATTTGATAGTTGCAAATGGAACGATAGTTCCTGATTTACTTAAACCGCGGTTATTTGAAAAGCATAAATAAAAGTTTTCAGATCTACGTGTACCATTGTGTTATAGAACAGAAAGATTCACACCAGTCTTTCTCACTGAAGTATATAGATGATTTTGTCTGTATGAAAAGTCCATAGCCGTTTAAGTCTTTTTTTCGACTTTGGTGTTGAGCAAGGCCATATTTTGTCTGTAGAAAGAATTGATTTGTTGTGTTTTAGACGGCTCACTGTGTGTTCAGATATTTGCTCGCGTTGTTTTTGCACAGGATTGGATCCGTTTTGAGAAATGTTGGCTATATTCAGGTGTATACTCAAATATATGTTGGTCAGATTGGTTCACGGAGGTGACATGAATATAATGTGCTCAAATAGTGTGGTTCTGACACCATACACAAACGTAACCACTGAGATATAGGTTTCGAGCTAGAATATATAACAAAATTATTATTACAATGTTTTTCTCAGCAATAAACTGCATGATGTTTAATAGCAGCAGCCTATTTCTCTCTGTGTTAAATATTTGATTCTGTACAAGGACGAAATTGATTCTATAGAGCAGAGAAAGGAGGCTAATAAAGATATAACGTTTAAATTAATGTGGTTGAGAGAGTAAAGACACCCATAAGGGCAATCTCTAAATTTTTTTCTGATGGATGGAATAAAATATTACGTGGATATAACATGTCATGTCTAGACATTTAAGTCTATAATCAACACTGGCTCTGAGCAAATATTTATTTATTCTTGGCAGAGACATAGTTATTTTGGACATTGTCTGAATGTATTAAATCTAAGTTCATACACTCCATTGGGCTATCGGGCTGTTTTAGTAAAGGATTTTTTGTTCATCAGATTTGCAGGTATACACTATAATGTATAATGTTACAAACTTGGTTCATGCTTGGGACATGACCATTAGGGGTGTGAACAATGTCGTTTGAAAAAGGTGACGCGAACTTAATGCTAGAAATGTGTCGGTTCTGACCTAGAATATTAAATTAAACCACATTAAAATAATGTCTCACATCAATAAGCTTCAACAGAGTGAGCACAAGCAGCTTGTTCTGTCTGTTTTAAAAAAATTTCTTTCGAGTCTGGATGAGAATTTACCCTATCGAACATTGTTTTTGAATTCTTGATCTTCTAATAATATTTCATTAAAAGTCTCTTTGACATCGGAACTTTGTTCTCTCTCTCTCTCTCTCTCTCTCTCTCTCTCTCTCTCTCTCTCTCTCTCTCTCTCTCTCTCTCTCTCCAATTACTCCAACGTCTCTTTCTTCACATAAATATGTACGTCAACGCATGCTGGCTAACCTGATATCACACACTAATGACACGTTTATCACTCTGCGTACGATATAGAACTCACCGATTTGCAACTCAAAGAGCTATATAATTCCGGATTAAAGATATCATGCAACAGCTATAACAATACTACAACAACAACAACAACAACAACTACTACTACTACTAACCGTAATAATAATAATACAAGTTTCATGAACATATCTTTAACATATTGTTATAACATGAATACATTTTACAAACCAGTTTCATTATCATCAATGATGATGAAACAGTGTATTAGTTTTAGGTCCTTAGCCAAGTGTTTTAGTTGAAAATAAAAACTCAGAAACTTTCAACCAGAACAATATATAATCAATTATTATATTAACCTGAATTTATTCTTTTCTTTTCTTGAAATACATAGATTTGTCTAGAATGTGTCACACATTGTTTAGGTTTGAACTGCTTAAGTTACTTTTGTTTCTAATTAGAATGGGTGGCGGCCAGATCAATATTTATGTCAACCTAGACTCAGTTTACTTAATCCATTGATTTCAATGTAGGACACAGGTAAAGGAGAATGATTTTGCCTGTATATATTATTCATTTCCTTATTTTTTTTAATCATGCCATAATTTTACACAGGTATTCATGTGCATTAAAATAGATTTTTAAAAAAAAATCTTTACGTGATTCGGTTAGTTTGATTTCATGGGTACAAATGAAAAGAATCAATATTATAAATCAAAAGGAAATCTACTTTAAAACTGAAACATGCATTAACAATGTATGCAAATAAATACATCTATACACGTTTCTAAAAATATTTTATGACCTTCCTGAGCATATACACAAATTTATGCATAAAATCGGCACACCATGCCTACCAAACTAAGTATCGGTCCAATGCACTTGCATTACAGTTACGTACAGGTGATACAGTCAAAATCCTATTGATGTATTATTTCAGATGTGAACTTTTGTTGAGTGGGAAAAGATGTGAAATACTTATGCTTGGTCCATATACGGAAAATATTGCCACGTTTTAGTCACTGATACTCAAATGAAGCAATTTTTGGTCTCATTAGTCCAACGGTTCGGTTTATAGGAACACATCAGTTTTATCCGTGCTCAGATAAGCCTGATGTTTATGAAAATGTGGAAAAGTTCATGTTTTTTACGAAAATATTCCCATTTACTACAAAACGAATATCCTCCATTCTGTTAAAATATGAAATTACTTGTCGCATGTACAAAGTGTAGCAAAATGATTATTGTATCGACAGATGTGACGTAATGAACTGTAATGTCATTTCAAATACAATTTAAAGATAAATTGTCATTTTATGACTTTCAGATGCTTTACCATGTATCAAATCAAATGAATTTTTAAAACGTTTGGATTGTTTTGGCCAAAAAGAGGCCTTTTAGTACCTACTCTTTATATTTTAGTATTCAAGGTAACCTGTAGTCAATACTATAATTTCAAAATGATTAATTTCTTGTTCCATTTATTTCTATTAGTAATGCATTTACATCCCCATTACTGTGCATTATTATTATTTACTGTACATTACTTGCCAATACTGTACATTACTGTCCAATACTGTACATTATTGTCCAATACTGTACATTATTGTCCAATACTGTACATTACTGTCCAATACTTGTACATTACTGTCCAATACTGTACATTGTTGTGTTTAGGGAGATCCAGATTGACTACAATTATTTTAAATACAGTTTGATGTTGAAATAGTCATTACGCGCATTCTTGCGAAGCTTTGTTCTATCAAAAGCATATTGAAGGTCGCAGCTAACCGTCACACCAGTGAGGACTTCCCTATCTCTCTAAAAAAAACACACAAGATAATTTATATCATTTATGTGTCAATTCAATACTGGAATTTAAAGATGTTAGAGTGGGCCAAGATTGAAATACACTGTAGAACTAGACTTAGCAGACATACAGTTTTAGAATCAATGATTTAATGCAATCATTTACATCTATTTTATACGAGATTGCAGAAGAATGAATGATCAATTCAAGGTTTCTTATTCTTAAATCCTCACGTGACTGTAATAGAACGAATGAGCTAAGGGTCCTTTAAGTCTATCAAGAAATAGCTTTAGAAAGCACCGAGAAGTACTGTAGTCCTATACAATTGTCCAGCGCCCGAAAATGGAATCAGACACCGTATATTAAGGATTAAAACTCGCTACACCAGATCATCATGGAAAATAGGTTACTGCTCTAACTCTTGCTCCTCTAGAAATATAGTATGGGTCACGAACGGCACAATAACTCTTTCAGACATCGAAAAATAAACGAATATAATCATAAAATATCAAACATGACAAAGCCAATGTACATGCATATATTTTTTTTCTAAAAACTCAACGTGATCTAATTAGTCTGCAGACTTTTGAAAGCTGAGAACACAGAAAGAATTCATACATTTGAAATGCAATTTGAATATTTCAGAAGGCTCTAATCAGCTATTTACATTTTTGGAATTTAGGACGTTATCAACAAGGTTCGTGATACATCCGCCAGCAGCATGGTAATACTTTTCTGCAACATGGGACATACCGGTTAGTACTATTGCTTTTCTTGAAATTGATCTCATGATGTTGTAAGATCCAACATTTTTAACTAGTTTCTTAATTTTCCTGACAACATGTTCCATGCGAAAGTCAGCGGGAATATGTAAATCTATTTTGCCATCAGTGTTCACAAATAAACCATACAAAGATTTGTTGACAGTATCCAGGCTATGTGATGCTTTCTGGTGGGCAAGAAAACGCAAAATTCCAAGTGCATATTTACTGTGTGAATTAACTGCCATCATGTACTTGAGGGTAATTATCAACATTGTCCTGTTAGGTATCTGGAAAACAACAAGGAACTGCATAAATTATATATTTATATATTATAGACATAATGATTAACTCTGTCTTGCTTAGCCTCAGACAACACTGATTATTTCTATGCAAATCCAAACGTAAAGGCTTGTACACAATGTCATAAGCACCGTCTACAGACTACACTGATATTTTATGTTTTCTGGATGAAGACGTGAGATTGATCGATTTGGTGGTAGAATACGTATCGGAGTTACAATCATCTCTTCAGTACTCATATGTATCCTATTGGTATCATTGGTATGTCTACCCAAGATATATAATCATCAATAAATTTGTCCATAGTCTCATTCAACCAGGATTACCTTTCTACAGACACACATCTTGTGGTGCAAGGTGATTGGTCAGGGTATCTGTAGTAGTTTGCAGGCCAAAATAAGCCTCTACAATGTAGCCATTAAATAAAGAAACGATGAAGTCTATTTCATGATCATAGTGAATTTTAACATCAGCTATTTTTCTAACTTAACCAAATACTTTCTCCATTCATGGTGCCTTTATCGAATAATTCCTCCTTGTACAAGGACTTAAACATTACAGTAAAAAACTGTCAGGATCGCTACCAGTGAACCGCTTTCTGGTAAGATGTTCAACTCCCAATGTGTACTGGCAATTTCTCTTTACCAGCAACCGAATTTATTTCTTCCACTGCTGATTCATATTTGTCCAAAATAGAAACGACATCTGTATACTTTGGCTCATTCAGTGGTAAACAAACCGCTCATGGCACCATTATTTTCTCCTTTGGCAGCTCCTCCGAGTATGTAGCAAAGACGATGATAATGATGATGACGATGACGATGATGATGATGATAATAATAATAATAATAATAATAATAATAATAATAATAATAATAATAATAATAATAATAATAACGAGGTCTTTGTATTGCATCTAATTTTTAGAAGCTCTAAGCGCTTTACAACACCTATAATAATACGATTACAAAAAAAAAAATAAAAAGCAAAACAAAACACCATGAAGTTAGGAAAGTAAAAACAAGCCGAAAATATTTATGATAGGAGACATTATTACGTCTTTAAGTTTCTTCATGCAGTCGAAAAAGGTGAGGTTTAGGACCACTCATGAAAGGGGTCACTTTGTCTTTGTGCCTAATTTCAATGGGAAACACGTTGCTTGGCCCTGGTATGCAAAAGAACGTTGTCCAGATAACTTCGTTTTCATAGTGGGAATAATTAGTATACGATTGTCAGAAGAGGAACGTAAGTATCTTGCTGGTGTGTACACATAGGTGAGGCCAGATAGGTATGTTGGACTGGAGTCCGTCATTGCATAGAAGCTCAGAGAACAAATATTGGGTTTGATTCTGGATCGAATGGATAGCCAGTGTACGATTAATTCGCGTTGGGTAGATGTGCTCTGATCGTGGTACTTTAAGGATGATCAGAGCTGATGTGTTTTGAGCGTTTCTGAAGTAGATATTGAGACGAAATGGACATAAATGAGTTACAATAGTCCTGCTTTGAAAGTACTATTGAACACACAAGCGTTTTAGTGGCATCAACGAAAGATATTTGCGATATGAGTGAAATGAGCCTTAGATATTCTTGACATGAGAACCATGTAAACATTCGTCAATCTTCTTTCATTCTGGTCAGAAGCGATAAAGTGATAAAACTATAAATCTTTTGTGTAACTTAGATGAAGCATTTCATCAAAAGACTTTGTAATTTAGCAGCTGATCGAAAAATCAGTGTTACATTCCACCATGGTGATCAGTTCGTTCCTGTTTGATCCCTACATAAATGTTAATATCATCCCCAATAATACTGAAATGTTGTCCATTTCGGAATCGTTCCACAACATTGTTGTAACAATGTTTCCCAATATCTTTTATATTGCGGTTGGCAGTTAGGTAGGAAGTAGTCACACATACTACCTGAAAATGGCCAAAGACCTGGTTTAAAAATATTACAATAATAATTGCCCTGATTATCGTATGCATATTATGTTGTTGAGAATTTATGTTCTGTATATACTTGCTTTCAAGTAAAAACTGCACAGACAGAACTTAAAAGATCATGCTACATAACACAACAACATAATAATCATGCATTTATCAATAAAATTCCTGGGTCCACAGGGGTTATTTACAAAGAAAATTATGAGTCTAACCTGTAAGTATATAGTATAAGAGAAAACACGAGTCCGCACCCTTCGGTGGTTCCAGACGAATTTTATGGGCCATACTCCTAAGTCTCTGCATTTTTTAAATAGTCGCATGTCTTCAGAGTGAGAGTCGAAACTGTATTTGTCGATATAACGTTAAAACGTTACAAATTTAGGGCGTTATCTTCTTCTCTATAGCTCGAGGTCATCAGTAATATCGTTTAATGCATCAATAGCATTTCTCAACGTTTAATGTTGCTTCTTCTGGACTTTAATATTCTGTGATTGATGATATCGTTTATTTCACAGTTTCTTGCACAAATACTGTTGAATCTCATGTGATAATCTTGGACCAATTAATGTCCAAGAACGTTTTGTCAGTTGTCATGTTTCTGTGTATTGGAGTTTTAATTCTATAATATTTATTTCAAAATGAGAATGCTTATACCATTCCTCCATCAGGTTTACCATCTGATAATGTATTCTTTGCGCTAACCTTACTGATTTTATTTTGTTATTATTGTTGATGTGTTTCAAAACGCAAACATTTCTTTTTATTGTTTTATAAATCTAAAGATGAATGCATTCAGTTATAGCATTTTAATTTAATGTTCATGTTAAATGGACTGCTCTTCATTCATAACGAAGAAATATATTACATGGCGGATGAGTGGTGAGTTGACACATAGGTGAGTGGGTAGGTGTTAAAACGGATAAACCACGCCGAGCTTACAAAAAATTCAGATCTTATAGACGCTGAAAAAACTGGTAATAAAGATTTCTTACCCATACACTCTTGAATACACTTTCAGCTATCATAGCAACCACAAATGTGAAAGATTATTATTGAATATTAATATCTTAAAGCGATAATTCATAATTGCCTATTTGCTTGAATAAGTAAATACAGTTTTGCAGAATATGCTAAAATGATATAATTATATTCAAACATTTATCACAAACACGAAGGTCATAAAAATTTCTCAAAATATAATTGCATAGTTTTCATTTTTGATCCTGAAGTCCCGAGACGTCTCCCATTATAACATTTCTCTTTGCACAAGTGCGGTAGAAAATAAATTTATATAACAAAAATTGACAGAAACCAGTTTCTAAAAATCATATAAAATATTCAATCAACATGCAGTAGATATACTTACGATAACCCAAAGAAAATATTTTAAACTGAATAAATAATGTGCTTTGATGAATATGAATCATGCTTTACTTCCACTGATGATTAACATGATAACTAAAAAAGGTAGGCCATTCCCGAATTGAATGTATAAAGAGATAGGAGATAAAACATTATCATAATACAACTAAACAGGGATTTCCGCTGAAGAGAAAGTTACAACTATTGTTATTCACTGCATTTCGCCAGATCATTAGAAAACTTCATGTGCTTGATAATGATGGACAAATAATACGTTTATAAAAAAAACAAACGGTAAATAGACATTTTAGATGATTGAAGATTGATAAATCTGGGATATGAGAAAGAGCATGTCATGGACATGTCAACTCATTCTCCTTTGTGTAAAGTAAATAGTATAGCGGCAGTTTTGTAACCTTACATACTGAAAGTCCTAAAAGGGGAATAACTCTCTCTCTCTCTCTCTCTCTCTCTCTCTCTCTCTCTCTCTCTCTCTCACACACACACACACACATACACACACACACACACACATATATATATATATATATAGATTTTAGTTTTGTCTCCTTAATGCATGATTGGATATTGCTAAACCATAAAGTGAAGCTGTTAATATATATTTTTTATCGGTCTCAACTTCATGTAAGCGGTGCAAAATCCATATCTATAGGCATAAATTGATTTATATGATTTTTCCTATTGTTTCAGTTGATTCCAGCAAAAGATAAATGCCGGTCGATGTTTATATTTGGAATTCCAGAATCTGCAAAAAAGTATTTGGCCACGCCTCAATGACCCTAAGCGATGGTACGCACATTAGTTGGTGGCCTCGTGATAGAAGATTCAAGTCTCCACCATTACTTTGTGTTTCACTTAATGACGACATAAAAGGTGAGAATGGTAGACTCCCAGAACGTCTTACCATACCAGATGGTATAATCGATGAATCGGCGATTAAAAAATGGTGGCAGCATTTCATCATGGAGGAAGACTGGCGTTTATTCGATCAGAATTGTTGCACTGTTGTTATTAAGGCTCTAAGTATGGGCTGCGCTCTGAATTTTTTTAGCTGATGAGAAAGACGAGTGCAAGTCAACTTCCATCTGGACCCCACACGCTGTGACAAACTTTGTTCAGCATCTTATCAAGCGCATATCCCTACCACCTGCAAATTCAACACGTTCAAAGGGTTCGGAACGCTTCACGCTTACTTCTTTACAGAAATCAGTTAATACATTAAAGCTGGACATATCTGACATAATCACGCTTAACTAGTTAATGCCTAATTTACTTGTAAATGTAGATATATAATGTATCTAAATGGCGTCAATATGGATCATATCTTAATGTTTCTTAATATGTTTGTTCACAGGTTAGATAATGATTTATTAGTTGAGATAAAAATGAAAACAAATATCGTCTCAGCAATTTAGTGTCTCAGGGATTTATCGGTGGAGAGTAGAATCTGTTTTCATAGATAATTTTGAAACTCTTGTCCAGGTCAGTGTGTATATTTTCCCATAGTACTGAAGAAAAGCTCTTAAAGGAATAGGTATAACGGTACCAATTGCGCAAGTCCATGTGGGTGGAGCGTAAGGTGTATGGTCCATACCAATCAGAGAAAAACAACAACACAAGCTTTGATTGGTGGATTATGTAAGAGTTGTACTTTCTGCTAGGCTTAAAAAATAGTTTAGCCTCTTGGCAACATGCGAATTTATGTTAATTCCTATACAGATCATATTTTGTATTTTTTATGATTTTTTGAAAATGTCATAGACATGACTGAAAATAGGTATGTTGTGACTAGATAACTCATACCCCTGTCTAGTTCCAGCAGAGTTATCTCTCTTAAATGCAATGGAGTGCCTGGTTTTGTCATCATCAAATTGACAATCAAACATTGTTCTCTATAACAGTGTGTGAGATGCATGCTAAATTAGGATAGAAAATATATTTATCTCTCCAAATATTAGCATTGAGGTCTATGGAAAAACAATTGGTACCGTGATACCAATAGCACTCAAGGCTCCACCAGTACGTTGTGTTACACTTGCTGTCGACATACAAGGTGAGCGTGGTGAACAGCGAGATGTCCCTTGTGGTGGATATGAAAGAAAGTCTGTCAAAGGAATGGCACTCAAGGCTGCACCGGTACGTTGTGTTACACTTGCTGACGACATACAAGGTGAGCGTGGTGAACAGCGAGATGTCCCTTGTGGTGGGGATGAAAGAAAGTCTGTCAAAGGAATGGCACTCAACCCCCTTTATTACAAATTAGCTTTTCTAATCACCATGGTACTTCATCAATACGATTGATGCAAAATGTGTGTATTTGTGAGGAAAACAAATTATTTTTGTATTGATGACTTTTATATGGGAATATTTACCGAATAAAGAATATGATAAATTTGCAAATAGCAATATTTTAAAATTTCATTGAAATATGTATCTTTCCTTTTCATATATTGTTCCCATTAAGCTTAGTTGAATTCTATTTCAAAATTATTATCCTTGTATATCATAGGTAAAGAATAAAGCTATCTCTAAATGATAGGGTACAATAATGTGCTGGCTTTAATGCAGTTAAATTTGGATGCCAATTTCCCTTAATAATGCGCTAATCATAGTTTTGACTACTGAAAACCATCGCGTATTCAGTGCGTTTCCTTAAGTAAGGTTTTACAAATGTGCGGATAAAATACTGTAACGCTTTTGAACAAATTTGTTGAAAAAGTATTATTTTATGCACGAAATAGACCAATAAAGAAAGAAAACATTGCTATGTTCAAGTCTAACGTTAAACCTGCTGCTAGACTAGACACATTGTAAATAGTTTTTTCCCCTCTTCGAAGAATGATCATGTTATATATGTTTAGTAGGACACACTACTAGAGCCAACCCAGATTGATCTGTGCCGGATTCGAACCCACAACTCACTGATTGATAGTCCCGAACAATTATGAAACCTATTGTCAATTGAACACACACACACACACATACATACATACATACATACATACATACATACATACATACATACATACATATATATATATATATATATATATATATATATATATATATATATATATATATATATATATATATATATATATATATATATATATATATATATATATATATATATGTATATATATATTATTAAGTGGACTAATAGAACTGCTTACAAGAAAATAAATAAAAATATGTTTTGTTGAACTTTCACAGGGAATTAGAAGATAAACATCCATTATACATTCTCATGTAAAATATAGAGTATTGTGTGAAGAAATGTCCAATGTTCAAGCTGTATAATTAGTTTTATTTGTGCTAATGTACCAAGACACATAATAGAGTCATGATAGCCATAACTCAAGAAACTTAAGAAGAGTAGAAAAGCTTCCAAAACGTATTCTTAATCCACCCTGTTCTCTCAATTAAAAGCGAATTCAAAATCTATTATATATTATACTTATCCTCCAGCTGTTCATGCAGTTACAAAATGTGTTGACCAAAGTTTCAGTATGTGTACAAATGTCGAGATCAATATATGCAATATGGTGTCGATTAAAAGTTATTATAAGAAGTGTAGTACAGAGAAATGCGAAACACATCACAGTTTTGAGAAGATAACTCGATCAAAATATCAAGAACATCAATATACATAAATAATACGTAACGGTTTTACAATTGCGCGGAATGCATACGATATAAAAGATTAAGTTATACCGATATAAAAATCTGAAAATAAAAATATCTTTTTAATAAATTATATTCATACAAACCGTTCCTGAAATAAATCTGTCTCAGAGGATGGAAGTTGAAACGCTGAACAAATAGTTGAAACTCTCAATAATGGACATTGTCAGGTGCGTACTCTTGTAGAGTTTCACCAATCAGGATGCATGAATGAGCCACCATCAATCGAAACGTTTCTTTACCCACTGAGTATACCAGCTGTGCATCACGGGCGCTTGATAGTGTCCCTGTTGTGCTCCTTAGTTGGCTGGTGACGCAAAACAAAACAGAATGGTAATTGTTTTTAAAGATCAACCTAAGAGAGCAAAACCTCTATCTGACTCGGATGTTTAACCATGTGGCGTGTAGTCATTCCATCGCTTCATGGAGATACAATCAAAAGACTCTTCAAAACTTCTTGCCGTACTATCACCATTTACAGTCGAACCGACCATACTTGCTTTAGTCTGTACACCAAGGAAATACATCAAGAAATTTAAATCAGGTCGATTGCATTTTGTGTGAGAATACAATTTGAAAATATCAAGCAAATTAAGACTTTCTTGATATTCCAGTAACATTTTCGTGCACAAATCACTACATTCGTCAAAGAGCATGATTTGTTGTTACGACTTGATGCGAGTCAATGACACATTTACCGTCGGAAAGGATGAAATATAAAGATGTCGCTGCCGTCCGTAGATTTCGTGCCAAACATAACGGAAATTTGTAGGACATCAATGCCATTAAACTCACCTTCAACACACAAGCAATGCCCAACGTAATACAAGTTGGATTCTTGCAAGATACGTCAGGATATACATCCCAAACCGACATCGATATTTCAAGTGTCAGAAGTACGACTATCACGAAAACAACTGCCCCAGAGGCCCGTCATTTGATCATCGGGGTTCTCTTTCCATCTGGAACACATGTGCAAGGCCACTCCGCACAATATGAACCGCTAACAGGAGCACAAAGTAATTGCCAAGGATTATGAAACTTGGAAACAGAAAAAGCAAATACAAAGAGTGAAATACACATCCAATATCACCATTCCAGATGCCAGAAAGATCTTTAAATCAAGAACCTGGCCCAAATTTCTCAACTGTAATGAAGATCAGTCCGAGAACAAGCTCACCTGATTCGGCAACAAGCTCAACCAATCCACGTGATAAACCTCAGAAGAAAGAATATATATACACGTGCCTAGGTCTGTCAATTTGTTGACCATCTCTGATTTTGGATTATGATTGGAAGGTCACTAATCACTTCACAAACGCAACCAAAGTCCAGTCTCTTAAACAATATTCATTCTACCATCGATGAACCAATTTCACATTGCAAATCAAAGAATGATGACTGGACCAAATATAAAAAACTTTTCGAAAGTGGACTTAACATAGATTCCTTTATTAACATCAATGATCCTGTTCAACATTGTATATCCATTTAACTTAAGACTGCAGAATCATCAGTCTCTAAATCCTCATCTGACTCTAACATAAGAAACAACCACGTTTTACTGATAATTATAAAGAATAGACGTTACCGAGAAGCATTGCAAAACTCTAACAATCGTTCAACCGCCGAGAAAAGGTATCGCATTACTATGGGAAAAAATACACTGCGCAAGTAAAGAATGCAAGCTAAAATGTTAAACGTTGCTATATTGTGTACATAGGTAAGTTTGTTTCAGGTCTAAACGCGTATTTACCCGATTATACCTAGCTTATGTGATATTAAGGTTGAAAACAACAAGATCTACAAGTGAAAAGGACCGGAAGACCATTGTCTGCCCAGTTACATTATATTTCAGGTAAACGAATGAAGTATTATATGGTTTTGTTAGAAATAACGTATGCGAATGTATTTAGACGTGAAATTTGTTGTTGGGCATGTTTCCAGTATGAGTAATTAACACTGGAAAATGAGTGTCTTTTGTGTGTGCGTGTTGTGTGGTGGGGGTGGGTTGGTGGCCTAGTTATTTTCTTAGCAGAATTGTAATCGTTTATAATCATGAGTATATATGTGGGAATGGGAATATTCATCCATTTCCCTTTCTGGTTATTCGCATTAATTTTAGATCTTGAAATGTTCTGTCACAAGTTAACAACTTTAGATTTGTTCACAAGTTCTTTAATCCACCTCTTTACGAAACCTACAAAATCATAAGTAATACTTCACAATAGACCATTGCAACGTCATTAGATCGCAGCAAGTTTTTCATCTTCAGAAGAGCTTTCCGTTGGAAGGGGCAAACAAGACAGTTTTTGTTTAAAAACCTCTGACTACGAATGTGTCTTTAGTTGTTTATAATAGCAACAGGGGACGCCGCTAGAGGGCACTGGCGCTCAAAATTAACGTTTTCTCAAAATGTCAACCTCATTACTCCTGGTACTTTCTCCGCTTTAATATGTAAAAAGCCGACATTATTACTTCCGAATCTATTCATGGTTGAAAGGTCAAATGTATATAATTAGCGTATATGACATTGGGCAACTTCTACAACTTATTCAGCGGAAAAAACGAAAACCAAATTTTTCAAAACGCTGAAAAACTCAATAAACGAACATATACGCTCACCTACGCCTTCTTTTTAAATACTTTAGAGTTCCTTTTACGAGAATAATGGTAAAATATGTGTGAATATTTGAGGAAAACCCACAAATTACGTCTTTTCAAAGGTCAACCATGTCAGCAAGAACGATAACTCTTTACGTACAGAGTGTAAACAATTACAACAATACGACATAATTTGGATTAAAAAACACACGAAAACTTGATTGTATGAAAAGGCAGACGTTTATAGCAAGAAATAGGATTATAGAGACGTACTGTCATTCACGATACCAAACTTATTACTAAATATTTGTACGATGTATGTTGTGTAATATTTTTTCGATGTTAGAGACACGACGGGACGAGAGTATCACCCACTGATTCAGTGATAGTATTGATAATATATATGTGATTGTGATCACTGAGATATTATCAGAGACACTGGTATTAAAATGAAAATGTTCATGTTTAGTAGAGAAGGAAAAGAGGTTATAAAACAAAGTTCAATAATTTTGAAGAATGAAAACAAATGCATTTAAAATTTTAATATCATCTTTTGTGAATATCAATATGAATGTTGTAATCATAAGCCAATAAATAGAGAATCAAACTGTAGTATTTCTCCATTTAAACAAATAATCATAAATATTTCTTGAGAACCAACTCGGTGTCAGTTTCTTTTCTATCTCTGATACACATTTGTGTTTTTTCTTTTGTCATAGATTTAATTTCATAGATATGAAAACTGACCAAGTATATCTTATGATAACTTAATTCTAAAATAGCAATTGTTATGTACTAAATTGTGATTTCAGTTTAATGTATATCTGTATAAGAACACTAATGAATATGCACTATTGGTTGCAAGAGTAACATACAATATCAACTTGGTATGACTCAAGATTATTTTATTACATGCAAAAAATGTTTGGGGGGGGGGGTCGATAACAATGCACATAAAGTCTTCAGAAGTACCTAGAACATAACAAAAGTGAATTTATTCTTTAAGCTGAAAGTTCACAACACATTTATATATAATCATATGAAAAAACATGCAACTTTCATCATGAAATAACATGAGGTCAAGAATTTTCAAAAAGTGACTAAATACCAATATTAAAAATGGTGGACAGTACATGTGTTTAAATGCTTCATGTGAATTTATTTGAAAAGATATCATAAAGTTGGTCTCATTTTTTAAATCTGCACACTCAAATGAAGCAGAAAACATTCCGTTTTAAAAGCAAGATATAATTTCAACTTGTGTATGACTCAAAAATATAATATTTAATGCAAAAATGTTTGGGTGTGTGTGATAAAGAGGCACAGGGGGGCTTCTGAATTACATGGAACATAGAAAAAGTCAATTTACTCTCAAAGCTGAATGTTCACAAAACATTTATATGTAAATTATATGTAAGAAATATGCAAATTTAAGCTTGAAATAGCATGAGGTCAGGAATTTTCAAAAACTGATAAAGACCAATATTAAAAATGGTGGACGGTACATGTGTTTGTATGCTTACTGTGAATTTATTTGAAAAGCTATCATAGAGATGGGTTCATTGTTTAAATCTGCACAATCAAATTATGCAGAAAACATTCTATTTTTATATATTCTGTAATCATGAAAAATTATCCCCTGTTGCTATTTTTAGTATTCTAGAATGATTTGCATGCAATATCTTCTCTTGTTACTGAACTAGTTTAGTGGATATCTGAAGAGACTATAACACTTTACACATGTTCTCTGTTAACTTTGGCCACATGAAAGATATGGTTACATTGCGTGGGTGTTTTATTCATACTGCTTATAAACATAATCTGTTTTGAAAATACTATAAGAAAGGTGGATTTTGTTTTGCTTTGTTTTCTTAGCTTTATAACTATTCAGGTAAACGGAGTGTTACTAATCTAGTATGTGTAGTAACGATCAGTCTCAGCTTTTCCATCGAGTCGTAACCTGGAATGGAAACAAAATCGGTAGTACTTAAATAAAAAGCGTAAAACTTCCTCTTTATTCGAGTATACAATAAAAAAATGCCTTAATTGTGTCAGTATTGCCGCCACGTAATAAATATGAATGTACATAATACGCGTATTTCTAGGCTGTTCGAAAGTAATTAAATGTATATTTTAACATGCAAAATCTACCCACGTAATCGGATTTAGTATGTTTAACATTTGGCGGAATGTTCAAAGTTGCAGAATCTTAAATACAACAATGAACGTGTTGATTAATATTGTAACGTAATATTTCGATTCTGGTTTGGTTCTTTCTTTCCATCAACGATGCTTTCAAGGACGGACACATATGTACTATATTGGAATTATATTGTTCAAAGCACGGAATGTAGTGTTAGATACAAGGAAGTTTAAAAAATTAGAATTTACTGCCGAGTCCTCATTCTGGGTTGTTTTAGCTGAATTGCGTCCAAACATACATTGCTTATAACTATTTCTAATTCATCACAGTTTCGAAGTTCATAAGACCTTTTATTTATATAAAAGGCAAGACTGCATACATACTACTATTTGTTTTAATGTGAACGGGTAAAAGATATGTATTTAAAATATATAGACCATGATCTACCTGCCGTTATATGGTAGCTTCCATTTTACATCGTCCTAAGAGGAGTCGCGCATTTTAGGCTCAGCGATTAATGTGCCGAACTGCACGACCGAATAGGTTAGAGTTCGAATATATATATATATATATATATATATATATATATATATATATATATATATATATATATATATATATATATATATATATATATATATATATATATATATATAGTGATAACATATAATTTGGTATCTGGCGGTGACATTTTTTGTACAGTGGAATGAAAGATAACACTTATTGTACACAAGGGGTATATGCTGATAGAAATATAGAAAGGAATATTCAAAGGTATGAAAAAGAGAGGGGTTATTAATTATAAAGAAACACTTAATGTCACCAAAATGTAATATGATCAACGTTCCTGTGCATGACCTATATTTTAGCGACGTAGCTCAATGGTTCATGTGTATATAGCGCCAATAGGTAATATGTGTATCTTGCGTTCAAGGGAAATGTATATTTGTCAACCAGTGCTATGGTCTATAGTAGAATGTTACGACTATTGGTTGGACTAACATAAAATGGTTACATCAGTTGAATAGCCTGAATATAGTTTGTTTTCTTCGAAATCCATCAGGTACAAAGTATGAATGTATGTATGTATGTATGTATGTATGTATGTATGTATGTATGTATGTGTGTGTGTGTGTGTGTGTGTGTGTGTGTGTGTGTGTGTGTGTGTGTGTGTGTGTGTGTGTGTGTGTGTGTGTGTGTGTGTGTGCGTGCGTGCGTGCGTGCGTGCGTATGTATGATAAAATATTAAAAGCAGACATATTAACAGTTATTATATTTGAAATTGGTGGGCTCGGGTATGAGTTTATAATCCACCCACACAAAATAGTATTAAATTTAGTATTTGTTGCGAGACCTCCTACAAAATCATAGGTATTACTTCATAATAGACCTGTGCAAAGTCATTATAGCAGACATATGCCATGGTTTTTCAACTACAGAAAAGGCTTTGTTTTGGAAGGGGCAAACAAGCCAGTTCTTTAACTCAGGCCACAAATGCGTGTTTTTTTTAATACGAGATTGAGTTGCATGCAATAACTGCACTTGTTATTGAACTAGTTTAGTAGATATCTGAAGAGACTATAACACTTTACACATGTTCCCTGTTAACTTTGTTAACTTTTAACTGGGATCAGGCTCAGTTTCTGCATCGAGTTGTAACAAGGAATGGATACAAACAAGTAAGTACTTAAATAAAAAGCGTAAATCTTCTCTTTGCCGTCTTTATTCGAGTAAAAAATAAAACACATGCCTTAACTGTCAGTTCTGCGGCCACGTAATAAATATGAATGTACATAATACACGTATTTCTAGGCTGTTTGAAACTAATTAAATGCACAGTGTAACATGAAAAATCTACCCATGTATTCGGATTTAGTATGTTTAACTTTTGGCGGAATGTTCAAAGCTGCTAAATAAAAAAAGTGTTATCATCCGATAGTATGCATTAATAATATCTAGCGACAATCATTAGCTTTAACTTTAGGTTTAGGTCAGGTCTATACACCCGTACAGGATTGGGATTTATATACGTACTATTATGCAAAGCGTCTAATAATCCTTATTTTAGGTAACCTCCAGACCTACCCAGAGGTCACTACCAGGAGGGTTGCCTGTATTTTATGCCTAATCGTAATTTAAAGTGAATCAAAGATAACACTTATTGCACACAAATGGTAAATTCTGTTGGGAATATTGAACAGAATATTTCGAGGATGAAACAGAGAGTGGTAATTACAAAGAAACAAAAGACGTATGTTGTGTTGCTCACTCACTATTCAGTGGATTAGTAGACTGATTAGTAACCTGTTCTATGGATAGTATATGCACGAGAGTTCATTACTTGTGTCATTAACTGGGACAAGTGCGTCATTATGAGCTAATTAATGCAAATATGAACATATGAACACAAAGAAATTTAAGTAATGTGTAACCGGCATGTCCATCATTGCATATATTGTTCTGACTAATTTCCTAACAATACAGAGGCGATAAAGTGATAAATGAATAAAATAGATACCAATGATACCCAAGCTATTGAGGATTCTGATAGTGATATACCGTACGCTTCTCAAATAGAACGCTATATTCTTGCAGACATAAGAGAAAAATATGGCAAATTGAATAAACAGTCATTCAAGCGAGAGTTATCAAGTAATCTTGACATAATGTCCCTTCGTGATATTCGCAGTTCTTTATATATATATATATATATATATATATATATATATATATATATATATATATATATATATATATATATATATATATATATATATATAAAGTTCGTGAATATATTGTAACACTAGCGAAGTAAAGGCATGTTTGTCTAGGTATGGACAAAGAAAACATAAGTAGAATAGACAGTCTGAGTTGCTTTAAGAATTTTCATGAAACTAGTCAAGAAATTTGTGAGTCAAATGACATGGCTCATCATCATCATCATCATCATCATCAGTCTCTTGACCTAGTGTGGTCGTTGAATCACTGTGCTGCTGAACATCTGACCAGTTCCCTCCACTTGTCTCGATGATGTGCCAGTGCCTGTGTCACTGCAAAACATTTCCTGGTCCATTCTGTGATGTTGTCACTCCACTTTTTTCTCTGTCTACCTCTCTTTCTACCACTTTGGAAACTACCATGCGTTACTGTTTTGGATAGACTGGAAGCTCTAGTGACATGGCAATACTCTTTTCTTCATTTGTGATGCGTTCCATGTAAGAGATGCCAAGGATGGTTCTGTAGCATCTTATTTCAAGTGCCCGGATTCTAATTTGTAAGTCTGCTGTCAGGGTCCAGGCCTCACATGAATACAGAAAGAATGAGATGACAAGTATAAGTGCTCTCAATAGTCTTATTTTAGTTTTCATACAGATATTATTCTCTCTCCAGATGGATCTTTGCTTTGACATAGCTGCCATTACTTGTGCTGCTCGTCACGAAATGTCTGCTGTTGATCCCTCTTCCGTGATTATGGAACCTATTTGAATTGGCCCACTGTTTCCAGTATCTGTCCTCTGACATTAATCTTGGTTGAGATTAGTTTGCCACCATTTGTCATCAGCATTGTCTTCTCGACACTTATCACTATATCAAATCTGGACGATTTTTCATTCAGGTTCTTCACTAAGGCTTCAAGCGCATCTTCACTGCCTGCCAACCCATCAATGTCGTCTGCAAAGAGTAATTTGGTGATGTTACGCCCTCCAATGCTGACTGTGCCACAGTTGTTCTCCAGGGCTTGGCTCATGATGCGCTCTTAGTAAATGTTGAAAAGCGTGGGTGACGGGAGACAGCCTTGCCGTTCTCCAACTGTTGTCTTTACAAGTCCCCAACAGAACTTTGAGCAATTATTGCACTGGTAGCCTTGGAGCACAGCTGCTTGATGCTGGTGGTCAACGTTTGACCCATGTTATTCTTCTTCATTGTGGCCCACAATGCCTCATACCACACTCTGTCAGAAGCCTTTTTAAAATCTTTGAACACATGATATCTGTCTTGCTAATGTTGTGAGTACTTTTCACACACAACCCTTTGATTGAATATTGGTTCTCTTGTGTTTTATCCACTCCGGAACCCTTCATGTTCTTCAGCGATTATTTCTTCTGCTTGTGGGTTCAGTCTGTTCAAGATGATCTTATCATCACTTTACTAGAATGGCTGATCAAACTGATAGTTCTGTAATTTTATCACAGGTGGAGATTGTCTTTTTGGGGGAGTGTTATAATCAGTGACTGGGTCCACTGTGTTGGCCATTCGCCTGTCTGCTAGATCTTGTTGCAGATCTTTGCTAGCAGCTCTATCAATGATTCCCCACCATTCTTGATAAGTTCAGCTCTTGTTTAAGAATGGGGAAATCATCATGAGTTTTTAACTTGAAGCACATCTGCGTCTCCTGTGGACGGATGGTTATAGAGTTCTTTACAATACTCAGCCCACTTTCTGCAATGTCACTTGCTTCTGTGAGGCATTTTTAATTTTTGTCTTGAATGGTACTGATTCTTGGTTGATTCTATCTGGTGAGGTCTTTTACAATTTGGAATGCTTTTTTGGTGTCATTCTTTATCAGACTCCTCTCTATTTCTCTGCAAGTTTGTCCAATCCAATCTGCTTTTGCTTTCTTCAATTTGTTTCTGACATTCTTGTTTATTTCTTGATATTACACTGCAATCTTCTTTTGATTTATTCAAGATTGTTTAAGTTTTTGTTTATTTCTTGATACTCTACTGCCCCTGTTGTGTGTCTGGTGTTTTCTAGGTCTCTTTGGGCATCACACAGATTCAGAATCTCTTATATAACCCAGGGTTTCTTCTTTGGGCGATAGAGGACAATGATGTCTTTGGCAGCTGTTGTAATGACTGTGTTGAAAGTGTCTGTCATCACTTTAACATCAAAATCCATCACAAGGAAAGGTGCAAATTTTCCTCCAATTGTTGCTTGTAATGACTTGCAGATGTTAGGGTCCTTGAGTTGTTCAAGGTTGAATTTGATCCTGATTTTCTTTAGCTTGTTAATTGTTTTCAACCTCACTCGGAAGTTCATAATGACGAGGTCTTGATCACTCCCAACATCAGCACCTGGGAATGTTCTTGTTTTTTGTTATATTGATGCCAGATCGGTACCGGTTTTGAACCAGTGTGTAGTCGATCTGGTTATCATGGGTTCCATTTGGTGCGTGCTATGTCCAGTATTGTGTAGCTTTATGTTGGCCTAGGGTGTTGGCTAGTACCAGGTTGTAGCTTGCGAACTTGAGCAGCCGTCTTCCTCTTTTATTGGAAAGCCCATTGCAAGAAGGTCCACAATGATTATTCCGGTCTTTTTGAGCATCTTTGCCAACTTTGGCATTCCATTCTCCTTGGATGATGAGACTGTCTTTTTTACTTACCTTGTGTAATCAACCCTGGAGTGTGTTGTAGAACGCTTCTATTTCGCCATCATCATGATCAGTAGTTGGAGCATATATTTGGAGAATTGTGATGTTAGATGGAGATACTTTCAGACGAATGGCGATGATTCTGCTAGTTATAGGGCGACGTTCAAGCACAGATCCCTTAATTTTTTTGTTTACATTCCACCATGGTGATCAGTTTGTTCCTGTTTGATCGCTACATAAATGTTATTAATATCCCCAATAATACTGAAATGTTGACCATTTCGGAATCGTTCCACAACATTGTTGTAACAATGTTTCCCAATATCTTCTATATTGCGGTTGGCAGTTTGGTAGGAAGTAGTCACACATACTACCTGAAGACGGCCAAAGACTTGGTTTAAAAATATTACAATAATTATTGCCCTGATTATCGTATGCATATTATGTTGTTGACAATTTATGTTCTGTATATACTTCTTACAAGTAAAAACAGACAGAACTTGAAAGATCATGCTACATAACACAACAACAAAATAATCATGCATTTATCAATAAAATTCCTGGGACCACATGGGTTATTTACAAAGAAAATTATGACTCTAACCTGTAACAATATAGTATAAGGGAAAACACGAGTCCGCATCCTTCGGTGGTTCCAGACGAATTTTATGGGATAGACTCCTAAATCTCTGGATTTCTTAAATAGTCGCATGTCTTCAGAGTGAGAGTCGAAACTGTAGTTGTCGATATAACGTTAAACGTTACAGATTTAGGGCGTTATCTTCTTCTCTATAGCTCGATGTCATCAGTAACATCATTTAATGCATCAATAGCATTTCTCAACGTTTAATGTCGCTTCTTCTGGACTTTAATGCTCTGTGATTGATTATATCGTTTATTTCACAGTTTCTTGCACAAATACTACTGTTTATTATTATTATTATTATTATTATTATTATTATTATTATTATTATTATTATTATTATTATTATATATGTACAAACTATGTTAATGTGTTTCTTTACAAAAAATCATTTTAGGTCTACTATAGGGACCTACTTTCCAGGTTTTCAGGAGGAATCCTTTATTTCCATTTTTTCCAGCTCATTTTAAATTTCCCATTATCATTTATAAAAATCCACTTCTCCTTTCCACTTAACAGATTATTGATCAGTATCAGCGACAGTTTTGAATCATTGCATTCATAGTCTATATTCATGTTCATTGCTTTAAAATAAGTGGATGAAAAGGTATTGAAATTATGAGTTGTTATTTCACAAACTCACTGCTTAGTGTTTCAAGATATTTTAGTAATGGCCCTAGGACGTCAATACAACCAAAATATATAGCCATTTCTTCATCCACCCTTTTTTTTTTTACTGAATCGTGCATTATTAATAGCCTGTTAAAGTCGTATCGTATGCATTGTTTTTGCTGACTCAGCACGGTGCTAGAGGGCAAGTGCAATAAATGAATAATTTGTCAATGGGACTCATATATTGAATTACCATAGTTTGGTATGTGGTATGTGGTAAACGCACCGCTCTGAAATACAATCACATTTTATATTTAGAACTATTCCTATGTAACATATACAATTTGTTGGATATACCCAGGACTGCATATAATTCAACATTTGGGTTAGAGCGCTGATGCATGATACCGCTAAGTTACAGTGGCCGTTTCTCTAAGCACGGCATCAAATCCTGCTCTGTGTGTGTGTGTGTGTGTGTGTGTGTGTGTGTGTGTGTGTGTGCAAAACACATTGGTTTTCATTATATGGTCGATTTGCTTTACATGTCTCCCTCATTATCTTATAGAAAACGATTTCACCAAAATCGGTATAAAAGACTAAGTAAAACCATCTTTACAATTTCTAGGTAAAAATAATCTTTATTTATCAATATAAAGATGCTCTAAACAGCAGGAATGTGTTAAAACAACTGTAACGGACACCGTTCAAAGTGTTCGGTTTACACAGAGACAAGTATTTAGAAACAAATGTGTGGAATAGAAGAAATCGTGATCAAAATTTTCACATACCAGTTTGACATTTTATTGTGATATTATTATCTAGTTTAAACAAGTTTTTGAGTGACAATTAATTGTTAGACTTTCGTCTTTTTATTATTACTATTGAATTCCCTCACCCCAGTAGGCATACACGGTAAAATGCTTTGTCGGCATATGAATGCAATTGAATGTTGTTTATAGCGATTTTCAGGTCAAGGATTGTTCTTTTGTTTTTGATACCAGGTATTCGAAAAATTGCATTAAAAAGTAAAATCCCAAACTTCCTAGTAGGACCATAATCATAGCATCTGCATTCGGAGGCCAAACAAGTGTGCTACCAGAGAATACAATTGTTCTAAACTGCTATTATACATTTTAGAAACCTAGAGCTTGGTACATGTCAATTAATTTTCAGCAATTATGATTGGTATCAAAAATATTCCCAGCACCGGAGGCTTCAAGTTAAGACTCCACAATTGCAACGTGAATTGATTTCCATTATTGCTGTTATTGTGACTACAAAAATATTGTGTATGAGTTGAGACATCACTACATTGTGTTTGAAGATCTGAGGTTTTCTAATAAGACATGGCCATCAAAAAAAGATGCGTGGATTTTGGAAAGTCTTCGTAATAAATTTTATCAAACAATTTAAATTTTCTCTGTCTGAAATCTTACAGTAATCGAACATATTTCCTTAACTTAAGATAAATCGAACATGAATATACAGACTTTGTGTTGACCGCTACGGTGGCCTAGTGGTTAGAGCGTCCGCCTAGGATGTGGGAAGCCGTGAGTTCAATACCCGGTTTAGTCATACCAAAGAATAGTACCAACAGCATCCTCGCTTGGCGCTCAGCATTAAGACGTTAGTGTTAGGACTGGTCGGCCTGGTGTCAGGATAACGTGACTGGGTTGGACATCATGCTACATGTCTGCGGCATGATTCCCCAGTACTAGACATTAATATAAACTGTCACATTGCAGACATCGTAGCTACTTTAGAAATCAAAACACAGACTTAGTTCTTTTACTTTTTTTTTTACAGAAAGCAGTTAATTTATTAACGGCTGAAAATATCTGACATTGACATCAATTTTACAAACTGGACGGTGTGCTTTGTAAAGTTGATCTTTAATTAATTAACATGATTGCATTCTTCCACCGTATTGCAAATCTACTAACTGTAAATTTCAGCATAGGTACATATTTGCTTTGGGGGGCCCCGAGTGGCTTTCCGTTACGGATCACTGCCATATCACCTCTCTCTGCGTGCGTTCGAGTCTACGATTCGGCTAATGTAGTTATGTGTGAAAGCTTGCCAGTAGCTTCTCGTGGGTCGGTGGTTCTTTCTGGGATTTTCCAGGGTTCTTACTCCACCAATAATACTGGCCGCCATGTATCGTGTGCTGACAAATTGCGTTAAACCCTACAACAACAACAACAACAACAAAAACATATTTGCTTTGAATTCTATCAGTTTTGTCACAATCTAAAAATTTTAAAAAGTTTTACTTGTTATTAAAGATTTTAGTTTTGTCTCCTTAATGCATGATTGGTTATTGCTAAATCATAAAGAGAACCTGTTCAATATATATTTTTGATCGGTCTCAACTTCATGTAAGCGATACAAAATGCATATCTATAGGTATAAATTGATTTATATGATTTTTCCGATTGTTTCAGTTGATTCCAGCAAACGACAAATGCCGGTCGTTGTTTATATTTGGAAGTTCAAAGGCGTGACAGAAAGCTGGGGCCACGCCTCAATGTCCCTAAGCGATGGTACGCACATTAGTTGGTGGCCTAGTGATGGGCCTGAAAGAAAAGCTATCAAAGGAAAGGCACTCAAGGCTCGACCAGTACGTCGTGTAACACTTGCTGATGACATACGAAATGAGGGTGGTGAAAACCCAGAACACACTCTTACCATACCAAAAGGCATCCTGGATGAAAAGACCATTAAAATATGGTGGCAGGGTTTCAGCCAGGAGGAAAACTGGCGTGCTTTGGATCAGAATTGTTCCACTGTTGTTTATATGGCTCTAAGTGCTGTCTTCGCTCTGGATGCTTTTTCAGATGATGAGCAACGACGGTACGAGTCAATTACCATCTGGACCCCAAACACAGTGAAAGAATTTGTTCAGCATCTTATCAAGCCCAAATCCTTACCTGTAAAATCAACACGTTCCAATAATGGTTGGTCATGCACAATCTGATGTAATAATTCTATTTCGCTCTTGCAGTCAATATTTAAATTCAGAGACAAAATACTTCTTATCATTACATATAACACACTTATCATAGATCCATCACTTCAAGCTTAGATTCAAGACTTATTATAAACTTATCTCGCTTTCAGAAAAGTAATTTTCAATCATTTTGACCGTTTGTAAACACGATCAATGTTTACGTGTGCATTTCTTATTTTCTGAACAAAGAAATACTGTGGCGGAAGTTTCGTTTGTAATTAAACTTTCAAAACGTTGAACGTTTTCGAATCTCATTAGACATAGTCTCTTTCAGATGCAATTCTGTATTATATAGCAAATACAAAAGTTTGTCATATCGCATTTGACTTGGTAGGAATGATAGATCTAATTTGTCGAGAAAGTACGTTCGATTTCATGTCCTTTAAATTTAAAATTTAATTTTTTATGAGACGTTCCTTTTTATACGCCGTTCCCATCGAACTTCATTGATTTTTAATTTTCTGCCTTTACCGGAATGAAATTAGTGTGTATGTTGTAATATAGTTTCTACCATCAGCATATGTCCATTATTCATTTCAAATCCTAGAGTATGGACGACGGAAGTCAAGAGTCTTCCGTTTGTTTTCTTTGCTACTGATTAATGTTAGCACGATGGAAGTTTAACTGGGTGGACAAAATTATTTTGGCGTCTTACAGATCACCTACATCAGAGTGCAACTGGCCAAGCGTAGCTAAAACCTTACAAACGTGTTTTGGGAAACACTACGGCGATGATGTCATGATTCCATATCACCGTTACAATCAAACTAGAAATGGGACTTGAAATGCAACAATAACAAATAAGCTTTCTAATCACTATTTTCCTTCATAAGTACGATTGATTTAAAATGTGTGTATTTCTGAGGAAATCTAATTATTTTTGGATTCATGACTTTTATATGGGAATATTTACTGAATAAAGAATATGATAAATTTGCAAACAGCAATATTTTAAAATTTCATTGAATATGTATCTTTGCTTTTCATATATTGTTCCCATTAAGCTTAGTTGAATTCTATTTCAAAATTATTATCCCAGTATATCAATGGTAAAGAAGAAAGCTATCGCTAAATTATAGGGTACAATAATGTGCTGGCTTTAATACAGTTAAATTTGGAAGCAAATTTCCCTTAATCATCAGCAAATCATAGAGTTTTGACTACTGAAAACCATCGCGAATACAGTGCGTTTCCTTAAGTAAGGTTTTACAAATGTGCGGATTAAATACTGTAACGCTTTTAAACAAATTTGTTGAAAAATTATTATTTTATGCACGAAAAAGACCAATAAAGAAAGAAAACAATGCTATGTTCAAGTCTAACGTCAAACCTGCTGCAGAACTTTCGAAAATAACTAGACACATTGTAAATAGTTTTTTTCCCCTCTTCGAAGAATGATCATGTTATATATGTTTAGTAGGACACAATACTAGAGCCAACCCAGATTGATCTGTGCAGGATTCGAACCCACAACTCACTGATTGCGAGTCCAGAACAATTATGAAACCTATTGCCAATTGAACACACACACGTACACACTCACACACACAACATATATATATATATATATATATATATATATATATATATATATATATATATATATATATATATATATATATATATATATATATATATATATATATATATATATATATATATATATATTTAAATTATGTTTTGTTGAACTTTCACAGGTATTTACAACATAAACATCCATTATACATTATCATGTACAACATAGAGTATTGTGTGAAGAAATGTCCAATGTTCAAGCTGTATAATTAGTTTTATTTGTGCTAATGTTCCAAGATACATAATAGAGTCATCAAAGACATAACTCAAGAAACTTATAAAGAGAGAAAAAGCTTCCAAAACGTATTCTTAACCCACCCTGTTCTCTCAATTAAAAGCGAATTCAAAATCTATTATATATTATACTTGTCCTCCAGCAGTTCATGCAGTAATAAAAAGTGTTGACCAGCGTTTCAGTATGTGTACTAGTGTCGAGATCAATATATGCAATATGGTGTCTATTAAAAGTTATTATAAAACATGTAACTGCAGAGAAATGCGAAAAACATCACAGTTTTGAGAAGATAACTCGATCAAAATATCAATATGGAAGAACAGCAATATACATGAATAAAACGTAACGGTTTTACAATTGCGCCGAATGCATACGATATAAAAGATTAAGTTATAACGATATAAAAATCTGAAAATAAAAATATCTTTTTAATAAATGATATTCATACAAACCGTTCCTGAAACAAATCTGTCTCAGAGGATGGAAGTTGAAACGCTGAAAAAATAGTTGCCAATCTCCATAATGGACATTGTCAGGTGCGTACTCTTGTAGAGTTTCACCAGTCTGGATGTATGAATGAGCCACCATCAATCGAAACGTTTCTTTACCCACTGAGTATTCCAGCTGTGCATCACGGGCGCTTGATAGTGTCCCTGTTGTGCTCCTTAGTTGGCTGATGACTTTAAGTGATGGACGCAAAACAAAACAGAACGGTAATTGTTTTTAAAAGATCAACCTAAGAGAGTAAAACCTCTATCTGACTCGGATGATTAACCATGTGGCGTGTAGTCATTCCATCGCTTCATGGAGGTACAATCAAAAGACTCTTCAAAACTTCTTGCCGTACTATCACCATTTACAGTCGAACCTACCATACTTGGTTTAGTCTGTACACCAAGAAATTTAAATCAGGTCGATAACTTTTTGTGTGAGAGTACAGTTTGAAAATATCAAGGAAATTAAGACTTTCTTGATATTTCAGTAACATTTTCGCGCACAAATCATTACATTCGCCAAAGAGCATGATTCGTTGTTACGACCTGATGCGAGTCAATGACACATTTATCGTCGGAAAGGATGAAATATCAAGATGTCGCTGCCATCCGTAGATTTCGTGTCAAACATAACGGAAATGTGCAGGACATCAATGCCATTAAACTCACCTTCAACACGCAAATAATGCCCAACGTAATACAAGTTGGATTCTTGCAAGATACGTCGGGATATACACCCCAAAACGACATCGATATTTCAAGTACGACCATCACGAAAACAACTGCCCCAGAAGCCCGGAATGTGATCATCGGGGTTCTCTTTCCATGTAGAACACAAGTGCAAGGCCACTCCCCACAATTTGAACCGCTAACAGGAGCACAACGCAATTGCCAAGGATTATGAAACTTGGAAACAGAAAAAGCAAATACAAAGAGTGAAATACACATCCAATATCACCATTTCAGATGCCAGAAAGATCTTTAAATGAAGAACCTGGCCCAAATTTCTCAACTGTAATGAAGATCAGTCCGAGAACAAGCTCAGCTGATTCGGCAACAAGCTCAACCAATCCACATGATAAACCTCAGAAAAAAGAATATATATATATACGTGCCTAGGTCTGTCAATTTGTTGACCATCTCTGATTTTGGATTATGATTGGAAGGTTACTGATCACTTCACAAACGCGACCAAATCCCAATCTCTTAAATAATATTCATTCTACCATCGATGAACCAATTTCACATTGCATATCAAAGAAATATGACTGGAACAAATATAAAACACTTTGCGAAAGTTGACTTAACATAGATTCCTTTATTAACATCAATTATCCTGTTCAACTATGTATATCCATTTTAATTAGGACGGCAGAATCATCAGTCTTTAAATCCTTATCTGACTCTAACATAACAAACAACCATGTTTTACTGATAATTATAAAGAATAGACGTTACCGAGAAGCATTGCAAAACTCTAACTATCGTTCAACCGCCGAAAAAGGTATCGCATTATTATAGGAAAAAATACTCTTGGCAAGTAAAGAATGCAAGCGAAAATGTTAGAAAAAAGACTGTTTTGAACTTAAACTCTCATTCCTGTAAGCGAGTGAAACAATTCGAAACAAGGCAATGGAAACAATACATACATACATACATACATACATACATACATACATACATACATACATACATACATACATACATACATACATACATACATACATACATACGTGACGGACCGATTACGAATGATCTTTCTACTGTAAATCAGTTACATGTATTCTACGTGTTATTAATTTATGCATTCATCGATTACATTTATATTCATATTGTGTACATAGGTAAGTTTGTTTTAGGTCTAAACGCGTATTTACCCGATTATACCTAGTCTGGTCCCCTGCTGAGTATGCTCCCATGCGTTGCACTCCGCTATACTAAGTCAGGCGAACGCCAACGCCATATTGTCACGTGATCCAAACAAATGCCACCCCCGATTGATTGAAGGGATTTTATATCAACCTTTGTGGCCAATCAAGGATGTCATCTACCACCTTATACAAAGTCTGACGTAATAATTATCAAGTAATCGAAAGCAAATGAAATATCGTACTTAATGCAGTCGAAATGTGCAATATTTGACAAAATGTCACTTTCAACCATTCGTAGAAGAGGGTTGTTATATTAATCCTAATATTTGACATAATTGGAGCTGTCATGGAAAACGATATATGCATATTTATATTAATTTGGTCAAGAAATGTGTTGCAACTTAAATATTTTAGATTACACAGTGTAAAATGTGCATTATTTGCGAAACAATCGTTACCCGCACCCCTTGTAAAATGGGGAAGATATTTTCGTCTTAGTTTTGGGAAAAAAAAGCTGCCGTACATAACCTCATATCAGTTTCGATGTAAAATTTATCAAGGAATCGATTGGAAATAAAAAGTTTGAGATGATCCAGTGGGAAAGGTGCAATATTTTACAAAAATTTTTGTGTGTATCCCTATACTTCGTAGTCGCCTAATTGCATAAATATTTTAAAAAATACCTTCGTGTCCGATTTGCTGGTTAAGCTTTAACACAAGATAACACCTGTTATATTTCAAAACGAAAGTATTAGTAAAATTCGTCTTGTGTCACTAACAAACAGAATATTAAAGCAATAAATGTGCCACGGTTAGATAACCGATGTCTCTCCATGTGAGGCCATTTGTTTTGATCACGTGACAATATGGCGTCGTCGTTCGCCTGACTTAGGTGGCAGGGTCCAGTTTCGTAAATTCGTATGCGAATGTATTTAGATGTGAAATTTGTTGGGAATGTTTCCAGTATGAGTAATTAACACTGGAAAATGAGTGTCTTTTGTGTGTTCGTGTTGTGTGGTGGGATTGGGTTGGTGGCCTAGTTATTTTCTTAGCAGAATTGTAATGTCGTTTATAATCATGAGTATATATGTGGGAATGGGAATATTCAGCCATATCCCTTTTTGGTTATTCGTATTAATTTTAGATCTTGAAATATTCTGTCACAAGTTAACAACTTTATATTTGTTCACACGTTCTTTACTGCACCTCGTTACGAGACCTACTACAAAATCATAGGTAATACTTCATAATAGAAAATTGCAACGTCATTAGAGCACAGCAGGTTTTTAATCTTCAGAAGAGCTTTCCTTTCAAAGGGGCAAACAAGACAGTTTTTCTTAAAAAAAACCTCTGACCACGAATGTGTCTTTAGTTGTTTTTAGTAGCAATAGGGGACGCCGAAGGAAGGGCACTGGCGATCAAGATTAACGTTTTCTCAAAATGTCAACCTCATTACACCTGGTACTTTCTCCGCTTTAATATGTAAAAAGACAACATTATTACTTCCGAATCTATTCATGGTTGAAAGGTCAAATGTATATAATTAGCGTATATGACACGGGGCAATTTCTACAACTTATTCAGCGGAAAACAACGAAAACCAAATTTTTTAAAACACTGAAAAACTAAACAAACGAACATATACGCTCACCTACGCCTTCTTTTTAAATACTTTGGAGTTCTTCTTACGAGAATAATGGTAAAATATGTGTTAATATTTGCGGAAAACCCACAAATTACGTCTTTTCAAAGGTCAACCATGCCAGCAAGAACGATAACTCTTTACGTACAAAATGTAAACAATTACAACACTACGACATTATTCGGATTAAAAAACAAACGAAAAATTGATTGTATGAAAAGGCAGACGTTTATAGCCAGGAATAGGATTATAGAGACGTACTGTCATTCACGATACCAAATTTATTACAAAATATTTGTACGATGTATGTTGTGTAATCGATGTTAGAGACTCGACGGGAGTATCACCCACTGATTCAGTGATACTATTGATAATATGTATGTGATTGTGATCACTGAGATATTATCAGAGACACTGATATTAAAATGAAAATGTTCATGTTTAGTAGAGACGGAAAAGAGGTAATAAAACAAAGTTAAATAATTTTTTCAGAATTTTGAAGAATGAAAACAAATGCATTTAAAATTTTAATACCATTTTTTTGTGAATATCAATATGAATGTTGTCATCATAATCAAATGAACAGAGAATCAAAATGTAGTATTTCTCCATTAAACAAATAATCATAAATATTTCTTGAGAACCAACTCGGTGTCAGTTTCTTTTCTATCTCTGATACACAGTTTTGTGTTTTTTCTTTTGTCATAGATTTTATTTCATAGATATGAAAAGTGACCAAGTATATCTTATACTAACTAAATTCTAAAATAGCAATTATTATGTACTAAATTGTGATTTCAGTTTAATGTATATCTGTATAAGAATACTAATGAATATGCACTATTGGTTGCAGGAGTAACATACAATATCAACTTGGTATGACTCATGATTATTTTATTACATGCAAAAATGTTGAGGGGGGTTGGGGGTTGATAACAAGGCACATAAAGTCTTCAGAAGAACATAGAACATAAAAGTGAATTTATTCTTGAAGCTGAATGTTCACAACACATTTATATATAATCATATGAAAAAATATGCAATTTTCAGCATGAAATAACATGTGGTCAAGAATTTTCAAAAAGTGTCTAAAGACCAATATTAAAAATGGTGGACAGTACATGTGTTTGAATGCTTCCTATGAATTTATTTGAAAAGATATCATAAAGTTAGGCTCATTTTTAAATCTGCACACTCAAATTAAGCAGAAAACAGTCCATTTTAAAAGCAAGATATAATTTCAACTTGTGTATGACTCAAAAATATAGTTGTTAATGCAAAAATGTTTGGGGGTGTGTGATAAAAAGGCACTTGGGGCTTCTGAATTACCTGGGACATAGAAAAAGTCAATTTATTCTTAAAGCTGAAAATTCACAAAACATTTCTATATAATATATATGTAAGAAATATGCAAATTTAAGCTTAAAATAACATGAGGTCAGGAAGTTTCAAAAACTGACAAAGACCAATATTAAAAATGGTGGACAGTACATGTGTTTGAATGCTTCCTGTGAATTTATTTGAAAATATATCACAGAGATGGTTTCATTTTGTTAAATCTGCACAATCAAAGTATGCAGAATATATTCTGTAATCATGAAAAAATCATCCCCTGTTGCTATTTTTAGTATTCTAGAATGATTTGCATGCAATAACGTCTCTTGTTACTGAACTTGTTTAGTAGATATCTGAAAAGACTATAACACTTTACACATGTTCAATGTTAACTTTGGCCACATGAAAGATATGGTTACATGGCGTGGGTGTTTTATTCATACTGCCTATAAACATAATTTGTTTTGAAGACACTACAAGAAAGCTTGATTTTGTTTTGCTTTGTTATCTTAGCTTTATAACTATTCAGGTAAACGGAGTGTTACTAATCAAGTATGTGCTGTAACGATCAGTCTCAGTTTTTGCATCGAGTCGTAACCTGGAATGGAAACAAAATCAGTAGTACTTAAATTAAAAGCGTAAATCTTCATCTTTATTCGAGTATACAATAAAAAAACATGCCTTAACTGTGTCATTGTTGCCGCCACATAATAAATATGGATGTACATAATACTCGTATTTCTAGACTGCTCGAAACTAATTAAATGTATAGTTTAATATGCAAAATCTACCCATGTAATCGGATTTAGTATGTTTAACGTTTGGCGGAATGTTCAAAGTTGCTGAATACAAAACGTGTTCATACAAAATCGATTGATACAAAATCCAGGGACAATCATTAGTTTTTTATACATACTATTATGCAAAGCATCTCATAATCTTTATTTTAGGCAACCTCCAGACCCACCCCGAGGTCACTAAGAGGAGAGCTGATTGCATTTTATGTTTAGTCGTAATTATAGGAATCCGGAACGATTATGGCTGGTCGATCTTCTTTGAGAACTTTCCATTTTATTTTCACTTATATTAACTTAGACCATGGTGTCCCTAATGTCAGTTTGTTTAGATATCGAGAAATAACGAAATAAATTCTATATCTCAAATACAACAAAGAGCGTGTTGATTAATATTGTAACGTTATTTTTCGATTCTGGCTTTGTTCTTTCTTCCATCAACGATGTTTTCAAGGACGGACACATGTGTACTATATTTGAATTATATTGTTCAAAGGACTGAATGTACTGTTATATACAACGAAGTTTAAAAAATTAGAATTTACTGCCGAGTCCTCATTCTGGGTTGTTTTAGCTGAATTGCGTCTACACATACATTGCTTATAGCTATTTCTAACTCATCACAGTTTTGAAATTCATAAGACCTTTTGTTTATATACAAGGCAAGACTGGATACATAATACTATTTGTTTTAATGTGAACGGGTAAAAGATATGTATTTAAAATACATAGACCATGATCTACCTGCATTTTAGGCTCATCTGATATATAGTGATAACATATAATTTGATACCTGGCGGTGACATTTTCTGAACAGTGGAGTGCAAGATAACACTTATTGTACACAAAGGGTACATGCTGATAGAAATATTAAAAGGAATATTCAAAGGTATGAAAAAGAGAGGAGTTATTAATTATAAAGAAACACTTAATGTCACCAAAATGTAATATGATCAACGTTCCTGGGTATAATCTATATTTTAGCGACGTAGCTCAATGGCTCATGTGTATATAGCGCCAGTAGGTAATATGTGTATCTTGCGTTCAAGGGAAATGTATATTTGTCAACCAGAGATATGGTCTATAGTAGAAAGTTACGACTATTGGTTGGACTAACAAAAAGTGATTACATCAGATGAATAGCCTGAATATAGTTTGTTTTCTTCGAAATCCATCAGGTACAAAGTATGTATGTATGTATGTATGTATGTATGTATGTATGTATGTATGTATGTATGTATGTATGTATGTATGTATGTATGTATGTATGATAAAATATTAAAAAGCAGACATATTCACAGTTATTATATTTGAAATTGGTGGGCTCGGGTATGAGTTTATAATCCACCCACACAAAATGATATTAAATTTAGTATTTGTTGCGAGACCTACAAAATCATAGGTAATACTTCATAATAGACCTGTGCAAAGTCATTATAGCAGAAATATGCCATGGTATTTCAACTACAGAAAAGGCTTTGTTTTGGAAGGGGCAAACAAGCCAGTTCTTTAACTCAGGCCACAAATGCGTGTTTTTTTTTTTAAATACGAGATTGAGTTGCATGCAATAACTGCACTTGTTATGGAACTAGTTTAGTAGATATCTGAAGAGACTATAACACTTTACACATGTTCCCTGTTAACTTTGTTAACTTTTAACTGAGATCAGTCTCAGTTTCGGCATAGAGTCGTAACAAGGAATGGATACAAACAAGTAAGTACTTAAAAAAAGCGTAAATCTTCTCTTTGCCGTCTTTATTCCAGTAAACAATAAAACACATGCCTTAACTGTCAGTTCTGCGGCCACGTATTTCTAGGCTGTTTGAAACTAATTAAATGCACAGTATTAACATGAAAAATCTACCCATGTATTTGGATTTAGTATGTTTAACTTTTGGCGGAATGTTCAAAGCTGCTAAATAAAAAAGTGTTCATACAAAATCGTCCGTTAGTATGCATTAATAATATCTAGCGACAATCATTAGTTTTAACTTTAGGGTTATGTCAGGTCTATACACCCGTATAGGATTGGGATTTATATACGTACTATTATGTAAAGCGTCTTATAATCCTTATTTTAGGTAAAATCCAGAACCACCCAGAGGTCACTACCACGAGGGTTGCCTGCATTTTATGCCTAATCGTAATTTAAAGTGAATCAAAGATAACACTCATTGCACAGAAATGGTAAATTCTGTTGGGAATATTGAACAGAATATTCAGAGGATGAAACAGAGAGTGGTAATTACAAAGAAACAAAAGACATATGCTGTGTTGCTCACTCACTATTCAGTAGATTAGTAGACTGATTAGTAACCTGTTCTATGGATAGTATATGCACGAGAGTACATTACTTGTGTCATTAACTGGGACAAGTGCGTCAGCATGTGCTAATTAATTCTAATATGAACATATGAACACAAAGAAATTTAAGTAATGTGTAACCGGCATGTCCATCATTGAATATATTGTTCTGACTAATATCTTAACAATACAGAGGCGATAAAGTGATAAATGAATAAAATAGATACCAATGATACCCAAGCTATTCAGGATTCTGATAGTGATATACCGTACGCTTCTCAAATAGAACGCTATATTCTTGCAGATATAAGAGAAAAATATGGCAAATTGGATAAACAGTCATTCAAGCGAGAGTTATCAAGTAATCTTGACATAATGTCCCTTCGTGATATTCGTAGTTCTTTGCATGCAATTGGTAGGCTCATCCATCCAGGATATCCTTCTGGTGGAGTGATGGAGAGAACATCGCGTTCTGATAGTGCTCGAGAGAAAGACAAAATAGCAGACGATATAAGTATATATATATATATATATATATATATATATATATATATATATATATATATAAAGTTCGTGAAGGATATGGTAACACTAGCGAAGTAAAGGAATGTTTGTCTAGGTATGGACAAAGAAAAAGTAAGTAGATTAGACAGTCTGAGTTCCTTTAAGAATCTTCATGAAACTAGTCAATAAATTTGTTAGTCGAGTGACATGGCTCATCATCATCATCATCATCATCATCATCATCATCATCATCAGTCTCTTGACCTAGTGTGGTCGTTGAAGCACTGTGCTGCTGAACATCTGACCAGTTGTCTCCACTTGTCTCGATCATGTGCCAATGCCTGTGTCTCTGCAAAACATTTCCTGGTCCATTCTGTGATGTTGTCACTCCACTTTTTTCTCTGTCCACCTCTCATTCTGCCATTTTGGAAACTACTATGCAGTTCTGTTTTGGATAGACTGTAAGCTCTAGTGACATGGCCATACTTCTTCATTTGTGATGTGTTCCATGTAAGAGATGCCAAGGATGGTTCTGTAGCATCTCATTTCAAGTGCCCGGATTCTAAGTTGTAAGTCTGCTGTCAGGGTCCAGGCCTCACATGAATACAGAAAGAATGAGATGACAAGTATAAGTGCTCTCAATAGTCTTATTTTAGTTTTCATACAGATATTATTCTCTCTCCAGATGGATCTTTGCTTTGACATAGCTGTCATTACTTGTGCTGCTCGTCACGAAATTTCTGCTGTTGATCCCTCTTCCGTAATTATGGAACCTATTTGAATTGGCCCACTGTTTCCAGTTTCTGTCCTCTGACATTAATCTTGGTTGAGATTTCTTTGCCACTATTTGTCATCAGCATTTTCTTCTCGACACTTATCACCATGTCAAATCTGGACGATTTTTCATTCAGGTTCTTCACTAAGGCGGCAAGCGCATCTTCACTGCCTGCCAACACATCAATGTCGTCTGCAAAGCGTAATTTGGTGATATTACGCCCTCCAATGCTGACTGTGCCACAATTGTTCTCCAGGGCTTCGCTTATGATGCACTCTAAGTAAATGTTGAAAAGCGTGGGTGACTGGAGACAGCCTTGCCGTTCTCCAACTGTTGTCTTAACCAGTCCCCAACAGAACGTTGAGCAATTATTGCACTGGTAGCCTTGGCTCACAGATGCGTGATGCTGGTGGTCAACGTTTGACTCATTTTGTTCTTTTTCATTGTGGCACACATTGCCTCATAGCACACTCTGACAAAAGCCTTTTTAAAATCTATGAACACGTGATATCTGTCTTGCTAACGTTGTGAGTAATTTTCACACAGAACCCTATGATTGAATATTTGTTCTGGTATGTTTTTTCCACTCCGGAACCCTGCCTGTTCTTCAACGATTTTTTCTTCTGCTTGTGGGTTCAGTCTGTTCAAGATGATCTTTATCATCACCGTACTAGCATGGCTGATCCAACTGATTGTTCTGTAATTTTGGCAGAGGTAGAGATTGCCTTTTCTGGGGAGTGTTATAATCAGTGACTGGGTCCACTGTGTTGGCCATTCGCATGTCTGCTAGACCTTGTTGGAGATCTTTGATAGTAGCTCTATCACTGATTCCCCACCCTTCTTGATAAGTTGAGATGGGATGTTGTCTTCTCCAGCTGGCTACCCATTCTTAAGTGCTTTTATTGCTGACTCCACCTCTTGTTTAAGAATGGGGAAATCATAATAATTTGAGCTTTGAACTTGAAGCACATCTGAGTCTCCTGTGTACGATTGGATATAGAGTTCATTACAATACTCAGTCCACTTTCTGCAATGTCACTTGCTTCTGTGAGGCATTTTTAATTTTCGTCTAGAATAGTACTGACTCTTGGTTACTTCTGTCTGGTGAAGTCTTTGACAATAATTTGGAATGCTTTTTTGCTGTCATTCTTTATTAGACTCCTCTCTATTTCTGTGCAAGTTTGTCCAATCAAATCTTCTTTGGATTTATTCGTTTCTTTTTTGTTGTTTATTTCTTGATACTCTACTGCCCCTGTTGTGTGTCTGGTGTTTTTGAGGTCTCTTTGGGCATCACACAGATTCAGAATCTCTTATGTAACCCAGGGTTTCTTCTTTGGGCGATAGAGGCCAATGATGTCCTTGGCAGCTGTTGTAATGACTGTGTTGAAAGTGTCTGCCATCACTTTAACATCAAAATCCATCACAAGAAAGGTGCATATTTTCCTCCAATTGTGGCTTGGAATGACTTGCAGATGTTAGGGTCCTTCAGTTGTTTAAAGTTGACTTTGAGCCTGATTTTCTTTGGCTTGTTAATTGTCTTCAACCTCACTCGGAAGTTCATAATGACGAGGTCGTGATCACTCCCAACATCAGCACATGGGAACGTTCTTGTTTTTGTTCTATTGATGCCAGATCGGTACCGGTTTTGAAACAGTGTGTAGTCGATCTGGTTATTATGGGTTCCATTTGGTGCGTGCTATGTCCAGTATTGTGAAGCTTTATGTTGGTCCAGGGTGTTGGCTAGTACCAAGTTGTAGCTTGCGAACTCGAGCAGCCGTCTCCCTCTTTCATTGGAAAGCTCATTGCAAGAAGGTCCTCAATAATCATTCCAGTCGTTTAGACATCTTTGCCAACTTTGGCATTCCAGTCTCCTTGGATAATGAGACTGTCTTTTTTACTTACCATGTGTAATAAACCCTTGAGTGTGTTGTAGAACGCTTCTATGTCGCCATCATCATGATCAGTAGTTGGAGCATAGACTTGGAAAATTGTGATGTTAGATGGAGATGGTTTCAGACGAATGGCGATTATTCTGCTAGACATGGGGCGACGTTGAAGCACAGATCCGTTAACGGTGTTGTTTACATTCCACCATGGTGATCAGTTCGTTCCTGTTTGATCCCCACATACATGGTAATGTTATCCCCAATAATACTGAAATGTTGACCATTTCGGAATCGTTTCACAACATTGTTGTAACATTGTTTCCCAATATCTTCTATATTGCGGTTGGCAGTTTGGTAGGAAGTAGTCACACATACTACCTGAAGACGGCCAAAGACTTGGTTTAAAAATATTACAAGAATTATTGATCTGATTATCGTATGCATATTATCTTGTTGACACATTATGTTCTGTATATGCTTACAAATAAAAAACAGACAGATCATGCTACATAACACAGCAACATAACAATCATGCATTTATCAATAAAATTCCTGGGCCCACAGGGGTTATTTACAAAGAAAATTATGAGCCTAACCTGTAAGAATATAGGATAAGTGAAACACGAGTCCGTACCCTTCGGTGGTTCCGGACGAATGTTATGGGCCAGACTCCTAAGTCTCTGCATTTTTTAAATAGTCGCATGTCTTCAGAGTGAGAGTCGAAACTGTATTTGTCGATATAACGTTAAAACGTTAAAAATTTAGGGCGTTATCTTCTTCTCTATAGCTTGAGGTCTTCAGTAATATCATTTAATGCATCAATAGCATTTCTCAACGTTTAATGTTGCTTCTTCTGGACTTTAATATTCTGTGATTGATGATATCGTTTATTTCACAGTTTCTTGCACAAATACTGTTGAACCTCATGTGATAATCTTGGACCAATTAATGTCCAAGAACGTTTTGTCAGTTGTCATGTTTCTGTGTATTGGAGTTTTAATTCCATAATATTTATTTCAAAATGAGAATGCTTATACCATTCCTCCATCAGGTTTACCATCTCTGATAATGTATTCTTTGCGCTAACCTTACTGATTTTATTTTGTTATTATTGTTGATGTGTTTCAAAACGCAAACATTTCTTTTTATTGTTTTATAAATCTAAAGATGAATGCATTCAGTTATAGCATTTTAATTTAATGTTCATGTTAAATGGACTGCTCTTCATTCATAACGAAGAAATATATTACATGGCGGATGAGTGGTGAGTTGACACATAGGTGAATGGGTAGGTGTTAAAACGGATAAACCACGCCGAGCTTACAAAAAATTCAGATCTTATAAACGCTGAAAAAACTGGTAATAAAGATTTCTTACCCCGTACACTCTTGAATACACTTTCAACTATCATAGCAACCACAAATGTGAAAGATTATTATTGAATATTAATATCTTAAAGCGATAATTCATAATTGCCTATTTGCTTGAATAAGTAAATACAGTTTTGCAGAATATGCTAAAATGATATAATTATATTCAAACATTTATCACAAACACGAAGGTCATTATAATTTCTCAAAATATAATTGCATAGTTTTCATTTTTGATCCTGAAGTCCCGAGACGTCTCCCATTATAACATTTCTCTTAGCACAAGTGCGGTAGAAAATAAATTTATATAACAAAAATTGACAGAAACCAGTTTCTAAAAATCATATAAAATATTCAATCAACATGCAGTAGATATACTTACGTTAACCCAAAGAAAATATTTTAAACTAAATAAATAATGTGCTTTGATGAATATGAATCATGCTTTACTTCCACTGATGATTAACATGATAACTAAAAAAAGGTAGGCCATTCCCGAATTGAATGTATAAAGAGATAGGAGATAAAACATTATCATAATACAACTAAACAGGGATTTCCGCTGAAGAGAAAGTTACAACTATTGTTATTCACTGCATTTCGCCAGATCATTAGAAAACTTCATGTGCTTGATAATGATGGACAAATAATACGTTTATAAAAAACAAACGTTAAAGAGACATTTTAGATGATTGAAGATTGATAAATCTGGGATATGAGAAAGAGCATGTCATGGACATGTCAACTCATTCTCCTTTGTGTAAAGTAAATAGTATAGTGGCAGTTTTGTAACATTACATACTGAAAGTCCTAAAAGGAGAATAACTCTCTCTCTCTCTCTCTCTCTCTCTCTCTCTCTCTCTCTCTCTCTCTCTCTCTCTCACACACACACACACACATATATATATATATATATATATTAATAAAGCTTATTCAAAACTTCCAATTTCTGCAGCTTTGCAAGAAACAATTATTATTATTATTATTATTATTATTATTATTATTATTATTATTATTATTATTATTATTAACATATATGAACAAATTATGTTATTGTGTTTCTTTAAAAAAAATTCTTTTTAGGGACCTACTTTCCAGGTTTTCAGGAGTAATCCTTTATTTCTATTTTTTTGCAGTAGGTTCGTGCAGAAAAATATCCCAGCTCATTTTAAATTTCCCATTATCATTTATAAAAATCCACTTCTCCTTTCCACTTAAAAGATTCTTGATCAGTATCAGCGACAGTTTTGAATCATTGCATTCATAGTCTATATTCATGTTCATTGCTTTAAAATAAGTGGATGAAAAGGTATTGAAATTACGAGTTGTTATTTCACAAACTCACTGCTTAGTGTTTCAAGACATTTTAGTAGAGGCCCTATGACGTCAATACAACCAAAATATATAGCCGAATCTTTATCCCCCATTTTTACTGAATCGTGCATTATTAATAGCCTGTTAAAGTCGTATCGTCTGCATTGTATATACTGACTCACCACGGTGCTAGAGCGCAAGTGCAATAAATGAATAATTTGTCAATGGGACTCACATATTGAATTACCATAGTTTGGTAAACGCACCGCTCTGAAATACAATCACATTTTATACTTACAACTATTCATATGTAATAGATGCAATTTGTTGGATATACCTGCATTAGAGCGCTTATGTATGATACCGTTAGGTTACAGTGGCAGTTTCTCGAAGCACGGCATCAAATCCTGCTTGGAACAAAATTTTACTCTTCACCATATTGATTATATTAATTTGTGTGTGTGTGTGTGTGTGTGTATGTGTGTGTGTGTGTGTGTGTGTGTGTGTGCAGAACACATTGGTTTTCATTATATGGTCGATTTGCTTTACATGTCTCCCTCATTATCTGATAGAAAACGATTTCACCAAAATCGGTAGAAAAGACTTCGTAATACCATCTTTACAATTTCTAGGTAAAAATTATCTTTATTTATCAATATAAAGATACTCTAAACAGCAGGAATGTGTAAAAACAACTGTAACGGACACGGTTCAAAGTGGTCGGTTTACACACAGACAAGTATTTAGAAACAAATGTGCGGAATAGAAGAAATCGTAATCAAAATTTTCACATACCAGTTGGACATTTTATTGTGATATTATTTTCTAGTTCAAACAAGTTTTTGAGTGACAATTAATTGTTAGACCTTCGTATTTTTATTATTACTATTGAATTCCCTCACCCCAGTAGGCATATACGGAAAATGCTTTGTCGGCATATGAATGCAATTGAATGTTGTTTAGAGCGATTTTCCGGTGAAGGATTGTTTTTTTTGTTTTTGATACCAGGTATTCGTAAAATTGCATTAAAAAGTAAAATCCCAAACTTCTTAGTAGGAACATAATCATAGCATCTGCATTCGGAGGCCAAACAAGTGTACTACGTGAGTATACAATTGTTCTAAACTGCTATTACACATTTTAGAAACCTAGTTCATGGTACATGTAAATTAATTTTCAGCAATTATGATTGGTATCAAAAATATTCCCAGCACAAAAGGCTTCAAGTTAAGACCCCACAAATGCAACTTGAATTGATTTCCATTATTGCTGTTATTGTGACTACAAAAATATTGTGTATTAGTTGAGACATCATTACACTGTATTTGAAGATTTGAGGTTTTTGTAATAAGACATGGCCATAAAAAAGAGATGTGTGGACTATGGAAAGTCTTCGGAATAATTTTTATCAAACTATTTAAATTTTCTCTGTCTGAAATCTTACAGTAATCGAACATATTTCCTTAACTTAAGATAAATCGAACATGAATATACAGACTTTGTGTTGACCGCTCCGGTGGCCTAGTGGTTAGAGCGTCCGCCTAGGATGTGGGAGGCCGTGAGTTCGATACCCGGTTTAGTCATACCAAAGACGTACAAAAATAGTACTAACAGCAGCCTCGCTTGGCGCTCAGCATTAAGACGTTAGTGTTAGGACTGGTCGGCCTGGTGTCAGGATAATGTGGCTGGGTTGGAAATCATGCTACATGACTGCGGCATGATGCTCCAGTGCTAGACATTAATTTAACTGTCACATTGCAGATATCGTAGCTACTTTAGAAATCAAAACACAGACTTTGTTATTTTATTTTTTTTACTGAAAGCAGTTAATTTATTAACGGCTGGAAATATCTGACATAATCACGCTTAACTAGTTAATGCTTAATTTACTTGTAAATGTAGATATATAATGTATCTAAGTGGCGTCAATATGGATCATATCTTAATGTTTCTTAATATGTTTGTTCAAAGGTTAGATAATGATTTATTAGTTGAGACAAAAATGAAAAGAAATATCGTCTCAGCAATTCAGTGTCTCAATGATTTATCGGTCGAGAGTAGAATCTGTTTTCATAGATAATTTTGAAACTCTTATCCAGGTCAGTGTGTATAGTTTCCCATAGTACTGAAATAAACAGCAAACTCTGCATGACTTAGTCGTTTTCTGAGACAGCAATTTTACAAATAATACTGGCCGCCATTTATAGCCTATCGTGTGCTGAAAAATTGCGTTAAACCCTACAACAACAACAACAAAAACATATTTTCTTTGAATTATATCAGTTTTGTCATAATCTTAAAATTTAAAAAAAATTACTTGTTATCAAAGATTTTAGTTTTGTCTCCTTAATGCATGATTGGATATTGCTAAATCATAAAGTGAAGCTGTTCAATATATATTTTTGATCGGTCTCAACTTTATGTAAGCGGTGCAAAATCCATATCTATAGGCATAAATTGATTTATATGATTTTTCTATTGTTTCAGTTGATTCCAGCAAAAGATAAATGCCGGTCGATGTTTATATTTGGAATTCCAGAATCTGCAAAAAAGTATTTGGCCACGCCTCAATGACCCTAAGCGATGGTACGCACATTAGTTGGTGGCCTCGTGATAGAAGATTCAAGTCTCCACCATTACTTTGTGTTTCACTTAATGACGACATAAAAGGTGAGAATGGTAGACTCCCAGAACATCTTACCATACCAGATGGTATAATCGATGAATCGGCGATTAAAAAATGGTGGCAGCATTTCATCATGGAGGAAGACTGGCGTTTAGTCGATCAGAATTGTTGCACTGTTGTTATTAAGGCTCTAAGTATGGGCAACGCTCTGAATTTTTTTTTAGCTGATGAGAAAGACGAGTGCAAGTCAACTTCCATCTGGACCCCACACGCTGTGACAAACTTTGTTCAGCATCTTATCAAGCGCATATCCCTACCACCTGCAAATTCAACACGTTCCGGAAAGGGTTCGGAACGCTTCACGCTTACTTCTTTACAGAAGACAGTTAATACATTGAAGCTGGACATATCTGACATAATCACGCTTAACTAGTTAATGCCTAATTTACTTGTAAATGTAGATATATAATGTATCTAAATGGCGTCAATATGGATCATATCTTAATGTTTCTTAATATGTTTGTTCACAGATTAGATAATGATTTATTAGTTGAGATAAAAATGAAAACAAATATCGTCTCAGCAATTTAGTGTCTCAGGGATTTATCGGTGGAGAGTAGAATCTGTTTTCATAGATAATTTTGAAACTCTTGTCCAGGTCAGTGTGTATATTTTCCCATAGTACTGAAGAAAAGCTCTTAAAGGAATAGGTATAACGGTACCAATTGCGCAAGTCCATGTGGGTGGAGCGTAAGGTGTAGGGTCCATACCAATCAGAGAAAAACAACAACACAAGCTTTGATTGGTGGATTATGTAAGAGTTGTACTTTCTGTTAGGCTTAAAAAATAGTTTAGCCTCTTGGCAACATGCGAATTTATGTTAATTCCTATACAGATCATATTTTGTATTTTTTATGATTTTTTGAAAATGTCATAGACATGACTGAAAATAGGTATGTTGTGACTAGATAACTCATACCCCTGTCTAGTTCCAGCAGAGTTATCTCTCTTAAATGCAATGGAGTGCCTGGTTTTGTCATCATCAAATTGACAATCTAACATTGTTCTCTATAACAGTGTGTGAGATGCATGCTAAATTAGGATAGAAAATATATTTATCTCTCCAAATATTAGCATTGAGGTCTATGGAAAAACAATTGGTATCGTGATACCTAAAAGGTAATACTAGCTTCACAGTGTATCCATAGCACCGAGTATACATAGCCACCATTTATATACTGTCATAGTGTCATTTGGTTAAACAATGGATATTGAGAAGTTTTTGTCTAATATTGACAGACTTTTACATAGAAAATGTATAAAATCTTCAGAAAATAAGACACATTAGCTTTTGAATGAGGCTTTTGTAACTATACCTATAACATATGTGGACTGATGGCTTTGTGTCTGTGTAGTCAGCTTCAAGATTAGCATACAAGCAAAAAAAATAAGTTATGTAAAGTTAATTTAGTAAATTTTAGCCAAATATTGACTATTTTATGCACAAAAGATTAAAAATCATGGATAAAAAGCAACTCTCATGTTCTTCTAAAGCATGTCATAGACCAGGAATATAGGACACTCCTGGTCCTCTTGTAGATAGTTCACTTGTATCATAAAGAATGTTCTGGTATGAGTATTTTAGGAAATTTATTAAAGATATGGTATTCCTTCCTATTTTGATTTGAATTGTCCTGCTCTAATTGTCTTTTTTCTGTTGTAAACTTTTGTGCCTTGAAAAATGAACATGCGATTCCTTAGTTAGATAATCATTCTTGAGGTCTCTACTACATATAGAAGCCTGGATTTTAGGTTCTCGCTTTATCAGTAATGCATTTTTGGATAATTTAATTGCATTGAAGTTAATACATGTGTTCTTGAACTCGTCTATATTACATGTATAATATATTGCATAAAATAAAAAGACCACACCTTATGTATATCATTCAGTTATCTCCCTTACACCAGACATACATTTCAATAGATAAAAACCCACAATTTAAGTAAGTTTTTATGAAAATCAAGAGAAGATTTGTGAATTATCATATTAGCCCTTGGTCTTGATGCAAATTGAACTAAAAGTACTTTAATAATTTCTCCCAGTAAAGTTTACAAGTTTGAAAACTGATCAAACATGCTTTGTTAGGTTTAGGTATTTTCTGTCTAACAGAAGCCCATTATTGGTAATTTCTTATTTAGAAGAAATATAACTTATACGCATCTATATTATCTACATTATTCACCCTTATATATTAGCTAGGAATGAACACCATGTCACCTGATATTTGGTGCCTGTAAGGGATGTAATAGCACAGGTGCCTTTGAATTGTATTTGCACCTATGGTCCACTGCCACCCTATATTTTCTAAGATAATATTATCAAGTTCTCACTTCTCATTTTTCTCATTGCTGCTTTTGTCTCCTTTAATTACATGATCATTAGCTACATCTCCCATTTAGATACACACTTTCCCCCTGTTTTTAAAACTATTGAACTAACTATACTCATTGTTAAACTTGAGCCTTTTTCTGTATTTCAATCCACATTTTCACCTGCAAATCCAACATAACCACTAAGAAAGCTTTTATTTAATTTATTTGGTGTCAGATTGGCTTATTACATCAACTGTATTCACTACACAAAGGCGGGAAGCTTTCAATTTGTATGACAAAGAGGCTGGGTAGCTTGACCTGTGTGTGAGGACTGGGGGTTACTGACCTCATTCATATGCTGACACTGTAAAGTGTTCAAAGCTAAGACTTTATAATTAGATTGGGCCATGTCCACCTGTCCCTGTTGTTACTTTCTGTGTTCATGAAACAAATATAAGTCCTTTATTTTAGATCAAAAGGTCTCTTTAAGAGTAGAACTGGTACATGCTAACTAGTGCGTTGACCTTTGACCTTACTTTTAAACAATATGACATAATGTGATTTATCCCCTATCACCAAAATGAAGTTCGATAAGTGCTAATATGAATAAAACACAACTCATAGTTAAAAGAATTCATTTTACTTCAAAAGATGAGTTTGATAGTGAAGCCAAGGTATGAAAACAAAGAGTTTAAACAACTCCATACCATTTCTATACACAATCATATAAAACATAGCTTAGTACTTCATAAAATTGTTTCTGACAAGCGAGACTAAGTACATTTGTTAGTTATATAGTCCTGAGCTATTTCACAGATTATTGGAAAAATCAAGGTTTGCTATAGGTATAACGGTACCAATTGCGCAAGTCCATGTGGGTGGAGCGTAAGGTGTAGGGTCCATACAAATCAGAGAAAAACAACAACACAAGCTTTGATTGGTGGATTATGTAAGAGTTGTACTTTCTGTTAGGCTTAAAAAATAGTTTAGCCTCTTGGCAATATGTGAATTTATGTTAATTCCTATACAGATCATATTTTGTATTTTTTATGATTTTTTGAAAATGTCATAGACATGACTGAAAATAGGTATGTTGTGACTAGATAACTCATACCCCTGTCTAGTTCCAGCAGAGTTATCTCTCTTAAATGCAATGGAGTGCCTGGTTTTGTCATCATCAAATTGACAATCTAACATTGTTCTCTATAACAGTGTGTGAGATGCATGCTAAATTAGGATAGAAAATATATTTATCTCTCCAAATATTAGCATTGAGGTCTATGGAAAAACAATTGGTATCGTGATACCAATAGCACTCAAGGCTCCACCGGTACGTTGTGTTACACTTGCTGTCGACATACAAGGTGAGCGTGGTGAACAGCGAGATGTCCCTTGTGGTGGATATGAAAGAAAGTCTGTCAAAGGAATGGCACTCAAGGCTTCACCGGTACGTTGTGTTACACTTGCTGACGACATACAAGGTGAGCGTGGTGAACAGCGAGATGTCCCTTGTGGTGGGGATGAAATAAAGTCTGTCAAAGGAATGGCACTCAAGGATTCACCAGTACGTTGTATGACACTTGCTGACGACATACAAGGTGAGGATGGTGAAGAACCAGAACGTCTTACCATAGCAAATGGCATCATCGATGAATCGGCCATTAAAATATGGAGGAAAACTGGCGTGCTTTGGATCAGAATTGTTCCACTGTTGTTTATATGGGTCTACGTATCGGCTTCGGTCTGAATTTTATTTCAGCTGCTGAGAAAGATGAGTACGGGTCAAGTTACATCTGGACCCCATACAAAGTGAAAAAATTTGTTCAGCATCTTATCAAGCGCATATCCCTACCACCTGCAAAATCAACACGTTCCAAACAGGGTTCGGGATGCTTCATGCGGACGTACTAATTCTATTTCGCTTTTGCAGTCAATATTTAAATTCAGGGACAAAATACTTCTTATCGTTACATTTAACACCCTTATCATAGATCCATCACTTCAAGCTTAGATACAAGATTTATTATAAACTTAACTCGCTTTCAGAAAAGTAATTTTCAAATCATTTTGACCCTTCGTAAACACGATCAATGTTGAAGGGGTGCATTTGTTATTTTCTGAACAAAGAAATACGGTGGCGGAAGTTTCGTTTTGAATTAAACTTTCAAAACGTTGAACGTTTTCGAATCTCATTAGACATAGTCTCTTTCAGATCCAAATCTGTATTATATAGCAAATACAAAAGTTTGTTATATCGCATTTGACTTGATATGAATGAGAGATCTAATTTGAAGAAAAAGTAGGTTCGTTTTCATGTCATTTAAATTTAAAATTTTATTTTTTTATGAGACGTTCCTTATCATACGCCCTTCCCATCGAACTTCATTGATTTTTAATTATCTGCTTTCACCGGAAAGAAAATAGTGTGTATGTTGTAATAAAGTGTCTACCATCAGCATATGTCCATTATTCATTTCAAATCGTAGAGTATGGACCACGGAAGTCAAGCGTCTTCCGTTTGTTTTCTTTGCTATGGATTAATGTTATCACGAGGGAAGTTTAACTGGGTGGACAAAATTATTTTGGCGTCTTACAGATCACCTACATCCGAGTGCAACTGGCCAAGCGTATCCAAAACCTTACAGACGTGTTTTGGAAAACATTACGGCGATGATGTCATGATTTCATATCACCGTTACAATCAAACTAGGAATGTGACTTGACATGCAACAATAAAATGATTCTTATCTTTGGATAGATACATAAAGTCTAGTCTCATTACGACAACGATTCGCATGCTGAACCCCCTTTATTACAAATTAGCTTTTCTAATCACCATGGTACTTCATCAATACGATTGATGCAAAATATGTGTGTTTGTGAGGAAAACAAATTATTTTTGGATTGATGACTTTTATATGGAATATTTACTGAGTAAAGAATATGATAAATTTGCAAACAGCAATATTTTAAAATTTCATTGAATATGTATCTTTCCTTTTCATATATTGTTCCCATTAAGCTTAGTTGAATTCTATTTCAAAATTATTATCCCTGTATATCATAGGTAAAGAATAAAGCTATCGCTAAATGATAGGGTACAATAATGTGCTGGCTTTAAAGCAGTTAAATTTTGAAAGCCAATTTCCTTTAATCATCCGCAAATCATAGACTTTTTACTACTGAAAACCATCGCGTATTCAGTGCGTTTCCTTAAGTAAGGTTTTACAAATGTGCGGATAAAATACTGTAACGCTTTTGAACAAATTTGTTGAAAAAGTATTATTTTATGCACGAAATAGACCAATAAAGAAAGAAAACAATGCTATGTTCAAGTCTAACGTTAAACCTGCTGCAGAACTCTCGAAAATAACTAGACACATTGTAAATAGTTTTTTCCCCTCTTCGAAGAATGATCATGTTATATATGTTTAGTAGGACACACTACTAGAGCCAACCCAGATTGATCTGTGCAGTATTCGAACCCACAACTCACTGATTGCGAGTCCAGAACAATTATGAAACCTATTGCCAATTGAACAAACACACACACGTACACACACACACACACACACACACACACACACATATATATATATATATATATATATATATATATATATATATATATATATATATATATATATATATATATATATATATATATTAAGTGGAATTAGAACTAATATAATTGCTTACAAGAAAATTATTAAAATTATGTTTTGTTGAACTTTCACAGGTAATTACAACATAAACATCCATTATACATTATCATGTAAAATATAGAGTATTGTGTGAAGAAATGTCCAATGTACAAGCTGTTTAATTAGTTTTATTTGTGAAGATACATAGTCATCATAGCCATAACTCAAGAAACTTAAAAAAAGAGGAAAAGCTTCCAAAACGTATTTTAACCCACCCTGTTCTCTCAATTAAAAGCGAATTCAAAATCTATTATATATTATACTTGTCCTCCAGCAGTTCATGCAGTTAGAAGATGTGTTGACCAATGTTTCAGTATGTGTACAAGTGTCGAGATCAATATATGCAATATGGTGTCGATTAAAAGTTATTATAAAAAATGTAAGTACAGAGAAATGCGAAAAACATCACAGTTTTGAGAAGATAACTCGATCAAAATATCAGTATGCAAGAACAGCAAGATACATAAATAAAACGTAACAGTTTTACAATTGCGCGGAATGCATACGATATAAAAGATTGTTATAACGATAGAAAAATCTGAAAATATAAATATCTTTTTAATAAATGATATTCATACAAACCGTTCCTGAAACAAATCTGTCTCAGAGGATTGAAGTTGAAACGTTGCAAAAATAGTTGCCACTCTCAATAGTGGACATTGTCAGGTGCGTACTCTTGTAGAGTTTCACTGATTAGGATGTATGAATGAGCCAGCATCAATCGAAACTTTTCTTTACCCACTGAGTTTGCCAGCTGTGCATTACGGGCGCTTTATAGTGTCCCTGTTGTGCTCCTTAGTTGGCTGGTGACTTTAAATGATGGACGCAAAACAAAACAGAATGGTAATTGTTTTTAAAAGATCAACCTAAGAGAGCAAAACCTTTATCTGACTCGGATGGTTAACCATGTGGCGTGTAGTCATTCCATCGCTTCATGGAGATACAACCAAAAGACTCTTCAAAACTTCTTGCCGTACTATCACCATTTACAGTCGAACCGACTATACTTGGTTTAGTCTGTACACCAAGAAAATACATCAAGAAATTTAAATCAGGTCGATTGCTTTTTGTGTGAGAATACAATTTGAAAATATCAAGCAAATTAAGACTTTCTTGATATTCCAGTAATATTTTCGTGCACAAATCACTACATTCGTCAAAGAGCATGATTCGTTGTTACGACCTGATGCGAGTCAATGACACATTTACCGTCGGAAAGGATGAAATATCAAGATGTCGCTGCCGTCCGTAGATTTCGTGTCAAACGTAACGGAAATTTGTAGGACATTAATGCCATTAAACCCACCTTCAACACACAAACAATGCCCAACGTAATACAAATTGGATTCTTGCAAGATACGTCAGGATATATATCCCAAACTGACATCGATATTTCAAGTGTCAGAAGAACGACTATTACGAAAACAACTGCCCCAGAAGCCCGTCATGTGATCATCGGGGTTCTCTTTCCACCTGGAACACATGTGCAAGGCCGCTATGAACCGCTAACAGGTGCACAACGCAATTGCCAAGGATTATGAAACTTGGAAACAGAAAAAGGAAATACAAAGAGTGAAATACACATCCAATATCACCATTCCAGATGCCAGAAAGATCTTTAAATCAAGATCCTGGCCCAAACTTCTCAACTGTAATGAAGATAAGTCCGAGAACAAGCTCACCTGATTCGGCAACAAGCTCAACCAATCCGCATGATAAACCTCAGAAGAAAGAATATATATATACGTGCCTAGGTCTGTCAATTTGTTGACTATCTCTGATTTTGGATTACGAATGGAAGGTCACTGATCACTTCACAAACGCAACCAAATCCCAATCTCTTAAGCAATATACATTCTACCATCGATGAACCAATTTCACATTACAAATCAAAGAATTATGATTGGACCAAATATAAAACACTTTTCGAAAATGGACTTAACATAGATTCCTTTATTAACATCAATGATCCTATTCAACATTGTATATTCATTTAACTTAAGACTACAGAATCATCAGTCTCTAAATCCTCATCTGGCTCTAACATAACAAACAACCATGTTTTACTGATAATTATAAAGAATAGACGTTACCCAGAAGCATTGCAAAACTCTAACAATCGTTCAACCGCCGAGAAAAGGTATCGCATTACTATGGGAAAATACACTGCGCAAGTAAAGAATGCAAGCGAAAATGTTAAACGGTCCTATAGTGTGTACCTAGGTAAGTTTGTTTCAGGTCTAAACGCGTATTTACCCGATTATACCTAGCTTATGTGATATTAAGGTTGAAAACAACACGATCTACAAGAGAAAAGGACCGGAAGACCATTGTCTGCCCAGTTACAATATATTTCAGGTAAACGAATTAAGTATTATATGGTTTTGTTAGAAATAACGTATTCAAATGTATTTAGATGTGAACTTTGTTGGGAATGTTTCCAGTATGAGTAATTAACACTGGAAAATGAGTGTCTTTTGTGTGTGCGTGTTGTGCGTGTTGTGTGGTGGGGTTGGGTTGGTGGCATAGTTATTTTCTTAGCAGAATTGTAATGTCGTTTATAATCATGAGTATATGTGTGGAAATGGGAATATTCTTCCATTTCCCTTTCTGGTTATTCGTATTAATTTTAGATCTTGAAAGGTTCTGTCACAAAATAACAACTTTAGATTTGTTCACAAGTTCTTTAATCCACCTCGTTACGAGACCTCCTACAAAATCATAGGTAATACTTCATAATAGACCATTGAAACGTCATTAGATCGCAGCAGGTTTTTCATCTTCAGAAGAGCTTTCCGTTGGAAGGGGCAAACAGGACAGTTTTTTTTTTATAAAAAATTCTGACCACAAATGTGTCTTTAGTTGTTTTTAATAGCAACAGGGGACGCCGTTAGAGGGCACTGGAGATCAAAATTAAGGTTTTCTCAAAATGTCAACCTCATTACTCCTGGTACTTTCTCCGCTTTAATATGTAAAAAGCCGACATTATTACTTCTGAATCTATTTATGGTCGAAAGGTCAAATGTACATAATTAGCGTATATGACACTGGGCCATTTCTACAACTTATTCAGCGTAAAAAACGAAAACCAAATATTTCAAAACGCTGAAAAACTAAATAAACAAGCATATACGCTCACCTACGCCTTCTTTTTTAAATACTTTGGAGTTCTTTTTACAAGAATAATGCTAAAATATGTGAATATTTGAGGTAAATCCACAAATATATCTTTTCAAAGGTCGACCATGCCAGCAAGAACGATAACTCCTTACGTACAAAATGTAAACAATTGCAACAATACGATATAATCTGGATTAAGAAACACACGAAAACTTGATTGTATGAAAAGGCAGACGTTTATAGCAAGGAATAGGATTATAGAGACGTACTGTCATTCACGATACCAAACTTATTAATAAATATTTGTACGATGTATGTTGTGTAATATATTTTCGATGTTAGAGACTCGACGGGAGTATCACCCACTGATTCAGTGATACTATTGATAATATGTATGTGATTGTGATCACTGAGATATGATCAAAGACACTGGTATTAAAATGAAAATGTTCATGTTTAGTAGAGACGGAACAGAGGTAATAAAACAAAGTTAAATAATTTCGAAGAATGAAAACAAATGCATTTAAAATTTTAGTACCATCTTTTGTGAATATCAAAATGAATGTTGTCATCATAAGCCAATGAATAGAGAATCAAACTGTAGTATTTCTCCATTTAAGCAAATAATCATAAATATCTCTTGAGAACCAGCTCGGTGTCAGTTCCTTTTCTATCTCTGATACACATTTGTGTTTTTTCTTTTGTCATAGATTTTATTTCATAGATATGAAAAGTGACCAGGAATATCTTATGATAACTAAATTCTAAAATAGCAATTGTTATGTACTAAATTATGATTTCAGTTTAATGTATATCTGTATAAGAACACTAATGAATATGCACTATTGGTTGTAAGAGTAACATACAATTTCAACATGGTATGTCTCATGATTCTTTTATTACATGCAAAAGTGTTGAATGGGTGGGGGTGGGTGGTTGATAACAAGGCACATAAAGTCTTCAGAAGTACCTAGAAAATAACAAAAGTGAATTTATTCTTGAAGCGGAATATTCACAACACATTTATATATAATCACATAAAAAATATGCAACTTTCAGCATGAAATAACATGAGGTCAAGAATTTTCAAAAAATGACTAAATACCAATATTAAAACTGGTGGACAGTTCATGTGTTTGAATGCTTCATGTGAATTTATTTGAAACGATATCATAAAGGTGGTCTCATGTCTGAAATCTGCACTCTCAAATTAAGCAGAAAACATTCCATTTTAAAAGCAAGATATAATTTCAACTTGTATATGACTCAAAAATATAGTATTTAATGCAAACATGTTTAGGGGTGTGTGTGAAAGAGGCACAAGGGGGCTTCTGAATTACCTGGAAAATAGAAAAAGTCAATTTATTCTTAAAGCTGAATGTTCACAAAACATTTCTATATAAAATATAAGGAAGAAATATGCAAATTTAATCTTGAAATAGCGTGAGGTCAGGAATTTTCAAAAACTGACAAAGACCAATATTAAAAATGGTGGACGGTACATGTGTTTGTATGCTTCCTGTGAATTTATTTGAAAAGATATCATAGAGATGGGTTCATTTTTTAAATATGCACAATCAAATTATGCAGAAAACATTTTTTTTTGATATATTCTGTAATCATGAAAAATCATCCCCTGTTGCTATTTTTAGTATTCTAGAATGATCTGCATGCAATATCTTCTCTTGTTACTGAACTAGTTTAGTTGATATCTGAAGAGAATATTACACTTTACGCATGTTCCCTGTTAACTGTGGCCACTTGAAAGATATGGTTACATTGCGTGGGTGTTTTATCCATACTGACTATAAACATAATCTGTTTTGAAAACACTACAAGAAAGGTGTATTTTGTTTTGCTTTGTTATGTTAGCTTTATAATTATTCAGGTAAATGGAGTGTTATTAATCTAGTATGTGTAGTAAAGATCAGTCTCAGCTTTTGCATCGAGTCTTAACCTGGAATGGAAACAAAATCGGCAGTACTTAAATTAAAACCGTAAATCTTCGTCTTTATTCGAGTATACAATAAAAAAAACATGCCTTAATTGTGTCAGTGTTGCCGCCACGTAATAAATATGAATGTACATAATACGCGTATTTCTAGGCTGTTCGAAAGTAATTAAATGTATATCTTAACATGCAAATTCTACCCACGTAATCGGATTTAGTATGTTTAACGTTTGGCGGAATGTTTCGAATATTTCGATTCAGGTTTTGTTCTTTCTTTCCATCAACGATGTTTTGAAGGACGGACACATATGTACTATATTGGAATTATATTGTTCAAAGCACGGAATGTACTGTAATATACAAGGAAGTTTAAAAAATTAGAATTTACTGCCGAGTCCTCATTCTGGGTTGTTTTATCTGAATTGCGTCAACACATACATTGCTTATAGCTATTTCTAATTCATCACATTTTTGAAGTTCATAAGACCTTTTGTTTATATACAAGGCAAGACTGGATACATACTACTATTTGTTTTAATGTGAACGGGTAAAAGATATGTATTTAAAATATATAGACCATGATCTCCCTGCCGTTATATGGTAGCTTCCATTTTACATCGTCCTAAGAGGAATCGCGCATTTTAGGCTCAGCGGTTAATGTGCCGAACTGCACGACCGAATAGGACAGACTTCGAATATATATATATATATATATATATATATATATATATATATATATATATATATATATATATATATATATATATATATATATATATATATATAGTGGTAACATATAATTTGGTACCTGGCGGTGACATTTTCTGTACAGTGGAATCAAAGATAACACTTATTGTACACAAAGGGCATATGCTGGTAGAAATATTGAAAGGAATATTCAAAGGTTTGAAAATGAGAGTAGTTATTAATTATAAAGAAACACTTAATGTCACCAAAATGTAATATGATCAACGATCCTGGGTATGACCTATATTTTAGCGACGTAGCTCAATGGTTCATGTGTATATTGCGCCAATAGGTAATGTGTGTATGTTGCGTTCAAGGGAAATGTATATTTGTCAACCAGTGGTATGGTCTATAGTAGAAAGTTACGACTATTTGTTGGACTAACAGAAAGTGGTTACATCAGATGAATAGCCTGAATATAGTTTGTTTTCTTCGAAATCCATCAGGTACAAATTATGTATGTATGTATGTATGTATGTATGTATGTATGTATGTATGTATGTATGTATGTATGTATGTATGTATGTATGTATGTATGTATGTATGTATGTATGTATGCATGTATGTATGTATGAATGTATGCATGATAAAATATTACAAAGCAGACATATTCAAAGTTATTATATTTGAAATTGGAGGGCTCGGGTATGAGATTATAATCCACCCACACAAGATAATATTAAACTTAGTATTTGTTGCGAGACCTCCTACAAAATCATAGGTAATACTTCATAATAGACCTGTGCAAATTCATTATAGCAGAAATATGCCCTGGTATTTCAACTACAGAAAAGGCTTTCTTTTGAAAGGGGAAAACAAGCCAGTTCTTTAACTCAGGCCACAAATGCGTTATTAGTTTGTTTTTTTTGTTTTAAAGTCGAGATTGAGTTGCATGCAATATCTTCTCTTGTTACTGAACTAGTTTAGTGGATATCTGAAAAGACTATAACACTTTACACATGTTCCCTGTTAACTTTGTTAACTTTTAACTGAGATCAGTCTCAGTTTCTGCATCGATTCGAAACAAAGAAAAGATACAAACTAGGAAGTACTGAAATAAAAAGCGTACTTTGCCGTCTTTATTCGAGTACACAATAAAACACATGCCTTAACTGTCAGTTCTGCGGCCACGTAATAAATATGAATGTACATAATACACGTAATTCTAGGCTGTTCGAAAGTAATTAAATGTATAGTTTAAGATTCAAAATCTACCCATGTATTCGGATTTAGTACGTTTAACTATTGGCGGAATGTTCAAAGCTGCTAAATAAAAAAAGTGTTCATACAAAATCGTCCGATAGTATGCATTAATAATATCTAGCGATAATCATTAGTTTTAACTTTAGGTTTATGTCAGGTCTATACACCCACACAGGATTGGGATTTATATGCGTACTATTTATGCAAAGCGTCTGATAATCCTTATGTTAGGTAACATATAGACCCACCCAAAGGTCACTACCAGGAGAGTTGCCTGTATTTTATGCCTAATCGTACTTAAAAGTGAATCAAAGTTAACACTCATTGCACACAAATGGTAAATTATGTTGGGAATATTGAACAGAATATTCAGAGCATAAAACAGAGAGTGGTAATTACAAAGAAACAAAAAGACAGATGTTGTGTTGCTCACTCACTATTCAGTGGATTAGTAGACTGATTAGTAACCTGTTCTATGGATAGTATATGCACGAGAGTTCATTACTTGTGTCATTAACTGGGACAAGTGCGTCAGCATGTACTAATTAATACTAATATGAACATATGAACACAACGATATTTAAGTAATGTGTAACCGGCATGTCCATCATTGAATATATTGTTCTGACTAATATCCTAACAATACAGAGGCGATAAAGTGATAAATGAATAAAATAGATACCAATGATACCCAACCTACTCAGGATTCTGATAGTGATATACCGTACACTTCTTAAATAGAACGCTATATTCTTGCAGAAATAAGAGAAAAATATGGCAAATTGCATAAACAGTCATTGAAGCGAGAGTTATCAAGTAATTTTGACATAATGTCCCTTCGTGATATTCGTAGTTCTTTGCACGCAGTTGGTAGGCTCATCCATTCAGGATATCCTTCTGGTCGACTGGTGGAGAGAACATCGCGTTCTGATAGTGCTCCAGTGAAAGATAAATTAGCAGACGATATATATACATATATATATATATATATATATATATATATATATATATATATATATATATATATATATATATATATATATATATATATATATATATATATATATATATATATATATATATATATATATATATATATATATGCTCTAGTGACGTGGCCATACTTTTTCATTTGTGATGTGTTCCATGTAAGAGATGCCAAGGATGGTTATGTTGCATCTCATTTCAAGTGCCCGGATTCTAAGTTGTAAGTCTGCTGTCAGGGTCTAGGCCTCACATGAATACAGAAAGAATGAGATGACAAGTACAAGTGCTCTCAATAGTCTTATTTTAGTTTTCAGACAGATATTATTGTCTCTCCAGATGGGTCTTAGCTTTGACATAGCTGCAATTACTTGTGCTGCTCGTCAAGAAATGTCTGCTCTTGATCCCTCTTCCGTGATTATGGAACATATTTGAATTGGCCCACTGTTTACAGTTTCTGTCCTCTGACATTAATCTTAGTTGAGACTTGTTTGCGACTATTTGTCATCAGCATTGTCTTATCTACACTTATCACCATGTTGAATCTGGTCAATTTTTCATTCAGGTTCTTCACTAAGGCGGCAAGCGCATCTTCACTGCATGCCAATCCATCAATGTCGTCTACAAAGCGTAGTTTTGGTGATGTTACGCCCTCCAATGCTGACTGTGCCACAGTTGTTCTCCAGAGCTTCGCTCATGATGCGCTCTAAGTAAGTCATTGTGGCACACATTGCCTCATACCACACTTTGTCAAAAGCCTTTTAAAAATCTATGAACACATGATATCTGTCTTGCTAATGTTGTGAGTAATTTTCACACAGAACCCTATGATTGAATATTTGTCCTGTTGTGTTTTTACCACTCCGGAACCCTGCCTGTTCTACAGCGATTATTTCTTCTACTTGTGGGTTCAGTCTGTTCAAGATGATCTTTATCATCACCTTACTAGCATGGCTGATCAAACTGATAGTTCTGTAATTTTGCACAGGTGGCGATTGCCATTTTGGGGGAGTGTTATAATCAGTGACTGGGTTCACTGTGTTGGCCATTCGCCTGTCTGCTAGATCTTGTTGCAGATCTTTTCTTGTAGCTCTATCACTGATTCCCCACCATTCTTGATAAGATCAGCTGGGATGTTGTCTACTCCAGCTGCCTCCCATTCTTCAGTGCTCTTATTGCTGACTCCACCTCTTGTTTAAGAATGGGCAAATCATCATAATGTGAGTTTTGAACTTGAAGTACATCTGGGTCTTCTGAGGACGGATGGTTATAGAGTTCTTTACAATACTCAGTCCACTTTCTGCAATGTCACTTGCTTCTGTGATGCATTTTTAATTTTCGTCTTGAATGGTACTGATTCTTGCTTTCTTTTGTCTGGTGAGGTCTTTCACAATTTGGAATGCTTTTTTGCTGTCATTCTTTATCAGACTCCTCTCTATTTCTGTGCAAGTTTGTCCAATCCAATCTTCTTTTGATTTATTCAAGTTTGTTTTTGTTTGTGTTTATTTCTTGATACTCTACTGCCCCTGTTGTGTGCCTGGAGGTTTTTGAGGTCTCTTTGAGCATCAAACAGATTCAAAATCTCTTATGTATCCCAGGGTTTCTTCTTTGGGCGATAGAGGCCAATGATGTCCTTGGCAGCTGTTGTAATGACTGTGTTGAAAGTGTCTGTCATCACTTTAACATCAAAATCCATCACAAGGAAAGGTGCAAAATTTCCTCCAATTGTGGCTAGGAATGAGTTGCAGATGTTAGGGTCCTTCAGTTGTTGAAGGCTGAATTTGAGCCTGATTTTCTTTGGCTTGTTAATTGTTTTCAAGTTCACTCGGAAGTTCATAATGACGAGGTCGTGATCACTCCCAACATCAGCACCTGGGAACGTTCTTGTTTTTATTCTATTGATGCCAGATCGGTACCGGTTTTGAACCAGTGTGTAGTCGATCTGGTTATTATGGGTTCCATTTGGTGCGTGCTATGTCAAGTATTATGAAGCTTTATGTTGGTCCAAGGTGTTGGCTAGTACCAAGTTGTAGCTTGCGAACTCGAGCAGCCGTCTCCTTCTATCATTGGAAAGCTTATTGCAAGAAGGTCCACAATGATCATTCCGGTCTTTTTGAGCATCTTTGCCAACTTTGGCATTCCAGTCTCCTTGGATAATGAGACTGTCATTTTTACTTACCATATGTATGAAATCCTGGAGTGTGTTGTAGAATGCTTCTATTTCACCATCATCATGATCAGTAGCTGGAGCATAGACTTGGAAAATTGTGATGTTAGAGGGTGATGCTTTCAGACGCATGGCGATGATTCTGCTAAATATGGGGCGACTTTCAAGCACATATCCCTTAATGGCCTTGTTTACATTCCACCATGGTGATCAGTTCGTTCCAGTTTGATCCGTACATAAATGTTAATATTATCCCCAATAATACTGAAATGTTGACCATTTCGGAATAGTCCCACAACATTGTTGTAACAATGTTTCCCAATATCTTCTATATTGCGGTTGGCAGTTTGGTAGGAAGTAGTCACACATACTACCTGAAGACGGCCAAAGACCTGGTTTAAAAATATTACAATAATTATTGCCCTGATTATCGTATGCATATAATGTTGTTGACAAATTATGTTCTGTATATACTTGCTTACAAGTAAAAACTGCACAGACAGAACTTAAAAGATCATGCTACATAACACAACAACATAATCATGCATTTATCAATAAAATTCCTGGACCCACAGGGGTTATTTACAAAGAAAATTATGAGTCTAACCTGTAAGAATATAGTATAAGTGAAACACGAGTCCGCACCTTTCGGCGGTTCCAGACGAATTTTATGGGCCATACTCCTAAGTCTCTACATTTCTTAAACAGTCGCATGTCTTTAGAGTGAGAGTCGAAACTGTACTTGTCGATATAGCGTTAAAACGTTACAAATTTAGGGCGTTATCTTCTTCTCTATAGCTCGAGGTCATCAGTAATATCATTTATAGCATCAATAGCATTTCTCAACGTTTGATGTTGCTTCTTCTGGACTTTAATGTTCTGTGATTGATGATATCGATTATTTCACATTTTCTTGCACAAATACTGTTGAACAGCATGTGATCATCTTGAACCAATTAAGGTTCAAGAACGTTTTGTCAGTTGTCATGTTTCTGTGTATTGGAGTTTTAATTCCATAATATTTATTTCCAAATGAGAATACTTATACCATTCCTCCATCAGGTTTACCATCTCTGATACTGTATTCTTTTCGCTAACCTTACTGATTTTATTTTGTTATTATTGTTGATGTGTTTCATAACGCAAACATTTCATTTTATTGTTTTGTAAATCTAAAGATGAATGCATTCAGTTATAGCATTTTAATTTAATGTTCATGTTAAATGGACTGCTCTTCATTCATAACGAAGAAATATATTACATGGCGGATGAGTGGTGTGTTGACACATGGGTGAATGGGTAGGTGTTAAAACGGATAAACCACGCCGAACTTACAAAAACCTTCAGATCTTATAAATGCTGTATAAACCGGCAATAAAGCTTTCTTACCCCTTACACGCTAGAATACACTTTCAACTGTCATAGCAACCACAAATGTGAAAGATAATTATTGAATATTTTAATATCTTAAAGCGACAATTCATAATTGCTTATTTGCTTGAATAAGTAAATCAGTTTTGAAGAATATGCTAAAATGATATAATTATATTCAAACATTTATCACAAACACAAAGGTCATTATAATTTCTCAAAATATAATTGCATAGTTTTCATTATTGATCCTTAAGTCCCGAGTCGTCTCCCATTATAACATTTCTCTTAGCACAAGAAAATATTTTAAACTAAATAAATAATGTGCTTTGATGTACATGAATCATTCATTACTGCCACTGATGATTAACATGATAACCAAATAAAAAAGGTAGGCCATAGTTGAATTGTGTGCATAAAGAGATAGGAGATAAAACATTATCATAATACCACTAAACAGAGATTTCCACTGAAGAGAAAGTTACAACTATTGTTATTCACTGCATTTCGCCAGATCATTAGAAAACTTTCATGTGCTTGATAATGATAGACAAATAATACGTTTATACAAAACAACCGGTAAATAGACATTTTAGATGATTGCAGATTGATAAATCTGGGATATGTGAAAGAGCCTGTCATGGACATGTCAACTCATTCTCCTTTGTATAAAGTAAATAGTATAGTAGAAGTTTTGTAACCTTACATACTGAAAGTCCTAAAAGGGGAATAACTCTCTCTCTCTCTCTCTCTCTCTCTCTCTCTCTCTCACACATACACACACACACATATATATATATTAATTAAGCTTATTCAAAACTTCCAATTTCTTCAGCTTTGCAAGAAACAATTATTATTATTATTATTATTATTATTATTATTATTATTATTAACATATATGTACAAACTATGTTATTGTGTTTCTTTAAAAAAAATCTTTTTAGGGACCTACTTTCCAGGTTTTCAGGAGTAATCCTTTATTTTGTTTTGCAGTAGGTTCGTGCAGAAAAAAAACCCAGCTCATTTTAAATTTCCCATTATCATTTATAAAAATGCACTTCTCCTTTCCACTTAACAGATTCTTGATCAGTATCAGCGACAGTTTTGAATCATTGCATTCATAGTCTATATTTATGTTCATTGCTTTAAAATAAGTGGATGAAAAGGTATTGAAATTACGAGTTGTTATTTCACAAACTCACTGCTTAGTGTTTCAAGACATTTTAGTAAAGGCCCTATGACGTCAATGCAACCAAAATATATAGCCATTTCTTCATCCCCCAATTTTACTGAATCGTGCATTATTAATAGCCTGTTAAAGTCGTATCATCTGCATTGTATATGCTGACTCAGCACGGTGCTAGAGCTCAAGTGCAATAAATGAATAATTTGTTAATGGACTCACATATTGAATAACCATAGTTTGGTATGTGGTATGTGGTAAACGCACCGCTCTTAAATACAATCACATTTTATATTTAGAAGTATACCTATGTAACATATACAATGTATTGGATATACCCAGTACTGCATATAAGTCAAGATTTGGGTTAGAGCACTGATGCATGATACTTCTAGGCCGTTTCTCGAAGCACGACATCAAATCCTGCTTGAAACAAAAAATTTTACTCATCACAATATTGATTATATTAATGTGTGTGTGTGTGTGTGTGTGTGTGTGTGTGTGTGTGTGTGTGTGTGTGTGTGTAGAACACATTGGTTTCATTATATGGTCGATTTGCTTTACGGTAGAAAATACATTTTCTAGGTAAAAAATAATCTTTATTTATCAAAATAAAGATGCTCTAAACAGCAGGAATGTGTAAAAACAACTGTAACGGACACGGTTCAAAGTGTTCGGTTTACACAGAGACAAGTATCAAGAAACAAATGTGTGGAATAGAAGAAATCGTGATCAAAATGTTCACATACCAGTTAGACATTTTATTGTGATATTAGTATCTAGTTTAAACAAGTTTTTGAGTGACAATTAATTGTTAGACTTTCGTCTTTTTATTATTACTAATGAATTCCATCATTCCAGTAGGTATATACCGTAAAATGCTTTGTCGGCATATGAATGCAATGGAATGTTGTTTATAGCGATTTTCAGGTCAAGGATTGTACTTTTGTTTTTGATACCAGGTATTCGTAAAATTGCATTAAAAAGTAAAATCCCAAACTTCCTAGTAGGATCATAATCATAGCTTCTGCATTCGGAGTCCAAACATGTGTGCTACGTGGGTATACAATTGTTCTAAACTGCTATTACACATTTTAGAAACCTAGTTCTTGGTACATGTAAATTAATTTTCAGCAATTATGATTGGTATCAAAAAAATTCCCAGCACCGGAGGCTTTAAGTTAAGACCCCACACTTGCAACTTGGATTGATTTCCATTATTGCTGTTATTGTGACTACAAAAATATTGTGTATCAGTTGAGACATCACTACACTATGTTTGAAGATTTTAGGTTTTCTAATAAGACATGGCCATGAAAAAGAGATGCGTGGACTTCTTCGAGATCCAAATCAGTCGCAGCCACACTACTGAGAAGATAAGACGTGCCGCACAGCTCCGCTTAGGTCTTCATTTCGTGCTCTAGAAACCTATTACCTTTTTTCGGAACCAACGATACTCTAGCTGTTCATAGCCTGCCGCTTCCACAGGTGCTCGACGCGAGCTTGATGTGAAGAAAAAAATAATAATCTAAAGAAAAAAACATCTAGAGTGAGAAAAATACCTTAGAGATCCCCCATGATCCATTCAGACATATGACCTCCTCTATATTACTATTTAAAAAGAGAAGTTTCATAACTTCCGAACACTTGGTTCCACCCATGACCCTCGATTTCATTCTGCTATTATTTAAAAGCACACGACCATTATCTATGGCTTGTTTTACTCCTGAGATATTTTTCTATTCATCAAGCCATCATTGACTGTTCTACGTTGTACCAAACTGAAGTTACGGCTTCCGAAACGTGTGATTTTTGCGAATTTTTCATCTGTGGACAAGTGCGAGCCACATTGACAACCGGTGAAAAGAGCTAGATTTACCATGTTTGCGACTCTACGACGTATGCCTTCTTCAATTACAGAACAGTGGTAAATGCAAAAGTAAGTTTTTACTTACCATTAATTTGATTCAACTTTATAAATCCTGTTCCATGGAAGAATTAGACACTGCGCAAAACGTAAGCAATCGGCTCTATTTTCAAAACAGTTAAACTATGCAGCACACACGTCAACGCCGAAATATGATTGGCTCAAAAGGTTATACTTAAATAACATTAATGCACAGCGTCTGTTTCACGATGCAGATTATTGTGTATCCCATCAAAAATAGGTATTAGCATGATCACATTATGTTATAATTAATTCGAATATGTTAACTTAATGAGAGTATAAATTTAGTATTGCAGATACTTATTTGCATAAATTAATTAACAACTTTGTCATGATGATCGTGTTTTAATATTAATATCACAATCGGAATTTTCGGCACTTATCGACTACACTGTTTTGGCATATCGCAGGATGCAGTCAGCTTTAAATGTGTTACAAAACTTAAAAAGCTTTGGTCAATGAATATGTGCATACATTTTTTTTGTGTATATCATATTTTCAGTTTCTGATCAACATTCTTTATTGGGTTTTCTTTTGACAAGACTTTATTTTAGTAATGTATGATTATAAATGCTTTCTGACCTAGTCATTAGCAGACAATCTTCTGCCAGCTTCTGTTAACACCAAAAGTGGTTATTTTGTAGAAGGCATAGTGAGGCATTTTGTTTGAAACACTGTATTGTACTTTTATACATTTTAAATAAGAAGCAGTTATTTTCACTTAGTTTGGTTCTAGGCATTTTATTAATTTTGAATGACATTTCCAAATGCTTCTCTTTTGAATTCTTTATTATAAATATGTATTGTCAATTTACTCAACTGAAATGGGATGTGGTTGAATCATTTAAATGATCAGGTTGCATGTTGCATATTTGTAATTAACATACTTAGGTAACATGTTTGAAACTTCATCAGTAAAATTTGTTTTAAAAAAAATACTTGTAAGAAGTAGACAATCATGTTTAATTTAAAGCAAAGTGAGGCATTTTTTCTTCATTAAAATGGCCATAATGTGTACATTGGAGGGCAGGCAGGTACAGGGAAAACCTTTCTTGTTACACGAATGTGTAAACTATTTAAGAGAAGAAGGCAAAATTGTATATTTAACATGTACAACTGGCATTGCATGCACAAATTATACTTCCAGCATTTGTGCAGAGACAATACATAGGTGGTCTGGAATTGGAGATGGGAGGCTAACATGTTAAGAAATATGTCATTTCATTACAACAAATAGCAACATGAAAACCACTTATGAGAAAATAAAATCTGCTGATGTCTTAATAGTAGATGAAGTCTCAATGTTTAGTAAGCGACATTTTGAGAACTTGGAATCTATTTATTCCTTAAAGGACCCATCAAAATTATTTGGTGGGATGCAGATTATTTTTTGTGGAGATTTCTTCCAGTTGCCACCTATGAGGAATATCTTATACGATGATGATGGCAGTTATTGTTTTGAATCAGATTTGTTTGACATGGTGTTTGTACACAGAGTAGTTTTAATGGATATTGTGAGGCAAACTCAATATGAGTTAATCAATGCTATAGCTGAACTATCAAGAGCCAAAAAATAAATTGGTGAAGACACCATTTCATTAATGGACCAGTTGTCTAGACCATTGGCAGATGATGGGATGTCTAGCCTTAAACATTGTGCTACTAATCAGATGGCGGATGATTACAACAGACATCAGATATTGAAAATGGAAGGAGATTTATTTGAATATGTTGCTGAGGATGCTGGTGAGAAAAAAAATATATCTCCACCATATTGGCTCCACAGAGGCTTTGGTTGAAAAAGAAATGCCCTGTAGTTTTGATACGAAACATATCTGACACCCTAGTGAATGGTTCACAGGGTCAAGTAGTGAACTGTGAAGAAGATGGTGTGACGGTTTTCGTTCAGGAGATTAAATTGACAGCTACAATTCCCAAAATGTCATTCACAGGTAAGTGCTTTATTTAAGAGCATTATTAATAAAATGTGCTCGTTTAGAAATTTCATACAAATAAGTTCTTGTTCAATCATAAGAAATGACATCTAAAGTAATATTCATGTATTGAAACAAAAGATGTAGCATGTAAATTTAAACTTTGAACATGTTAGCAACCTTAATAATTTAATGTTTTAAAAACCATGTAATAATACAGTTACATTCAAATTAAAAGCATAGCACAGTAAAAAAATACAATATACGTACATGCAGGACATACTTTCACAACCTTTGCTTTTAGAATAAGTGTAAAAGTGGATACGTGTAATGTTTTTGCATTTTTAAGCATAAAGTGTTATCAATTACCAGAGCAAACTAAAATTGAAAAATAACAAAAGATATCCAAAAGGTTTATACCATTATATATATATATATATATATATATATATATAGAGAGAGAGAGAGAGAGAGAGAGAGAGAGAGAGAGAGAGAGAGAGAGAGAGAGAGAGAGAGAAAGAGAGAGAGAGAGAGAGAGAGAGAGAGAGAGAGAGAGTTACTGTTAGCAAGAATTGAAAATATCAGTATTATAAATAATGTTAATTCTTCTTTTTATTACTATCAATGTTATTTTCTCAGTATACAGTCCCAGAAAAAAAGTAAATCTAGCAGAAAGAATTCAATTACCATTGAAGCTGACCATTCACAAGTCTCAAGGAATGACACTCGACAGGTTTGTTGGATAATTTATTTAAAAAGTTGTAACATAAAATATTTTTTATTTCTGCTTGTTTTACTATTCTCATTTAAACAGCAGGTTAACTTTGTTAATTCTGCATTAAGTATAATGCATATGTTTTAGTAATTTGTAATTCATACCTCCTTTAAGAAATAGAGATTTTGTGGGATATATTTGTTTTGATGTTTGACATCCTTCTTTGCATTCACAACACTAAATTGATTTTTATATCTCTTGCTTGTATATAATATCCCTTTCACAAAATGAAATGAACATTAAGAGTGTGTAAATTACTAATCAAAACAAATAAAGAAATGCTATTTTCTCTCTCCACTTAGAGTTGAAATTGACTGCAGGCAGATCTCGCAACCTGACCAACTGGCTGTTGCTCTTGGATCCATGTCTTTTGTAATCAGTCATCAGTTCCTGAGGTAGAGGACTTTTCATGCTGCCATAGAGTCGGGTTTGTAAGTTTGTGAAATGTTACACATTTGCTGTTATATGGGCAAGTGGTTAGGATGGTATGAAAATACAACCACTACAAGTCATATGTATTCATCTATAAAATGTACTTGCAGTTTGTAATGATTTACACATATGTTAATACATATGACCCGGGGGACTTAATGCACATATAGGTTATGCCCAGGTGACAGACATGAAACCTTATAATATACTATCCAAATAATAGAATGAATACTTGCAGTTAATAATTTTTGACTGAATGTAGAATATATAATATATGGAACAATATTTGATCCAGTGTATGTATTGCCTAAATGGAAATACATCCAAGATTCAGACTTTTAGTTGGGCACATATACACTGTTGATTTGGAAAGTAACCATATTTGAAATCTGAAACAAGTGTGGAAAATATCAGAAATTAGTGCTGCCAGGAATTCAGTTGGTAATCACACAAGTTGTAATGCCACATAATCAAGGAATAATTAAGTTTTAATTTACCACAGTGACAAGTGTTGATACGTATGCTACCTGTACATTGATTGACTTGTAGTGCTTAATCTCAATGAACAAAAATACCATATTTTACTGGTCATTTGATGTTTAGTTATGCTTAAACAAATAGCCGAATGCAATGCATGATTAAGATTACTTTTAGTCAATCTTAATTTGATATTAAAACAAAACGATAATTGTGAAGCAATTATGATGATTTATAGCACAAAACATATCAATTACATGTATACAACATAATTTAAGTCACAATATAATAACATAATTTAACAGAAGTTCAACATGTCCATATCTGATTTTAAAGTTGTAACATTCTACCTTCTCATGTCAACACCATTTACACTCTCACTGTCCACAAGATCAAGAGTGATTAAGGAATTTAAACAAATTAGCATTATTTAGCTAATTGACTGAGAGATCATGTCTATCCCAACCTTCTTCAGTCAAATGATCAAATGACTATCTAGCTGTGTGAATGCAGTATCGTGACTATTAGTATGTCTACAGTCTTATGGGTCTTAATTCAGTAATGTGTGGATGGAGGCGTTTCTAGTTTTTTTCCTCAGTGGTTGTGGATTATTAAAGGCATATGACGTAGCATTAGCACGTTTTGTACCAGCATTACCTTTCCTTGACAAACCGCTCTGTCCTAGAATTATGTTATTGAGGTTTCTTCTATATTGGAGTGCATTTGGATGGGAGTTGGGCCCATTGTATGTTGCCCTTTGTTGACAAAACTCATTTTCTACAACGTCAGAATTAATTTGGGCTGGAGTAATATGCCAAGACATGTTTATGACTTTTCTACATAGCTGGTCAAAGCCTAAAATGCATGCATATAGGTCTTCAATGCACTGACGCGATAGAAGTTTCTTTGAATTTGCAGTTGATGTGACATCACTTCTTATGGCTATGGTTTCCTCCCATCTCTTGAACCAATGAAGGATTTTCAGGTTCTCATGCAGCCTCATGTCATTTGCCTGAGATATATGTCTTTGATCATGAAAACTTCTTATCAGTCTTGATGTATGCTTTAACAGGTCTATTGCCCCTGAGAGCGAGGCTCCATTCTGTCCCAATGAAGCTTGGTACTGAGTCATAATGTTTAACATGTCATCATTTAGTACCTCTTCAGACAGATGGTTTCTCATCTTTTCCATGGCATTTGGATATATATGGACTTGTGCTAAGGCTCTGTGTATTTGCAAAGGGCTTGTCTTATCCCAAATAAAGGCATCAACCCACATCTGCCATTGAATGGTGTTCTTGTCTGGCAGTTCCAGATTTCTAGTGCAGCCTCTTTTGATCCCACTTTTCATAATATTGTTTCGTATTTTCTTGATGACATGTGAGTAATCCATAGTAAATACTACTGTCTGATCAGGATTTACCGGGCTTGTCACATTAAGGTTCATTGAACTCATATTAATTCCATGCATATGCATAAATATGCATAAAGACACCAGCAAAAGTGCAAACAAAAGGGAGGTGCACTTAAGAAAACTCCAATTTATTTCGACTCCCGAACTAACTTTAATTAAAAAAGAAGCGGAAAAACTAAATCCGCTCTCTCCAATAAAATTCAACTTGTATGATAAAATGATTATTGACGAATCATTGGACGCCACTTTGGAACAGACTGAATTTAGTGTAAAGAGAACCCCCACCCCTAATTTCAACATCATGGCCGCCTCCCCTATCAAGGTGGCAGGGTCCAGTTTCGTAAATTGGCCCCTGGCAAATTTCTTAACTTCAGGGTATGGTGTGAGGTTTTGAGCTACTATTGTGTAATAATTAAAGATATGGATAAATTTGTAAACAAGGTGTTTTAGGCTTGTGTTTTTCTTCAAATTGATGTCAGACATGTACACTTTCCATAGTTACTCTGCAGTATGTTGATAGTGAAATACCAATAGTCGGCTAGGAAGAAGAGTTAGCCTCTCATAGCAGTAGACACGTGGTTTCAAGGCAAGCTATTTAGTAGACAATGTTTTTCACAATTTTCATACAGGGAAAGGCCTTGCGTTTGCACTGTGAGCACCACATGCTGTCAAAAATGACCTTCGGATGTGAAAAATGCACATATAAAATAGGGGTTGGGGTACATAAACATTTTATTCTAAGAACTTCAGTAGACTTGTCAGGTCAAGTGTGTGATATGATTATGTTGCGCTACATAATACCTATCCAGAAATATGGACCTTTTTGACCTCACTCACGTATTATATTTTTAATGAATTTTTATATTAGGCAGGTGCATGCGACATGAAATTTGTACATAAAAACTGGACCCTGCCCCCTTTAAGGGAAAAATGCTGTAAAAGTAATTGTGCAATGAACCACATTTTGTCTTACTTTCTTGTTCTTTATTCATATGCAATTAATTCTTATACATTAGCCTCATCATAGTACCTCAGATTGTCTCTTTATTTCGAATCTCTCAGCTCTATAGGAGATTCATGGTACAAGGGAGGTAACTTCTTTTTGCACCTATAAATTATACCTATTGGTATCAGGACAAGTTAGCATATTTTGAGCTTAACTAAGATGCTTTGAGAGAAAATGGGGGTTTAAAATGTGTTTACTTGATTTTAGATAACAAGCTCTGTACTCCTATTATAATGAAAGTTATTCATATTTTATTGCAGACACACAAAAAACATTACATGACATGACATCACACATTCTTCTAAGTAATTTCACTCTACAGGAGCAAATGCACTTTCAAGAAACCATAAGTAGACATACTGTTATAAATGGTGAATGTCATCAATGGAACGGTGTTGCAAATAGTGATGGATATGGCATATTGCGGACAATGTTTTGAGGAAAACGAAGTAAAGATTTAGTACACCGACTTGTTTTTCACCTTCATGCACCAACTGTAAAGTTGACACCAAAAGGTTAACATATCACACCTATGCCACAATCAGAAATGTATATATATTCATCATCTGTCTGTTACTAATTGTAAAGTTAATAATGAAAGGAAAGTCTTAAAAGAAATGTAGAATGTGTTATGCAAAATGTATCATATAAGGTAAATATTAAACTGTTACGTTAATGCCATATGCATGTTCTTTACTTGTTGATGGTTACGCATTTAGGTATAATAAATTTGCATACAGTTTCCTGTTACATTTCCTTTTTTTACTCATATACCGGTTATGTTTGTACAAAAAGCTCAGTTTCCTCAATGTATTGGTGATTTTTATCATACAGTGTCATTTGTCGAAAGAATGGATCATTCTTTCCTGTTGATATTCCAATTGCCCTAGTTAAAATTAGAGCTGACCTGCCTTTACCAACTGAAGAAGCATGTGCAGCAGAATCACATAAACCAGCAAAATTTCTGCTCCACACTATATTCTTTGGAGCAAAAGTAAACACTTGGTTATGAAGGCTTTCACATTTATTGGTTGTAGACAACCGAGATAATGTTTGAAGGTTATCGATGGAAAAGATTTTATTTAAAATGGATTGTATCTTACTAATATCAGCCTTATCTATAGCAATATGCTTTTTATAAAGCAGTTTTGTGTTATATGAGGTCAAATGAGAACTACAGACCAACGAATTTTGTCGACATTTATCATGCCTACCTTGAAAACAGTTCAAAACATTGTTGATAGTTTTTTGACTCTGATACACAAATCTTGCTTCTGTTTGACAAGATTGTTTTTTCATCTCTAGCCTGAATCTTGTTCGAGTGCAAGTTGCAAGTTTTTTTTGTGAATAAATATCTTTTTCACAGCCAGGTGGAGATGTTTGTAGTTTAACATTTTAGATTTGCTTTTGAAGAGTACGTAATCTATGTACCAGACATATGTACTGCTTAATTTTATGTTTTGCACTAAGAGCATATTCTCGTACGGCCTTTTCAATCTGTGTACTGGCATCACTGGTTACTGAGTATACTTTAAGAATGTTATTAGACTCTATCTTTTGAAGATTTTTTTTACAAGCAATTTACCTTCAGTTGAGGCAATCGAGTCTTTTGTACTATAGTTCTTTTTACATGTCATTGAATCATGAACACACTTTCTTTTTGGGCACAGCTTGTTAGCAGTTGCCAGTGATAAAACCAGTTTTCTCCTTGTATGTTGTTTTATCAGAGGGGAGAAACTCTGTGTAGCAGCTTCACATCCAGATTACGGGCGGCTGTTGTATGAAGTATCTGTCTCAACATGAACAATATTCTCCACTTCTGCTGCCCTATTGATTCTTTTCACCTACTCATGGTTTGCCAACATCTGCTGCTCATTCAGATCTGTGACCACGTATTGAATTACTATAGTTTGGTATGTGGTATGTGCTAAACGCACCGCTCTGAAATACAATCACATTTTATATTTAGAACTATACCTATGTAATATATACAATGTATTGGATATACCCAGTATTGCATATAAGTCACGATTTGGGTTAGAGCACTGATGCATGATACCCCTAGGTTACAGTGGCTGTTTCTCGAAGCACGGAATCAAATCCTGCTTGGAACAAAATTTTACTCGTCACCATATTGATTATATTGATTATATTAATGTGTGTGTGTGTGTGTGTGTGTGTGTGTGTGTGTGTGTGTGTGTGTGTGTGTGCAGAACACATTGGTTTTCATTAAATGGTCGATTTGCTTTACATGTCTCCCTCATTATCTTATAGAAACCGATTTCACCAAAATCGGTAGAAAAGACTTCGTAATACCATCTTTACAATTTCTAGGTAAAAAATAATCTTTTTTTATCAAAATAAAGATGCTCTAAACAGCTGGAATGTGTCAAAACAACTGTAACGGACACGGTTAAAAGTGTTCGATTTACACAGAGACAAGTATTTAGAAACAAATGTGTGGAATAGCAGAGATCGTGGTCACAATTTACACATATTTTTGGACATTTTATTGTGATATTATTAGCCAGTCTAAACAAGTTTCTGAGTGACAATCAATTGTTAGACTTTCGTCTTTTTATTATTACTACTGGAATCCCTCACCCCAGTAGGCATATACGGTAAAATGCTTTGTCGGCAAAAGAATGCAATGAAATGTTGTTTATATCGATTTTCAGGTCAATGGTGGCGCTCTACAGTTTTGTACTTTGCACAGAATTTTAAAGAAAAATAATTTTCTGGGGTTTCTTCACTGCTTATACTGGTATTATAATAAAGACTTTGTATATCTTAGGTGTTGGGAGAAAAACTTTTAATTCCCTTTATTTTGATGTATGATTGATGGGTGTTCTTTAGGTTCTAGAGTATACAGCTTGGGCTATCTTAAGATGTGCACGAATAAAAAAACTGCTAGCTCCGCATGGTCATTTTCACTTCCTGGACTTTAGAGGTAAATTGTAGAAAAATGATCCGAAAACTTTTTTTATTTTTCAGATGTTTTGTAATTTGTTCATTGCACTTTCAGATGCTGCTATTGCCTACTTCAGCAAAATTCGTTTTCCCTAGTTTAATAACTGCTAAAGTTAGTGTACTTTAGATTAATTTTGGCTAATTTTTCAAGCACATGGGAGCATCCATTTTGTTATACCATGTGCTTAGATCATGTACAATTTCCACAAGTGCAGTATCCAAAGAAATATCAGCCACATTACATCAACGTAGCATTGAGATATGCCAACATTATCTCCATTGTGCATGTTACAAATGCAAACAACTTCACCTCATATACGTCACTATCTGAAAAGTACATACATCAAGAGCATTCGGGTGTATACCCATGGAGTTATATTGATTGCTGTTTGTATTAATATTGGCTCATTTAGTTGAAATTCACTGCATTTTAGAACTGAAATGTCTTTTCATTCCAAATTCTGCTTTAATTAAGCGGCTGCAGGTGGGCGTGAGAAGAGTTATGTCCCTTGCTATTGTACTCAATACGAAAATAGATAAGTGGCAATTAGAAACCTCTGGGTGTCATTGTTTTTAAAAATGTTTCATTAATTTCACATTTTTCAAGGAAAATGCTATCAGTTCTTCTTTGAACTGGTAATAATTTGGATTTTTTCCCTTGTTTCTCATTGTCAAATTAAGCTATTAACAGAAAATTTATTTTCTTGGTGTTAAATAATTTTGTATTGACAGATGAAAAAATTCCATAGTATCATATGGTCATGGTTTATTAAGCTAAGTCAGAAATATTTCAAACTAAATTAACAGTTCAAGATTTAATGACATATAAAAGAGCTTCAACTCATCATACACAAGTCTGCAGTAAGTGTCACATTTGGACATTCTCACATGAACAACATGGTTATGGAATAATTTATGTAACCTTTCGTGTGAAAAGAAAGATTGCTTTGGCTCACCGACTAAGGTTCTATGTCGAAACTATGGTAAATTCACTGCCATATCAGTGTGAGGTATCACATAGATGCCATACAAAAACATGATCATTTATCACTTGAACCAAAAAGAGTAAATATGGCTAGAAAATCATGTAAAGCCTATGGTGAATGCCAAGGCAATATGGGATAGGGGGCGTGGTGTATACTGTGATAGTCAGGTACATTTAATAATTGTTACATGCATTCATTTAAAGGATTTAAAGTGTATGGATGTTCATTGGGTACAAAATTATTTATTGAATTGGCAAGCGTTGAATTTTGTACAAGTTTTTTGTTGCTTTTTTTGTTTGCGTTTGATGTAGCATATGTACTTGTACTGAAGACTTGATTTCCTCTCCCTATCTTTTACTCTTCTCTGATCTCATTCTACTATGAGCTGAAATACTGGATCAGACTGAGTAGAACAATTCCATGAGACTTGGTCAGTGGGAGTGTAAAGTTTCATGTACCATACTCAGAGCTATGAGGGGATGAATGACATAATGCATCAAAATTTCTGCTCCACACTGATATTTTAAGTGCATAGGTAAAAATGATATCGTGCAAGCTCTCGCACTTATTTGTGTTTAGAAAGTGTGAACTTTTACTTAGCTTGACATCTAAGACAAAATTTCTTAGTAAATATTCCAGCTTTTTAATACAAGAAAAATTTAAATATGTACCATATGTAAGAAATTTTGAGTAATAGGATGCAAAATGGGCAAGTCAGTCACTCCAACTTTGGCCTTGTAACAAGAAAGTGCCAACATCGCATTTAAATTTCCTGTGCCTGGGCCTCACTTTCTATATCCTTGGCACGTTTCTGGAAAGGCAGCCTATTCTGCTTCCTGGAGATTGCAGTTTATACATTTAACTGTTGAAAAGGCACACAGTCCTTGAGTTTTGCTTTTATACATCGGTGGATTATATCGCTTGCAATTCCCAGCTCAGTCATGCATTATGCACAATGTTTCCAATATCCTAGTTAGTTTTGGTATGTTGATAATTACATTTCCATTGATGTTGACAACACGCTGCAACATGTGACCCAACAATTAAGTTTTCTTCATTTCTTTCTTTCTCCAATTCAGGGCACATCTTGGGTGCACTTTATTTGGGCCACAGGAAGATAGTAATTCTTCATATACATTAATTCTTGCGCGCTTTTTTTGTGGAGATGTAGAACCAGATTGCAACCTGAATAGGTTGGTCTCTCTTGGATACTCATAATCCATAGTCCTATGGTTGACTGTGTCGTATGAACTCTTGTGGACAAATAGCTATTTTCTTAGCTCTTCCTTTAGCCATGTTTTCTTAGATAGTGGCTAATATGGGTTGATGTAGTATTAGTGACATCATAGTTACCAGTTGTTCGCGGTTGCGATGGATCTTAGACAGTACGTAACATCATAATCAGGCTGGGACTTTAAATTGTTGGGAAACACACCTACCCCCTTTTTTGGCATACAAGTCTGCATGTTTTGGTTTTATAATTAATTTGGCCATATACAGCAGTCAACGTATTTGATTTTCATTGTAATCGATTATGTATGTAATCATCAGTCACATTCCTGGTCCATGGAATGGTCTTACCAGGAGTTAATTCCCCTTGACTTTTCATTTCAATTCTTTGGCATACAAGCATTAGTGCAGATTCAAATTAGATTACTAGTGCCGGGGAAAAAAGTAATTATTTACAAACAAAATATATATTTATGTCTACTGTTATGAATTTATAGCATCAAGGACTTTTTTCTTAATCCATTGCTGCACAATGTTTGCACTATTTCCTCAAACTTTATGGAATTTTCCTCACTTTTCTCACTTGATTTACATGTATACATAACCAAAGTATAATTTGCAACTTGGGAATTGATCAAAATACATTATTTAATGTTTGGATTGAAAAATAAAACAAATACTTCATATGAATTTATTCTTGAATGTCTTTCTTTAATGTCAAAATAATAGCATTTCCCAGTGACGTTAAAATACAGTTTTGACGTCATGAAGCTACATTTAAGTTACTTTAGAGGGGTATAGTAAATGAACTATGTGTTTGTCATTTTGGAAGTAAATACCATGTATGATATATCAATATGTTTCAAATTGACTGCAGAATATGACAAGTTTTTCAATAAGCTGAAAACACATCTTCAGTGGTTCTTTAAGTTGGCGCTCTACAGTTTCCTACTTTGCATAGGGTTAGAAATTTAAAGAAAAATAATTTTCTGGGGTTTCTTCACTGCTTATACTGGCAATATAATAAAGACTTTGTATATCTTAGGTGTTGGGAGAAGAACTTTCAATTCCCTTTATTCTGCGGTATGATTGATGGGTGTACTTTAGGTTCTAGAGTATACAGCTTCGGCTATCTTAAGATGTGCTCGAATAAAACAAACTGCTAGCTCCGCATGGTCATTTTCACTTCCTGGACTTCAGAGGTAAATTGTAGAAAAATGATCTGAAAACTTTTTTTACTTTTCAGATGTTTTGTAATTTGTTCATTGCACTTTCAGATGCTGCAATTGCCTACTTCAGCAAAATTCGTTTTCCCAAGTTTAATAACTGCTAAAGTTAGTGAACTTTAGATTAATTTTGGCTAATTTTTCAAGCACATGGGAGCATCCATTTTGTTATACCATGTGCTTAGATCATGTACATTTTCCACTTGTGCAGTATCCAAAGAAATATCAGCCACATTACATTAAAGTAGCATTGAGATATGCCAACATTATCTCCATTGTGCATGTTACAAATGCAAACAATTTCACCGCACATACGTCACTGTCTAAAAAGTACATGCTAACTGGTGAGCGCCCCCATAAAAAGCATTCGGGTGTATACCCATGAGTTTTATTTATTGCTGTTTGTATTAATATTGGCTCATTTAGTTGAAATTCACTGCAGTTTAGAACTGAAATGTCTTTTCATTCCAAATTCTGCTTTAATTAAGCGGCTGCAGGTGGGCTTAAGATGAGTTATGTTATTGCTATTGTAATCAATACGAAAATAGATTAGTGGCAATTAGAAATCTCTGTGTGTCATTGTTTTTAAAAATGTTTCATTAATTTCACATTTCTCAAGGAAGATGCTATCAGTTCTTCTTTGAACTGGTAATAATTTGGATTTTTTCCCTTGTTTTCATTGTCAAATTAAACTATTAACAGAAAATTTATTTTCTTGGTGTTAAATAATTTTGTATTGACAGATGAAAAAATTCCATAGTATCATATGGTCATGGTTTATTAAGCTAAGTCAGAAATATTTCAAACTAAATTAACAGTTCAAGAATTAATGACATATAAAAGAGCTTCAACTCAACATACACAAGTCTGCAGTTAGTGTCACACTTGTACAGGCTCACAGGAACAACATGGTTATGGAATAATTTATGTAACCTTTCGTGGGAAAAGAAAGATTGCTTTGGCTCACCGACTAAGGTTCTATGTCGAAACTATGGTAAATTCACTGCCATATCAGTGTGAGGTATCACATAGATGCCATAAAAAACATGATCATTTATCACTTGAACCAAAAAGAGTAAATATGGCTAGAAAATCATGTAAATCCTATGGTGAATGCCAAGGCAATATTGGATAGGGGGAATGGTGTATACTGTGATAGTCAGGCACATTTAATAATTGTTACATGCATTCATTTAAAGGATTTAAAGTGTATGGATGTTTATTGGGTACAAAATTATTTATTGAATTGACAAGCGTTGAATTTTGTAAAAGTTTTCTGTTCCTTTTTTGTTTGCGTTTGATGTAGCATATGTACTTGTACTGAAGACTTGATTTCCTCTCCCTATCTTTTACTCTTCTCTGATCTCATTCTACTATGAGCTGAAATACTGGATCAGACTGAGTAGAACAATTCCATGAGACTTGGTCAGTGGGAGTGTAAAGTTTCATGTACCATACTCAGAGCTATGAGGGGATGAATGACATAATGCATCAAAATTTCTGCTCCATACTGATATTTTAAGTGCATAGGTAAAAGTGATATTATGCAAGCTCTCGCACTTATTTGTGTTTAGAAAGTGTGAACTTTTACTTAGCTTGACATTTAAGACAAAATTTCTTAGTAAATATTCCAGCTTTTTAATATATGAAAAATTTAAATATGTCCCATATGTCAGAAATTTTGAGTAATAGGATGCAAAATGGGCAAGTCAGTCACTCCAACTTTGGCCTTGTAGCAAGAAAGTGCCAACATCGCATTTAAATTGCATGTGCCTGGGACTCACTTTCTATATCCTTGGCACTTTTCTGGAAAGGCAGCCTATTCTGCTTCCTGCAGATTGCAGTTTATACATTTAACTGTTGAAAAAGCACACAGTCCTTGAGTTTTGCTTTTATACATCGGTGGATTATATCGCTTGCAATTCCCAGCTCCGTCATGCAGTATGCACAATGTTTCCAATATCCTAGTTAGTTTTGGTATGTTGATAATTACATTTCCATTGATGTTGACAACACGCTGCAACATGTGACCCAACAATTAAGTTTTCTTGATTTCTTTCTTTCTCCAATTCAGGGCAAAGCTTGGGTGCACTTTATTTGGGCCACATGAAGATAGTGATTCTTCATATACATTAATTCTTTAGCGCTTTATTTGTGGAGATGTAGAACCAGATTGCAACCTGAATAGGGTGGTCACTCTTGGATACTCATAATCCATAGTCCTATGGTTAACTGTGTTATATGAACTCTTGTGGACAAATAGCTATTTTCTTAGCTCTTCCTTTAGCCATGTTTTCTTAGATAGTGGCTAATGTGGGTTGATGTAGTATTAGTGACATCATGGTTACCAGTTGTTCGCGGTTGCGATGGATCTTAGACAGTATGTAACATCATAATCAGGCTGGGGCTTGAAATTGTTGGGAAACACACCTACCCCCTTTTTTGGCATACAAGTCTGCATGTTTTGGTTTTATAATTAATTTTACCATATAAAGCAGTCAACATATTTGATTTTCATTGTAATCGATTTTGTATGTAATCATCAATCACATTCCTGGTCCATGGAATGGTCTTACCAGGAGTTAATTCCCCTTGACTTTTCATTTCAATTTTTTGGTATACAAGCATTAGTGCAGATTCAAATTAGATTACTAGCGCCGGGGAAAAAGTAATTATTTACAAACAAAATATGTATTTATGTCTACTGTTATGAATTTATAGCATCAAGGACTTTTTTTTGTAATCCAATGCTGCACAATTTTTGCACTATTACCTCAAACGTTATGGAATTTTCCTCACTTTTCTCACTTGATTTACATGCATACATGACCAAGGTATAGTTTACAACTTGGGAAATGATCAAAATACATTATTTAATGTTTGGATTGAAAAAAAAAACAAATATTTCATATGCATTTATTCTTGAATGTCTTTCTTTAATGTCAAAATAATAGATTTTCCCAGTGACAATAAAATACAGTTTTGACGTCATGAAGCTACATTTAAGTTACATCAGAGGGGTAAAGTAAATTAACTATGTGTTTGTCATTTTGGAAGTAAATATCATGTATGATATATCAATATGTTTCAAATTGACTGCAGAATATGACAAGTTTTCAATAAGCTGAAAACACATCTTTAGTGGTTCTATAAAGAGCATTCAGGTGTATACCCATGGAGTTATATTTATTGCTGTTTGTATTAATATTGGCTCATTTAGTTGAAATTCACTGCAGTTTAGAACTGAAATGTCTTTTCATTCCAAATTCTGCTTTAATTAAGCGGCTGCAGGTGGGCTTAAGATGAGTTATGTCCCTTGCTATTGTAATCAATACGAAAATTGATTAGTGGCAATTATTAACCTCTGTGTGTCATTTTTTTAAAAAATGTTTGATTAATTTCACATTTCTCAAGGAAGATGCTATCAGTTCTTCTTTGAACTGGTAATAATTTGGATTTTTTCCCTTGTTTTTCATTGTTAAATTAAAGTATTAACAGAAAATTTATTTTCTTGGTGTTAAATAATTTTGTATTGACAGATGAAAAAATTCCATAGGATCATATGGTCATGGTTTATTAAGCTAAGTCAGAAATATTTCAAACTAAATTAACAGTTCAAGAATTAATGACATATAAAAGAGCTTCAACTCAACATACACAAGTCTGCAGTAAGTGTCACATTTGGACATTCTCACATGAACAACATGATTATGGAATAATTTATGTAACCTTTCGTGGGAAAAGAAAGATTGCTTTGGCTCACCGACTAAGGTTCTATGTCGAAACTATGGTAAATTCACTGCCATATCAGTGTGAGGTATCAAATAGATGCCATACAAAAACATGATCATTTATCACTTGAACCAAAAAGAGTAAATATGGCTAGAAAATCATGTAAAGCCTATGGTGAATGCCAAGGCAATATGGGATAGGGGGAGTGGTGTATACTGTGATAGTCAGGTACATTTAATAATTGTTACATGCATTCATTTAAAGGATTTAAAGTGTATGGATGTTCATTGGGTACAAAATTATTTATTGAATTGGCAAGCGTTGAATTTTGTACAAGTGTTCTGTTTTTTTGTTTGCGTTTGATGTAGCATATGTACTTGTACTGAAGACTTGATTTCCTCTCCCTATATTTTACTCTTCTCTGATCTCATTCTACATTGAGCTGAAATACTGGATCAGACTGAGTAGAACAATTCCATGAGACTTGGTCAGTGGGAGTGTAAAGTTTCCTGTACCATACTCAGAGCTATGAGGGGATGAATGACATAATGCATCAAAATTTCTGCTCCATACTGATATTTTAAGTGCATAGGTAAATATGATATCGTGCAAGCTCTCGCACTTATTTGTGTTTGGAAAGTGTGAACTTTTACTTAGCTTGACATTTAAGACAAAATTTCTTAGTAAATATTCCAGCTTTTTAATATAAGAAAAATTTAAATATGTCCCATATGTCAGAAATTTTGAGTAATAGGATGCGAAATGGGCAAGTCAGTCACTCCAACTTTGGCCTTGTAGCAAGAAAGTGCCAACATCGCATTTAAATTGCATGTGCCTGGGCCTCACTTTCTATATCCTTGGCACTTTTCTGGAAAGGCAGCCTATTCTGCTTCCTGCAGATTGCAGTTTATACATTTAACTGTTAAAAAGTCACACAGTCCTTGAGTTTTGCTTTTATACATCGGTGGATTATATCGCTTGCAATTTCCAGCTCAGTCATGCATTATGCACAATGTTTCCAATATCCTAGTTAGTTTTGGTATGTTGATAATTACATTTCCATTGATGCTGACAACACGCTGCAACATGTGACCCAACAATTAAGTTTTCTTCATTTCTTTCTTTCTCCAATTCAGGGCACATCTTGGGTGCACTTTATTTGGGCCACAGGAAGATAGTAATTCTTCATATACATTAATTCTTGCGCGCTTTTTTTTGTGGAGATGTAGAACCAGATTGCAACCTGAATAGGTTGGTCACTCTTGGATACTCATAATCCATAGTCCTATGGTTAACTGTGTCGTATGAACTCTTGTGGACAAATAGCTATTTTCTTAGCTCTTCCTTTAGCTATGTTTTCTTAGATAGTGGCTAATGTGGGTTGATGTAGTATTAGTGACATCATAGTTACCAGTTGTTCGCGGTTGCGATGGATCTTAGACAGTATGTAACATCATAATCAGGATGGGACTTTAAATTGTTGGGAAACACACCTACCCCCTTTTTTGGCATACAAGTCTGCATGTTTTGGTTTTATAATTAATTTGACCATATACAGCAGTCAACGTATTTGATTTTCATTGTAATCGATTATGTATGTAATCATCAGTCACATTCCTGGTCCATGGAATGGTCTTACCAGGAGTTAATTCCCCTTGACTTTTCATTTCAATTCTTTGGTATACAAGCATTAGTGCAGATTCAAATTAGATTACTTGTGCCGGGGAAAAAAGTAATTATTTACAAACAAAATATATATTTATGTCTACTGTTATGAATTTATAGCATCAAGGACTTTTTTCTTAATCCATTGCTGCACAATGTTTGCACTATTTCCTCAAACTTTATGGAATTTTCCTCACTTTTCTCACTTGATTTACATGTATACATAACCAAAGTATATTTTGCAACTTGGGAAATGATCAAAATACATTATTTAATGTTTGGATTGAAAAATAAAACAAATACTTCATATGCATTTATTCTTGAATGTCTTTCTTTAATGTCAAAATAATAGCATTTCCCAGTGACGTTAAAATACAGTTTTGACGTCATGAAGCTACATTTAAGTTACTTTAGAGGGGTATAGTAAATTAACTATGTGTTTGTCATTTTGGAAGTAAATACCATGTATGATATATCAATATGTTTCAAATTGACTGCAGAATATGACAAGTGTTTCAATAAGCTGAAAACACATCTTCAGTGGTTCTTTAAGTTGGCGCTCTACAGTTTCCTACTTTGCATAGGGTTAGAAATTTAAAGAAAAATAATTTTCTGGGGTTTCTTCACTGCTTATACTGGCAATATAATAAAGACTTTGTATATCTTAGGTGTTGGGAGAAGAACTTTCAATTCCCTTTATTCTGCGGTATGATTGATGGGTGTACTTTAGGTTCTAGAGTATACAGCTTCGGCTATCTTAAGATGTGCTCGAATAAAACAAACTGCTAGCTCCGCATGGTCATTTTCACTTCCTGGACTTCAGAGGTAAATTGTAGAAAAATGATCTGAAAACTTTTTTTACTTTTCAGATGTTTTGTAATTTGTTCATTGCACTTTCAGATGCTGCAATTGCCTACTTCAGCAAAATTCGTTTTCCCAAGTTTAATAACTGCTAAAGTTAGTGAACTTTAGATTAATTTTGGCTAATTTTTCAAGCACATGGGAGCATCCATTTTGTTATACCATGTGCTTAGATCATGTACATTTTCCACTTGTGCAGTATCCAAAGAAATATCAGCCACATTACATTAAAGTAGCATTGAGATATGCCAACATTATCTCCATTGTGCATGTTACAAATGCAAACAATTTCACCGCACATACGTCACTGTCTAAAAAGTACATGCTAACTGGTGAGCACCCCCATAAAGAGCATTCGGGTGTATACCCATGAGTTTTATTTATTGCTGTTTGTATTAATATTGGCTCATTTAGTTGAAATTCACTGCAGTTTAGAACTGAAATGTCTTTTCATTCCAAATTCTGCTTTAATTAAGTGGCTGCAGGTGGGCTTAAGATGAGTTATGTCCCTTGCTATTGTAATCAATACGAAAATAGATTAGTGGCAATTAGAAATCTCTGTGTGTCATTGTTTTTAAAAATGTTTCATTAATTTCACATTTCTCAAGGAAGATGCTATCAGTTCTTCTTTGAACTGGTAATAATTTGGATTTTTTCCCTTGTTTTTCATTGTCAAATTAAACTATTAACAGAAAATTTATTTTCTTGGTGTTAAATAATTTTGTATTGACAGATGAAAAAATTCCATAGTATCATATGGTCATGGTTTATTAAGCTAAGTCAGAAATATTTCAAACTAAATTAACAGTTCAAGAATTAATGACATATAAAAGAGCTTCAACTCAACATACACAAGTCTGCAGTAAGTGTCACACTTGTACAGGCTCACAGGAACAACATGGTTATGGAATAATTTATGTAACCTTTCGTGGGAAAAGAAAGATTGCTTTGGCTCACCGACTAAGGTTCTATGTCGAAACTATGGTAAATTCACTGCCATATGAGTGTGAGGTATCACATAGATGCCATAAAAAACATGATCATTTATCACTTGAACCAAAAAGAGTAAATATGGCTAGAAAATCATGTAAAGCTTATGGTGAATGCCAAGGCAATATGGGATAGGGGGAGTGGTGTATACCGTGATAGTCAGGTACATTTAATAATTGTTACATGCATTCATTTAAAGGATTTAAAGTGTATGGATGTTTATTTGGTACAAAATTATTTATTGAATTGACAAGCGTTGAATTTTGTAAAAGTTTTCTGTTCCTTTTTTGTTTGCGTTTGATGTAGCATATGTACTTGTACTGAAGACTTGATTTCCTCTCCCTATCTTTTACTCTTCTCTGATCTCATTCTACTATGAGCTGAAATACTGGATCAGACTGAGTAGAACAATTCCATGAGACTTGGTCAGTGGGAGTGTAAAGTTTCATGTACCATACTCAGAGCTATGAGGGGATGAATGACATAATGCATCAAAATTTCTGCTCCATACTGATATTTTAAGTGCATAGGTAAAAGTGATATTGTGCAAGCTCTCGCACTTATTTGTGTTTAGAAAGTGTGAACTTTTACTTAGCTTGACATTTAAGACAAAATTTCTTAGTAAATATTCCAGCTTTTTAATATATGAAAAATTTAAATATGTCCCATATGTCAGAAATTTTGAGTAATAGGATGCAAAATGGGCAAGTCAGTCACTCCAACTTTGGCCTTGTAGCAAGAAAGTGCCAACATCGCATTTAAATTGCATGTGCCTGGGACTCACTTTCTATATCCTTGGCACTTTTCTGGAAAGGCAGCCTATTCTGCTTCCTGCAGATTGCAGTTTATACATTTAACTGTTGAAAAAGCACACAGTCCTTGAGTTTTGCTTTTATACATCGGTGGATTATATCGCTTGCAATTCCCAGCTCAGTCATGCAGTATGCACAATGTTTCCAATATCCTAGTTAGTTTTGGTATGTTGATAATTACATTTCCATTGATGTTGACAACACGCTGCAACATGTGACCCAACAATTAAGTTTTCTTCATTTCTTTCTTTCTCCAATTCAGGTCAAAGCTTGGGTGCACTTTATTTGGGCCACAGGAAGATAGTGATTCTTCATATACATTAATTCTTGAGCGCTTTATTTGTGGAGATGTAGAACCAGATTGCAACCTGAATAGGGTGGTCACTCTTGGATACTCATAATCCATAGTCCTATGGTTGACTGTGTTGTATGAACTCTTGTGGACAAATAGCTATTTTCTTAGCTCTTCCTTTAGCCATGTTTTCTTAGATAGTGGCTAATGTGGGTTGATGTAGTATTAGTGACATCATGGTTACCAGTTGTTCGCGGTTGCGATGGATCTTAGACAGTATGTAACATCATAATCAGGCTGGGGCTTGAAATTGTTGGGAAACACACCTACCCCCTTTTTTGGCATACAAGTCTGCATGTTTTGGTTTTATAATTAATTTTACCATATAAGGCAGTCAACATATTTGATTTTCATTGTAATCGATTATGTATGTAATCATCAATCACATTCCTGGTCCATGGAATGGTCTTACCAGGAGTTAATTCCCCTTGACTTTTAATTTCAATTTTTTGGTATACAAGCATTAGTGCAGATTCAAATTAGATTACTAGCGCCGGGGAAAAAGTAATTATTTACAAACAAAATATGTATTTATGTCTACTGTTATGAATTTATAGCATCAAGGACTTTTTTTTGTAATCCAATGCTGCACAATTTTTGCACTATTTCCTCAAACGTTATGGAATTTTCCTCACTTTTCTCACTTGATTTACATGCATACATGACCAAGGTATAGTTTACAACTTGGGAAATGATCAAAATACATTATTTAATGTTTGGATTGAAAAAAAAAACAAATATTTCATATGCATTTATTCTTGAATGTCTTTCTTTAATGTCAAAATAATAGATTTTCCCAGTGACGTTAAAATACAGTTTTGACGTCATGAAGCTACATTTAAGTTACATCAGAGGGGTAAAGTAAATTAACTATGTGTTTGTCATTTTGGAAGTAAATATCATGTATGATATATCAATATGTTTCAAATTGACTGCAGAATATGACAAGTTTTCAATACGCTGAAAACACATCTTTAGTGGTTCTATAAAGAGCATTCGGGTGTATACCCATGGAGTTATATTTATTGCTGTTTGTATTAATATTGGCTCATTTAGTTGAAATTCACTGCAGTTTAGAACTGAAATGTCTTTTCATTCCAAATTCTGCTTTAATTAAGCGGCTGCAGGTGGGCTTGAGAAGAGTTATGTCCCTTGCTATTGTAATCAATACGAAAATAGATAAGTAGCAATTATTAACCTCTGTGTGTCATTTTTTTAAAAAATGTTTCATTAATTTCACATTTCTCAAGGAAGATGCTATCAGTTCTTCTTTGAACTGGTAATAATTTGGATTTTTTCCCTTGTTTTTCATTGTCAAATTAAACTATTAACAGAAAATTTATTTTCTTGGTGTTAAATAATTTTGTATTGACAGATGAAAAAATTCCATAGTATCATATGGTCATGGTTTATTAAGCTAAGTCAGAAATATTTCAAACTAAATTAACAGTTCAAGAATTAATGACATATAAAAGAGCTTCAACTCAACATACACAAGTCTGCAGTAAGTGTCACACTTGTACAGGCTCACAGGAACAACATGGTTATGGAATAATTTATGTAACCTTTCGTGGGAAAAGAAAGATTGCTTTGGCTCACCGACTAAGGTTCTATGTCGAAACTATGGTAAATTCACTGCCATATCAGTGTGAGGTATCACATAGATGCCATAAAAAACATGATCATTTATCACTTGAACCAGAAAGAGTAAATATGGCTAGAAAATCATGTAAAGCTTATGGTGAATGCCAAGGCAATATGGGATAGGGGGAGTGGTGTATACTGTGATAGTCAGGTACATTTAATAATTGTTACATGCATTCATTTAAAGGATTTAAAGTGTATGGATGTTTATTTGGTACAAAATTATTTATTGAATTGACAAGCGTTGAATTTTGTAAAAGTTTTCTGTTCCTTTTTTGTTTGCGTTTGATGTAGCATATGTACTTGTACTGAAGACTTGATTTCCTCTCCCTATCTTTTACTCTTCTCTGATCTCATTCTACTATGAGCTGAAATACTGGATCAGACTGAGTAGAACAATTCCATGAGACTTGGTCAGTGGGAGTGTAAAGTTTCATGTACCATACTCAGAGCTATGAGGGGATGAATGACATAATGCATCAAAATTTCTGCTCCACACTGATATTTTAAGTGCATAGGTAAAAATGATATCGTGCAAGCTCTCGCACTTATTTGTGTTTAGAAAGTGTGAACGTTTACTTAGCTTGACATCTAAGACATAATTTCTTAGTAAATATTCCAGCTTTTTAATATAAGAAAAATTTAAATCTGTCCCATATGTCAGAAATTTTGAGTAATAGGATGCGAAATGGGCAAGTCAGTCAATCCAACTTTGGCCTTGTAGCAAGAAAGTGCCAACATCGCATTTAAATTTCCTGTGCCTGGGCCTCACTTTCTATATCCTTGGCACTTATCTGGAAAGGCAGCCTATTCTGCTTCCTGCAGATTGCAGCTTATACATTTAACTGTTAAAAAGGCACACATTCCTCGAGTTTTGCTTTTATACATCGGTGGATTATATCGCTTGCAATTTCCAGCTCAGTCATGCATTATGCACAATGTTTCCAATATCCTAGTTAGTTTTGGTATGTTGATAATTACATTTCCATTGATGTTGACAACACGCTGCAACATGTGACCCAACAATTAAGTTTTCTTCATTTCTTTCTTTCTCCAATTCAGGGCAAAGCTTGGGTGCACTTTATTTGGGCCACAGGGAGATAGTGATTCTTCATATACATTAATTCTTGGGCGCTTTATTTGTGGAGATGTAGAACCAGATTGCAACCTGAATAGGGTGGTCACTCTTGGATACTCATAATCCATAGTCCTATGGTTGACTGTGTTGCATGAACTCTTGTGGACAAATAGCTATTTTCTTAGCTCTTCCTTTAGCCATGTTTTCTTAGATAGTGGCTAATGTGGGTTGATGTAGTATTAGTGGCATCATGGTTACCAGTTGTTCGCGGTTGCGATGGATCTTAGACAGTATGTAACATCATAATCAGGCTGGGGCTTGAAATTGTTGGGAAACACACCTACCCCCTTTTTTGGCATACAAGTCTGCATGTTTTGGTTTTATAATTAATTTGACCATATACAGCAGTCAACGTATTTGATTTTCATTGTAATCGATTATGTATGTAATCATCAAACACATTCCTGGTCCATGGAATGGTCTTACCAGGAGTTAATTCCCCTTGACTTTTCATTTCAATTATTTTGCATACAAGCATTAGTGCAGATTCAAATTAGATTACTAGTGCCGGGGAAAAAAAGTAATTATTTACAAACAAAATATATATTTATGTCTACTGTTATGAATTTATAGCATCAAGGACTTTTTTTCTTAATCCAATGCTGCACAATTTTTGCACTATTTCCTCAAACTTTATGGAATTTTCCTCACTTTTCTCACTTGCTTTACATGTATACATGACCAAAGTATAGTTTGCAACTTGGGAAATGATCAAAATACATTATTTAATGTTTGGATTGAAAAATAAAACAAATACTTCATATGCATTTATTCTTGAATGTCTTTCTTTAATGTCAAAATAATAACATTTCCCAGTGACGTTAAAATACAGTTTTGACGTCATGAAGCTACATTTAAGTTACATCAGAGGGGTAAAGTAAATTAACTATGTGTTTGTCAATTTGGAAGTAAATATCATGTATTATATATCAATATGTTTCAAATTGACTGCAGAATATGACAAGGTTTTCAATAAGCTGAAAACACATCTTCAGTTGTTTTTTAAGGTGGCGCTCTACAGTTTCCTACTTTGCATAGGGTTAGAAATTTAAACAAAAATAATTTTCTGGGGTTTCTTCACTGCTTATACTGGCAATATAATAAAGACCTTGTATATCTTAGGTGTTGGGAGAAGAACTTTCAATTCCCTTTATTTTGATGTATGATTGATGGGTGTACCTTAGGTTCTAGAGTATACAGCTTGGGCTAACTTAAAATGTGCTCGAATAAAAAACTGCTCCTTCCTGGACTTTAGAGGTAAATTGTAGAAAAACGATGCAATAACTTTTTTTACTTTTCAGATGTTTTGTAATTTGTTCATTGCACTTTCAGATGCTGCTATTGCCTACTTCAGCAAAATTCGTTTTCCCTAGTTTAATAACTGCTGAAGTTAGTGTACTTTTGATTAATTTTGGCTAATTTTTCAAGCACATGGGAGCATCCATTTTGTTATACCATGTGCTTAGATCATGTACAATTTCCACTTGTGCAGTATCCAAAGAAATATCAGCCACATTACATCAAAGTAGCATTGAGATATGCCAACATTATCTCCATTGTGCATGTTACAAATGCAAACAACTTCACCTCACATACGTCACTATCTGAAAATTACATACTAACTGGTGAGCGCCCCCATACGGTAAAATGCTTTGTCGGCATATGAATGCAATGGAATGTTGTTTATAGCGATTTTCAGGTCAAGGATTGTTCTTTTGTTTTTGATACCAGGTATTCGTAAAATTGCATGAAAAAGTAAAATCCCAAACTTCCTAGTAGGACCATAATCATAGCTTCTGCATTCGGAGTCCAAACATGTGTGCTACGTGGGTATACAATTGTTATAAACTGCTATTACACATTTTAGAAACCTAGTTCTTGCTACATGTAAATTAATGTTCAGCAATTATGATTGGTATCAAAAATATTCTCAGCACTGGAGGCTTCAAGTTCAGACCCCACAATTGCAACTTGAATTGATTTCCATTATTGATGTTATTGTGACTACAAAAATATTGTGTATCAGTTGAGACATCATTACATTGTGTTTGAAGATTTGAGGTTTTCTAATAAGACATGGCCATCAAAAAAGAGATGCGTGGACTATGGAAAGTCTTCGTAATAAGTTTTTTATCAAACTATTTAAATTTTCTCTCTCTGAAATTTTACAGTAATCTAACATATTTCCTTAAGATAAATCGAACATAAATATACAGACTTTGTGTTGACCGCTCCGGTGGCCTAGTGGTTAGAACGTCCGCCTAGGTTGTGGGAGGCCGTGAGTTCGATACCCGGTTTAGTCATATCAAAGACGTACAAAAATAGTACTAACAGCAGCCTCGCTTGGCGCTCAGCATTAAGACGTTAGTGTTAGGACTGGTCGGCCTGGTGTCAGGATAATGTGACTGGGTTGGACATCATGCTACATGTCTGCGGCATGATGCCCCAGTGCTTGACATTAATATAAACTGTCACATTGCAGACATCGTAGCTACTTTAGAAATCAAAACACAGACTTTGTTCTTTTACTTTTTTACAGAAAGCAGTTAATTTATTAACGGCTGGAAATAGCTGACATAATCACGCTTAACTAGTTAATGCCTAATTTACTTGTAAATGTAGATATATAATGTATCTAAATGGCGTCAATATGGATCATATCTTAGTGTTTCTTAATATGTTTGTTCAAAGGTTAGATAATGATTTATTAGTTGAGATAAAAATGAAAACAAACATTGTCTCAGCAATTTAGTGTCTCATTGATTTATCGGTGGAGAGTAGAATCTGTTTTCATAGATAATTTTGAAACTCTTGTCCAGGTCAGTGTGTATAGTTTCCCATAGTACTGAAATAAACAGCAAATTCTGGATGACTTAGTCGTTTTCTGACGGACGGAATTCTTTGTAAAGTTGATCTTTAATTAATTAACGTGATTGCATTCTTCCACCGTGTTGCAAATCTACTAACTGTAAATTTACGAATAGATACATATTTGCTTTGGGGGGGGGGGGGACGAGTTGCTTTCCGTAACGGATCACTGCCATCTCACCTCTGTCTGCCTTGGTTCGAGTCTAAGATTCGGCTAATGAAGTTTTGTGAGAGAGCTTACCAGTAGCTTGTCGTGGGTCGGTGGTTCTTTCTGGGGTTTTCCAAGGTTCTTCCTCCACCAATAATACTGGCCGCCATGTATAGCCTATCGTGTGCTAAATAATTGCGTTAAACCTTACAACAACAACAACAAAAACATGTTTTCTTTGATGTATATAAGTTTTGTCACAATCTAAAAATTTTAAAAAGTTTTACTTGTTATTAAAGATTTAATTTTGTCTCCTTAATGCATGATTGGATATTGCTAAATCATAAAGAGATGCTGTTCAATATATATTTTTGATCGGTCTCAACTTCATGGAAGCGATACAAAATGCATATCTATAGGCATAAATTGATTTATATGATTGTTCCGATTGTTTCAGTTGATTCCACGCAAACGATAAATGCCGGTCGATGTTTATATTTGGAATTCCAGAATCTGCAAAAAAGTATTTGGCCACGCCTCAATGACCCTAAGCGATGGTACGCACATTAGTTGGTGGCCTCGTCATAGAAGACTCAAGTCTCCACCAGTACGTTGTGTTTCACTTGATGACGACATACAAGGTGAGAATGGTAAACTCCCAGAACATCTTACCATACCAGATGGCTGCATCAATGAATCGAAGATTAAAAAATGGTGGCAGCGTTTCAGCAAGAAGGAAAACTGGCGTTTATTCGATCAGAATTGTTGCACTGTTGTTATTAAGGCTCTAAGTAAGGGCTTCGCTCTGAATTATTTTTTAGCTGCTGAGAACGTTGAGTGCAAGTCAACTTCCTTCTGGACCCCAAAAGCCGTGAAAATCTTTGTTCAGCATCTTATCAAGCGCATATCCCTACCACCTGCAAAATCAACACGTTCCGGACAGGGTTCGGAATGCTTCACGCTTACTTTTCTACAAAAAGCAGTTAAATTTTTTAACGGCTGGAAATATCTGACATAATCGCGCATAACTAGTTAATGACTATTTACTTGTAAATGTAGATATATAATGTATCTAAATGGCGTCAATATGGGTCATATCTTAGTGTTTCTTAATATGTTTGTTCAAAGGTTACATAATCATTTATTAGTTGAGATAAAAATGAAAACAAACATCGTCTCATCAGTTTAGTGTCTCAGGGATTTATCGGTACAGAGTAGAATCTGTTTTCATAGATAATATTGAAACTCTTGTCCAGGTCAGTGTGTATAGTTTCCCATAGTACTGAAGAAAAGCTCTCAAAGGAATAGCACTCAAGGCTCCACCAGTACGTTGTGTTACACTTGATGTCGACATGCAAGGTGAGCGTCGTGAACAGCGAGATGTCCCTCTTACCATACCAGATAGCATCATCAATGAAGCGGCCATTACAATATGGTGGCAGCTTTTCAGCAAGGAGGAAAACTGGCGCGTTTTCGATCAGAATTGGTCCACTGTTGTTTATATGTCTCTACGTGTCGGCTTCGCTCTGAATTTTTTGCAGCTGCTGAGAAAGTTGAGTACGTGTCAACTTCCATCTGGACCCCATACAAAGTGAAAAATACTTTTCAGCATCTTATCAAGCGCATATCCCCACCTGCAAAATCAACATGTTCCAAACGGTGTTCGGGATGCTTCACGAGGACGTTATAATTCTATTTCGCTTTTGCAGTCAATATTTAAATTCAGGGACAAAATACTTCTTATTGTTACATTTAACACCCTTATCATAGGTCCATCACTTCAAGCTTAGATACAAGACTGATTATAAACTTAACTCGCTTTCAGAAAAGTAATTTTCAAATCATTTTGACCGTTCTTAAACACGATCAATGTTTACGTGTGCATTTGTTATTTTCTGAACAAAGAAATACTGTGGCGAAAGTTTCGTTTGTAATTAAACTTTCAAAACGTTGAACGTTTTCGAATCTCATTAGACATAGTCTCTTCCAGATGCAATTCTGCATTATATAGCAAATACAATAGTTTGTTATATCGCATTTGACTTGGTAGGAATGATAGATCTAATTTGTCGAAAAAGTACGTTCGTTTTCATGTCCTTTAAATTTAAAATTTAATTTTTTATGAGACGTTCCTTTTTATACGCCGTTCCCATCGAAATTTTCTGCTTTCACCGGAATGAAAATAGTGTTTATGTTGTAATAAAGTGTCTGCCATCAGCATATGTCCATTATTCAAGTCGTAGAGTATGGACGACGGAAGTCAAGCGTTTTCCGTTTGTTTTCTTTGCTACTGATTAATGTTAGCATGAGGGAAGTTTAACTGGATGGACAAAATTATTTTGGCGTCTTACAGATCACTTACATCTGAGTGTAACTGGCCAAGCGTAGCTAAAACCTTACAGACGTGTTTTGGGAAACATTACGGAGTTGATATCATGATTTCGTATCAGCGTTACAATCAAACTATAAATGTGACTTGAAATGCAACAATAAAATGATTCCTATCTTTGGATAGATACATAAAGTCTAGTCTCCTTACGACAACGATTCGCATGCCCAACCGCCCTTATTAAAAATAAGCTTTCTAATCAATATGGTCCTTCATAAATACGTTTGATTCAAAATGTGTGTATTTATGAGGAAAAGAACTTATTTTGGGATTTATGACTTTTATATGGGAATATTTACTGAATAAATCATATGATAAATTTGCAAACAGCAATATTTTAAAATTTCATTGAAATATGTATCTTTTCTTTTCATATATTGTTCCCATTAAGCTTAGTTGAATTCTATTTCAAGATTATTATCCCTGTATATCATAGGTAAAGAATAAAGATATCGCTAAATGATAGGGTACAATAATGTACTGGCTTTAATGCGGTTAAATTTGGAAGCTAATTTCCATTAATCATCCGCAAATCATCGTGTTTTGGCTACTGAAAACCATCGCGTATTCAGTGCGTTTCCTTATGTAAGGTTTTACAAATGTGCGGAATAAATACTGTAACACTTTTGAACAAATTTGTTGAAAAAGTATAATTTTATGCACTAAATAGACCAATAAAGAAAGAAAACAATGCTATGTTCAAGTCTAACGTCAAACCTGCTGCAGAACTCTCGAAAATAACTAGACACAATGTAAATAGTTTTTTCCCCTCTTCGAAGAATGATAATGTTATATATGTTTAGAGGGAGACACTACTAGAGCCAACCCAGAGTGATCTGTGCAGGATTCGAACCCACAACTCACTGATTGCGAGTCCAGAACAATTATGAAACCTATTGCCAATTGAACACATACACACGTACACACACACGTACACACACGTACACACACAGACATATATATATCAATATATATATATATATATATCAATATATATATATATATATATATATATATATATATATATATTATTATGTGGAATTATAACTAAAAGAATTGATTACAAGAAAATAATTTAAATTATGTTTTGTTGAACTTTCACAGGTAATTACAACATAAACATCCATTATATATCATTATGTAAAATACAGAGTATTGTGTGAAGAAATATCCAATGTTCAACCTCTATTATTATTCCAATAACGTATTCTAAACCCACCCTGTTCTCTGAATTAAAAGCGAATTCAAAATCTATTATATATTGTACTTGTCTTCCAGCTATTCATGCAGTTACAAAATGTGTTGACCAACGTTTCAGTATGTGTACAAGTGTCGAGATCAATATATACAATATGGTGTCGATTAAAAGTTATTATAGAAAATGTAAGTACAGAGAAATGCAAAAAACATCAGTTTTGAGAAGATAACTCGATCAAAATATCACTATGCAAGAATAGCAAGATACATAAATAACACTTAACAAAACGTAAATAAAATAAAACGTAAGGGTTTTACAATTGCGCGGAATGCATACGATATAAAAGATTAAGTTATAACGATATAAAAATCTGAATGTAAACATATCTTTTTAATAAATGATATTCATACAAACCGTTTCTAAAACAAATCTGCCTCAGAGGATGGAAGTTGAAACGCTGAAAAAATAGTTTCCAATCTCAATAATGGACATTGTCAGGTACGTGCTTTTGTTGAGTTTCACCAATTGGATGTATGAATGAGCCACCATCAATCGAAACGTTTCTTTACCCACTGAGTATGCCAGCTGTGCATCACGGGCGCTTGATAGTGTCCCTGTTGTGCTCCTTAGATGGCAGGTAACTTTAAGTGATGGACGCAAAACAAAACAGAATGGTAATTGTCTTTTAAAGATCAACCTAAAAGAGCAAAACCTCTATCTGACTCGGATGGTTAACCATGTGGCGTGTAGTCATTCCATCGCTTCATGGAGATACAATCAAAAGACTCTTCAAAACGTCCTGACGTACTATCACCATTTACAGTTGAATCGACCATACTTGGTTTAGTCTGTACACCAAGAAAATACGTCAAGAAATTTAAATCAGGTCGATTGCTTTTTGTGTGAGAGTACAATCTGAAAATATCAAGCAAATTAAGACTTTCTTGATATTCCAGTAACATTTACCGCCGGAAAGGATGAAATGTCAAAATGTCGCTGCCGTTCGTAGATTTCGTGTCAAACATAACGGAAATTTACAGGACATCAATGCCATTAAACTCACCTTCAACACACAAACAATGCCCAACGTAATACAAGTTGGATTCTTGCAAGATACGTCGGGATATACATCCCAAACCGACATCGATATTTCAAGTGTCAGAAGTACGAGCATCACGAAAACAACTGCCCATAGAAGCCCGGCATGTGATCATCGGGGTTCTCTTTCCATCTGGAACACAAGTGCAAGGCCACTCCGCACATTGAAAACCGCTAACAGGAGCACAACGCAATTGCCAAGAATTATAAAACTTAGAAACAGAAGAAGCAAATACAAAGAGTGAAATACACATCCAATATCACCATTCCAGATGCCAGAAAGATCTTTAAATCAAGAACATGGCCCAAACATTTCAACTGTAATGAAGGTCAGTCCGAGAACAAGCTCACCTGATTCGGCAACAAGCTCAACCAATCCACATGATAAACCTCAGAAAAAAGAATATATATACGTGCCTAGGTCTTTCAATTTCTTGACCATCTCTGATTTTGGATGATAATTGGAAGGTCACTGATCACTTCACAAATGCAACCAAATCCCAATCTCTTAAATAATATTCATTCTACCATCGATGAACCAATTTCACATTGCAAATTAAAGAGTTATGACTGTACCAAATATAAAACACTTTTGCCTAGTTACATTATATTTGAGGTAAACAAATTAAGTATTATATGGTTTTGTTAGAAATAACGTATGCGAATGTATTTAGATGTGAAATTTGTTGGGAATGTTTCCAGTAGGAGTAATTAACACTGGAAAATGAGTGTCTTTTGTGTTTGCGTGTTGTGTGGTGGGGGTGGGTTGGTGGCCAAGTTATTTTCTTAGCAGAATTGTAATGTCGTTTATAATCATGAGTATATAAGTGGAAATGGGAATATTTATCCATTTCCCTTTCTGGTTATTCGTATTAATTTTTAGATTTTGAAATATTCTGTCACAAATTAACAACGTTAGATTTGTTGACAAATTCTTTAATCCACTTCTTTACTAGACCTCCTACAAAATCATAGGTAATACTTCATAATAGACCATTGCAACGTCATTAGAACACAGCAGGTTTTTCATCTTCAGAAGAGTTTTCCTTTGGAATGGGCAAACAAGAGATTTGTTTTAAAAATCTCTGACCACGAATGTGTCTTTAGTTGTTTTTAGTATTCTAGAATGATTTGTTTGCAATAACTTCTCTTGTTACTGAATTAGTTTAGTAGATATCTGAAGAGACTATTACACTTGACACATGTTCCCTGTTACCTTTGGCCACTTGAAAGATATGGTTACATTGCGTGGGTGTTTTATTCATACTGCCTAAAAATTTAATATGTTTTGAAAACACTGCAAGAGAGGTGGATTTTGTTTTGCTATGTTTTCTTAGCTTTAAAACTATTCAGGTAAACTGAGTGTTACTTATCAAGTATGTGCTGTAACGATAAGTCTCAGTTTTTGCATCGAGTCGTAACGAGGAATAGAGACAAACTAGGAAGTACTTAAATACAAAGCGTAAATCTTCACTTTGCCGTCTTTATTTGAGTACACAATAAAACACATGCCTTAACTATCAGTTCTATATTTATGGAATTGTCCAACTCTGCACTATAGTAATACATATGAATGTACATAATGCACGTATTTCTAGTCTGTTATGAAATTAATTAAATGTAATGTGTAACATGCAAAATCTACCCATGTATTCGGATTTAGTATATTTAACTTTTTTCGGAATGTTCAAAGCTGCTAAAATAAAAAAAAGTGTTCATACAAAATCGTCTGATAGTATGCATTAATAATATCTACCGACAATCATTAGTTTTAACTTTAGGTTTAGGTCAGGTCTATACACCCGTACAGGATTGGGATTTATATACGTACTATTATGCAAAACGTCTTATAATCCTTATTTTAGGTAAAATCCAGACCCACCCAAAGGTCACTACCAGGAGAGTTGCCTGCATTTTATGCCTAATCGTAATTTAAAGTGAATCAAAGATAACACTTATTGCACACAAATGGTAAATTATGTTGGGAATATTGAACAGAATATTCAGAGGATGAAACAGAGAGTGGTAATTACAAAGAAACAAAAAGACATATGTTGTGTTGCTCACTCACTATTCAGTGGATTAGTAGACTGATTAGTAACCTGTTCTATGGATAGTATATGCACGGGAGTTCATTACTTGTGTCATTAACTTGGACAAGTGCGTTAGCATGTGCTAATTAATGCTAATATGAACATATGAACACACAAAAAAATTAAGTAATGTGTAACCGGCATGTTCATCATTGAATATATTGTTCTGACTAATTCCTAACAATACAGAGGCGATAAAGTGATAAATGAATAAAATAGATACCAATGATACCCAAGCTACTCAGGATTCTGATAGTGATATACCGTACGCTTGTCAAATAGACCGATATATTCTTGCAGAAATAAGAGAAAAATATTGCAAATTGTATAAACAGTCATTCAAGCGAGAGTTATCATGTAATCTTGACATAATGTCCCTTCGTGATATGCATAGTTCTTTGCACGCAATTGGTAGGCTTATCCATCCAGGATATTCTTCTGGTCGACTGGTGGAGAGAACATCGAGTTCTGATAGTGCTTTAGAGAAAGACAAAATAGCAGACGATATATATATATATATATATATATATATATATATATATATATATATATATATATATATATTTTTATATATATATATATATATATATATATATATATATATATATATATATAATATTTCATGTTCGTGAAGGAGATGGTAACACTAGCAAAGTAAAGGCATGTTTGTCTAGGTATGGACAAAGAAAACATAAGTAGAATAGACAGTCTGAGTTCCTTTAAGAATATTCAAGAAACTAGTCAAGAAATTTGTTACTCGAGTGACATGGCTCATCATCATCATCATCATTATCAGTCTCTTGACCTAGTGTGGTCGTTGAAGCACTGTGCTGCTGAACATCTGACCAGTTCCCTCCACTTGTCTCGATCATGTGCCAATGCCTGTGTCTCTGCAAAAACATTTCCTGGTCCATTCTGTGATGTTGTCACTCCACTTTTTTCTCTGTCTACTTCTCATTCTACCACTTTGGAAACAACCATGCAGTACTGTTTTGGATAGACTGCAAGCTCTAGTGACATGACCATACTTCTTCATTTGTGATGTGTTCCATGTAAGAGATGCCAAAGATGGTTCTGCAGCATCTCATTTCAAGTGTCCGGATTCTAAATTGTAAGTCTGCTGTCAGGGTCCAGGCCTTACATCGATACAGAAAAAATGAGATTACAAATACATGTGCTCTCAATAGTCTTATTTTAGTTTTCAGACAGATATTATTGTCTCTCCAGATGGGTCTTAGCTTTGACATAGCTTCCATTATTTGTGCTGCTCGTCACGAAATTTCTGCTCTTGATCCCTCTTCCGTGATTATGGAACCAAGATATTTGAATTGGTCCACTGTTTCCAGTTTCTGTCCTCTGACATTAATCTTGGTTGAGATTTGGTTGCCACTATTTGTCATCAGCATTGTCTTCTCGACACTTATCACCATGTCAAATCTGGACTATTTTTCATTCAAGTTCTTCACTAAGGCGGCAAGCGCATCTTCACTGCCTGCCAACCCATCAATGTCGTCTGCAAAGCGTAGTTTGGTGATGTTACGCCCACCAATGCTGACTGTGCCACAGTTGTTCTCCAGGGCTTCGCTCATGATGCGCTCTAAGTAAATGTTGAAAAGCGTGGGTGACAGGAAACAGCCTTGCCGTACTCCAACTGTTGTCTTAACCAGTCCTCAACAAAGCTTTGAGCAATTATTGCACTGTTAGCCTTGGAGCACAGCTGCTTGATGCTGGTGGTCAACGTTTGTCCCATGTTGTTCTTCTTCACTGTGGCCCACAATGCCTCATACCACACTCTGTCAAAAGCATTTTTGAAATCTACGAACACATGATATCTGTCTTGCTAATCATCTGAGTCATTTTCACACAGAACACTATGATTGAATATTTGTTCTGTTGTGTTTTTTCCACTCCGGAACATTGCCTGTTCTTCAGCGATTATTTCTATGCCTGTGGATTCAGTCTGTTCAAGATGATCTTTAGCATTACCTTACTAGCATGGCTGATCAAACTTATAGTTCTGTAATTTTGTCACAGATGGAGATTGCCATTTTGGGGGAGTGTTATAATCAGTTGCCTGGGTCCACTGTGTTGGCCATTCGCCTGTCTGCTAGATCTTGTTGAAGATCTTTGCTAGTGGCTATATCACTGATTCCCCACAATTCTTGATAAGTTCATCTGGGATGTTGTCTACTCCAGCTGCCTTCCCATTCCTCAGTGCTCTTATCTCTGACTCCACCTCTTATTTAAGAATGGGGAAATCATCATAATTTGAGTTTGGAACTTGAAGCACATCTGGGTCTCCTGTGGACGGATGGTTACAGACAATACTCAGTCCATTTTCTGCAATGTCACTTGCTTCTGTGAGGCATTTTTAATTTTCGTCTTGAATGGTACTGACTCTAGGTTGTTTCTGTCTGGTGAGGTCTTTCACAATTTGGAATGCATTTTTTGCTGTCATTCTTAATCAGACGTCTCTCTATTTCTTTGCAAGTGTGTCCAATCCAATCTTCTTTTGATTTATTCAAGTTTGTTTTTGTTTTTTGTATATTCCTGGATACTATACTGCCCCTGTTGTTTGTCTGGTGTTTTTTGAGGTCTCTTTGGGCATTGCACAGATTCAGAATCTCTTATGTAACCCAGGGTTTCTTCTTTGGGATATAAAGGCCAAAGATGTCCTTGGCAGCTGTTGTAATGACTGTGTTGAAAGTGTTTGTCATCACTTTAACATCAAAATCCATCACAAGGAAAGGTGCAAATTTTCCTCCAATTGTGGCTTGGAATGACTTGCAGATGTTAGGGTCCTTCAGTTGTTCAAGGTTGAATTTGAGCCTGATTTTCTTTGGCTTGTTAATTGTCTTCAACCTCACTCGGAAGTTCCTAATGACGAAGTCGTGATCACTACCAACATCAACACCTGTGAACGTTCTTGTTTTTGTTATATTGATGCCAGATTGGTACCGGTTTTGAACCAGTGTGTAGTCGATCTGGTTATTATGGGTTCCATTTGGTGCGTGCTATGTCGAGTATTGTGAAGCTTTATGTTGGTCCAGGGTGTTGTCTAGTACCAAGTTGTAGCTTGCGAACTCGAGAAGCCGTCTCCATCTTTTTTTGGAAAGCCCATTGCAAGAAGGTTAAGAATGATCATTCCGGTCTTTTTGAGCATCTTTGCCAACTTTGGCATTCCATTCTCCTTGGATAATGAGATTGTATTTTGTCTTTGTCTTTTTTACTTACCATGTGTATTAAACCCTGGAGTGTGTTGTAGAACTCTTCTATTTCGCCATCATCATAATCAGTAGTTGGAACATAAATTTGGAGAATTGTGATGTTTAATGGAGATTCTTTCAGGCGAATAGCGATGATTCTGCTAAATTCTGCGACGTTCAAGCACAGATCCTTTAATGGCCTTTTTAACATTCCACCATGGTGATCAATTCGTTGCTGTTTGATCCCTACATAAATGTTAATATTATCCCCAATAATACTGAAATGTTGACCATTTTGGAATCGTCCCACAACATTGTTGTAACAATGTTTCCCAATATCTTCTATATTGCGGTTGGCAGTTTGGTAGGAAGTAGTCATACATATTACCTGAAGACGGCCAAAGACCTGGTTTAAAAATATTACAATAATTATTGCCCTGATTATCGTATGCATATTATGTTGTGGACAAAGTATGTTCTGTATATACTTCTTACAAGTAAAAACAGACAGAACTTGAAAGATCATGCTACATAACACAACAACAAAATAATCATGCATTTATCAATAAAATTCCTGGGCCCACAGGGGTTATTTACAAAGAAAATTATGACTCTAACCTGTAACAATATAGTATAAGGGAAAACACGAGTCCGCACCCTTCGGTGGTTCCAGACGAATTTTATGGGCCATACTCCTAAGTCTCTGCATTTCTTAAATAGTCGCATGTCTCCAGAGTGAGAGTCGAAACTGTATTTGTCGATATAACGTTAAAACGTTACAAATTTAGGGCGTTATCTTCTTCTCTATAGCTCGATGTCATCAGCAATATCATTGAATGCATCAATAGCATTTCTCAACGTTTAATGTTGCTTCTTCTGGACTTTAATGTTCTGTGATTGATTATATCATTTATTTCACAGGTTCTTGCATAACTACTGTAGAACCGCATGTGATGATCTTGAACCAATATGTCCAAGAACGTTTTGTCAGTTGTCATGTTTCTGTGTATTGGAGTTTTAATTCCATAGTATTTATTTCAAAATGAGAATGCTTATACCATTCGTCCATCAGGTTTACCATCTCTGATAATGTATTCTTTTCGCTAACCTTACTGATTTTATTTTGTTATTATTGTTGATTTGTCTCAAAACGCAAACATTTCTTTTTATTGTTTTGTACATTTAAAGATGAATGCATTCAGTTATAGCCTTTTAATTTGAATGTTCATGTTAAATGGACTGCTGTTCATTCATAACGAAGAAATATATAACATGGCGGATGAGTGGTGTGTTGACACATGGGTGAATGATTAGGTGTTAAAACGGATAAACCACGCCGAGCTTACAAAAACTTCAGATCTTATATACGCTGAAAAAACTGGCAATAAAGCTTTCTTACCCCTTACACGCTAGAATACACTTTTAACTGTCATAGCAACCACAAATGTGAAAGATAATTATTGAATATTAATATCTGAAAGCGACAATTCATAATTGCATATTTGCTTGAATAAGTAAATACAGTTTTGCAGAATATGCTAAAATGATATAATTATATTCAAACATTTATCGCAAACACAAAGGTCATTATAATTTCTCAAAATATAATTGCATAGTTTTCATTTTTGATCCTGAAGTCCCGAGTCGTCTCCATTTATGACATTTCTCTTGGCACAAGTGCGGCAGAAAATAAATTTATATAACAAAAATTGACAGAAACCAGTTGCTAAAAATCATATAAAAGACTCAATCAACATGCAGTAGATATACTGACTGCACACAAAGAAAATATTTTAAACTAAATAAATAATGCGCTTTGATGAACATGAATCATTCATTACTGCCACGGATGATTAACATGATAACCAAAAAAGGTAGGCCATAGTGGAATAGTGTGTATAAAGAGATAGGAGATAAAACATTATCATAATATCACTAAACAGGGATTTCCGCTCAAGAGAAAGTTACAACTATTGTTATTGATTGCATTTCGCTAGATCATTAGAAATCTTCATATGCTTGATAATGATGGACAAAAAATACTATTTTTATTATAAAAACAAACGGTAAATAGACATTTTAGATAATTGCAGATTGATAAATCTGGGCTATGTGAAAGAGCATGTCATGGACATGACAACTCATTCTCCTTTTTGTAAAGTAAATATTATAGTGGTAGTTTTGTAACCTTACATACTGAAAGTCCTAAAAGGGGAATAACTCTCTCTCTCTCTCTCTCTCTCTCTCTCTCTCTCTCTCTCTCTCTCTCTCACACACACACACACACACACACACACACAACTATATAACTAAAGCTTATTCAAAACTTCCAATTTCTTCAGCTTTGCAAGAAACAATTATTATTATTATTTATATTATTATTATTATTATTATTATTATTATTATTATTATTATTATTATTATTATTATTGACATATATGTACAAACTATGTTATAGTGTTTCTGGAAAAAAATTCTTTTTAGGTCTACTATAGGGACTTACTTTCCAGGTTTTCAGCAGTAATCCTTTATTTCCTTTTTTCCAGTAGGTTCGTGCAGGAAAAAACCCAGCTCATTTTAAATTTCCCATTATCATTTATAAAAATCCACTTCTCCTTTCCACTTAACAGATTATTGATCAGTATCAGCGACAGTTTTGAATCATTGCATTCATAGGCTATATTTATGTTCATTGGTTTAAAATAAGTGGATGAAAATGTATTGAAATTACGAGATGTTATTTCACAAACTCACTGCTTAGTGTTTCAAGATATTTTAGTAAATGCCCTAGGACGTCAATACATCCAAAATATATAGACATTTCTTCATCCACCCCATTTTTCTGAATCGTGCATTATTAATAGCCTGTTAAAATTGTATCGTCTGCATTGTTTTTGCTGACTCAGCACGGTGCGAGAGCGCAAGTGCAATAAATGAATAATTTGTCAATGGGACTCACATATTGAATTACAAAAGTTTGGTATGTGGTATGTGATAAACGCAACGCACTGAAATACAATCACATTTTATATTTAGAACTATTCATATGTAACATATACAATTTGTTGGATATACCTAGAACTGCATATAATTCAAGATTTGGGTTAGAGCGCGGATAGATGATACCGCTAGGTTACAGTGGCCGTTTCTCGAAGCTCTGCATCAGCTCCTGCTTGGAACAAAATTTTACTCTTCACCATATTGATTATATTAATGTGTGTGTGTGTGTGTGTGTGTGTGTGTGTGTGCAGAACAAATTGGTTTTCATTATATGGTCGATTTGCTTTACATGTCTCCTTCATTATCTTATAGAAAACGATTTCACCAAAATCGGTAGAAAAGACTTCGTAATACCATCTTTACAATTTCTATGTATAAAATAATCTTTATTTATCAAAATAAAGATGCTCTAAACAGCAGGAATGTGTAAAAACAACTGTAACGGACACGGATCAAAGTGTTCGGTTTACACAGAGACAAGTATTTAGAAACAAATGTGTGGAATAGAAGAAATCGTGATCAAAATTTTCACATACCAGTCGGACATTTTATTGTGATATTATCTAGTTTAAACAAGTATTTGAGTGAGAATTAATTGTTAGACTTTCGTCTTTTTAATATTACTATTGAATTCCCTCACCCCAGTAGGCATATACGGTAAAATGCTTTGTCGGCACATGAATGCAATTTAATGTAGTTTATAGCGATTTTCAGGTCAAGGATTGTTCTTTTGTTTTTGATACCAGGTATTCGTAAAATTGCATTAAAAAGTAAAATCCCAAACTTCCTAGTAGGACCATAATCATAGCATCTGAATTCGGAGTCCAAACATGTGTGCTACGTGAGTATACAATTGTTCTAAACTGCTATTACACATTTTAAACGTTCTTTCAAAACCGGCCGGTGTATAACAGGAAGAAGGATTCCAGTTATCGCCCTTTCGCCCGTAACGGATAATCAACTTAAAAATTCTACCGTTAATTTCAATAACCTGGTTCAAATTCCTCTTAAATCCTCAACCACTGTGTCAACTGTCCCAGGGATACCACTACGTATTGCATTATTCAACGCTCAATCAGTAGGATCACCGGAAAAGCGCACAGAAATTGCTAATTTTATCAATCACCAGAATATTGATGTCTTCTTCCTGACAGAAACTTGGTTACATTCCGTAGGTGATGAATGTAAGTGTGAAAATTTAACACCCAGCGATTACTCCATCAAGTCGTTCCCCCGCATTTCTCGCGGAGGTGGAATTGCTGTAATTACAAAGAATTCCATGATTAAATGCCTCAAGTACAACATAACCTTCAACTTCTGCCACACATCGTTTGAACTAGTCCAAACAACGCTCACACTGGAACAAAGGTCAGTCCATTGTTTCTGTCTCTACCGTCCTCCTCCTAGTAGAAAAGACAAGCTGACTGAATCTCTCTTTTTAGAGCAGTTTCGAAATCTTCTAGAGTATGGAAATTCGATAGGTGGCAACCTAATTATTCTTGAGATTTCAACTTTCACTATATCACTGTCCTGGTAAACCAAACACGTCAAAACTCCTAGATTCCATTCATGTTTTCAATCTTAAACAGTCAGGTAACCATCCTACCCATAAACTTGGTTACATTTTAGACTGGTTTCTTTATAGACCTGATGATAATATTCTGCAATCAACTCTTTTATCCCACGAACTTGCATCGGATCACCTCTGCATTGTATGCCATCTCGACGTATCAGTCCCTAACCCTCCACCACTATTTGCTACTAAGAGAAACCTCCGTATGATAAATAGAACCAAATTCATGCATGACATCCAAGAAAAGGTAACAACGTTCTTGCATCCAACATCGGAACAACTTGATAACTGCCTGCGTTCAAAACATGCTTGAAAAACATGTCCCAGCCACCAAATGCAGAGTATCAATAAAAAGTGTTCTCCTTGGTATAGCAGTGTTAGGGACCAGCTTCGCACTGCTAAAAGGCATCGCCGAAAAGCAGAGAGGCTTTGGATTTCCATCAGACTCACTATTCATAAAAAAATCTACGAAGCCGCTAAGAAGAACGTCACAAACATAGTCCATTTAGCCAAATCATCCCACTACAGTTCTCAGATCACGGAGAGTTCCCGCTGCAAAGAGCTCTTCGAGATAACTAACAAACTAATGTCAAGGAACAAATGTACACCACTTCCAACGACCTTCTCTCCACTAGATATACCAGACCAATTTGCAAATTTCTTCAATGACAAAGTTCAAACCATTAGAGATTCGCTTGACAGCACAATTTCAACTGATTCGTCACCATACAGTTATGATGCAGAATTTCAGCGACAACCGTTAGGAGCATTTGAACCTGTTTCTCTAGATTTAGTACGGACAATTGTGATTAAAAGTGCACCAAAGTCTTGTGAACTTGATCCAATTCCGACATCACTGCTGCTTGAGTGCTTAGAACCAATATTGCCTTCACTAACTGATGTTATTAATATCTCTCTCTCATCAGGGTAATTCCCATCATTTTTCAAAACTGCCATCGTAAGGCCGCTGCTGAAGGAACCAACACTGGACCATAACGATTTAAAGAACTACCGCCCAGTTTCTAATCTCACTTTCATATAAAAAATCTTAGAAAAGGTTGTTCTAACTCAACTTGTATCTCATTTGAATTCAAACAGTCTTTTTAGCAATGTACAGTCTGCATATCGCCCTTGCCACAGTACGGAAACTGCTCTTCTGAAAGTATCTAGTGACATTCTCTCTGCTTTGGATAGTGGAAAGATTAAAGTCCTCACTCTCCTGGATTTATCTGCAGCATTTTACACAATAGACCATGATATATTACTTCACCGTATCCAGCATGTATTTGGCATTCAGAATATAGCCTTACAGTGGTTCAAGTCCTACTTAGTCAACAGGACACAAATTATATCTGTAAATGGAATACACTCCTGCCCAGTTGACGTATGTTATGGTGTTCCACAGGGATCTGTTCTTGGACCTGTTCTCTTCATTCTGTACACTCAGGCGCTCTCAAGTGTCATAGATCATCACCCAGTGTCGCACCAATTGTACGCTGATGACACCCAAATATACAAGTCTAGCCACCCATCTGAACGTGATGCTACCATCCATGGAGTAGAGAAGTGCAGTTCGTTTGAATACCAGGGCCCGGCCGACGTGGAACGGATTGCCCATTGAAATTAGACACAAAGACACAGTGGTCCCTTTTAAGAGTGCTCTCAAGACTCACCTGTTTCGACTTCAGGGACAAACTTAGCTACCAATCATGTTTTGTATCTTATATATTTTCATCATGTGTTTATGTTTTCCAATTTCATTGTTTTTGTCATTTGTTGTTCTGTAGTGTAGTCATATCATTATTGATGGTGTAAAGCACTTAGAGCTTTTAAAGATTAGGCGCTATACAAAGTCCTCGTTATTATTTATTATTATTATTATTTTAGAAACCTAGTTCTTGGTACATGTAAATTAATTTTCAGCAATTATCATTGGTATCAAAAATATTCCCAGCACTGGAGGCTTCAAGTTAAGACCCCACAATTGCAACTTGAATTGATTTCCATTATTGCTGTTATTGTGACTACAAAAATATTGTGTTGTGTATCAGTTGAGACATCACTACATTGTGTTTGAAGATATGAGGTTTTCTAATAAGACATGGCCATCAAAAAGAGATGCGTGGACTTTGGAAAGTCTTTGTAATACTTTTTTTTATCAAACTATTTAAATTTTCTGTCTGAAATCTTACAGTAATCGAACATATTTCCTTAACTTAAGATAAATCGAACATGAATATACAGACTTTATGTTGACCGCTCTGCTGGCCTAGTCGTTAGAGCGTCCGCCTAGGATGTGGGAGGCCGTGAGTTCGATACCCGGTTTAGTCATACCAAAGACGTACAAAAATAGTACTAACAGCAGCCTCGCTTGGCGCTCAGCATTAAGACGTTAGTGTTAGGACTGGTCGGCCTGGTGTCAGGATAATGTGACTGGGTTGGACATCATGCTACATGTCTGCGGCATGATGCCCCAGTGCTAGATATTAATATAAACTGTCACATTGCAGACATCGTAGCTACTTTAGAAATCAAAACGCAGACTTTGTTCTTTTACTTTTTTGTACAGAAAGCAGTTAATTTATTAACGGCTGGAAATATCTGACATAATCACGCTTAACTAGTTAATGCCTAATTTACTTGTAAATGTAGATATATAATGTATCTAAATGGCGTCAATATGGATCCTATCTTAATGTTTCTTAATATGTTTGTTCAAAGGTTAGATAATGATTTATTAGTTGAGATAAAAATGAAAACCAACATTGTCTCAGCAATTTAGTGTCTCAGGGATTTATCGGTGGAGAGTAGAATCTGTTTTCATAGATAATTTTGAAACTCTTGTCCAGGTCAGTGTGTATAGTTTCCCATAGTACCGAAATAAACAGCAAATTCTGGATGACTTAGTCGGTTTCTAAGACAGCAATGTTACAAACATGGACGGACGGAATGCTTTGTAAAGTTGATCTTTAATTAATTAACGTGATTGCATTCTTCCATCGTGTTGCAAATCTACTACCTATAAATTTCAGCATAGGTACATATTTGCTTTGAATTATATCAGTTTTGTCAATAAATTTTTTTAAAGTTTTTAAAGTTATGAAAGAGTTTAGTTTTGTCTCCTTAATGCATGATACTTATTACCAAAAAAATTATAAATAGAAGCTGTTCAATATATTTTTTATCGGTCTTAACTTCATGTAAGCGAAAATAAAATGCTTACCTATTGATTTATATGATTGTTCCTATCGTTTCAGTGGATTCTAGCAAACGACAAATGCCGATGAAAGTTTATATATGGAATTTCCAAGGCAAAACAGAAGCCTGGGGCCACGCCTCAATGTCCCTAAGCGATGGTACACACATTAGTTGGTGGCCTTCTGGTGGGGATGAAAGAAAGTCTGTCAAAGGAAATGCAGTTAAGGCTCCACCAATACGTAGTAGGACACTTAGTGACGATATACAAGGTGAGGATGGTAATGAACCAGATGTCATTCGTATTATACCACCTGGCTACATCAATGAAGCGGCCATTAGAACATGGTGGCAGTCTTTCAGCAAGGAGGAAAACTGGCGTGCTTTCGATCAGAATTGTTCCACTGTTGTCTATAAGGCTCTATGTGCCGGTTCCGCCCTGAATTTCTTTCCAGCTGTTGAGAAACAACGGTACGAGTCAGTTTTAATCTGGACCCCGAGCAGCGTGGATAATTTTGTTCAGCGTCTTATAGAGTGCATATCCCATCAAGCAGAGCCAACAGTTTCCCCAAAGGGTTTGGGATTCTTCCCGGGATGTCATGATTATATTTAGCTCTTGCAGTCAATATTTAAATTCAGGGACAAAATACTTCTTATCGTTACATTAAACACCCTTGTCGTAGATGCATTTCTGCTAGCTAAGATACAATACTTATTATAAACTTAACCCGTTTTTAGGAAAAGTAATTTTCAAATCATTTTGACCATTCGTAAACACGATCAATGTGTACGTGTGCACTTGTTATTTTCTGAACAAAGAATTATAGTGTCGGAAGTTTCGTCTGACTCTTTACTTACACTTCGCATTGGAAAATACGCCATTTTGTAATTAAAATTTCAAAACGTTGAACGTTTTCGAATCTCATAGGACATAGTCTCTTTCAGGTCTAATTTTGTATTATATAACAGATACAAAGGTTTGTTATATCGCATTTGTCTTGGTAGGAATGATAGTTCTGATTTATCGAAAAAGTATGTTCGTTTTCATGTCCTTTATATGAGAATACTGAGCAAAGCATTTGAGTCAACGCCATAATTTAAAACTTATTTTTTATGAGACGTTCCTTTTTATACTCCGTTCCCGTTGACCTTCATTGATTTTTAATTTTCTGCTTTCACCGGAATGAAGATAGTATGTATGTTGTAATAAAGTTTCCAGCATCAGCACATGTCTATTATTCGTTTTAAATCGTAGAGTATGGATGACTGAAGTCAAGCGTCTTCCATTTGTTTTATTTGGTACTGATTGTGACCCCTTGTGGCCGAGTGGTCTAAAGCGCTCTCCGTTACGGATAACGGCCATCTTACCCTTGTCTGCGTGGTTTCGAATCTCGGATTTGGCCAATGTTTGTATGTGAGAAAGCTTGTCAGTAGCATCTCGTGGGTCGGTGGTTCTTTTTGGGGTTTCCCCCATGTTCTTCCTCTACCATTAATACTGGCCGCCATGTATATCCTATCCTGAGCTGAAAAATGGCTTTAAACCCTACAAATTTGCTACTGATTATTGGTAGCACGAGGAAAGTTTAACTGAGGGACAAAATTGTTCAGCGTCTTACAGATCACTTACATCCGAGTGCAACGGGTCATGCGTAGCCAAAACCTTCCAGACGTGGTTTGGAAAACTTTATGGAGATGATGTCATGATTCCATCTCACCATTACAATCAAACTAGAAATGTGACTTGAAATGCAACAATAAAATGATTCTTATCTTTGCATAGATACATAAAGTCTAGCCTCCGTACGACAACGATTTATATGCCGAAACCCCCTTAAAAAATAGTTTTCAAATCGCTATGGTCCTTCATAAATACGACTGATGCAAAATGTGTGTATTTGTGAGGAAAAGAAATTATTTTGGGATTGATGACTTTTGTATGGTAATATTTAATGAATAAAGAATATGATAAATTTTCAAACAGCAATATTTTAAAATTTCACTGAATATGTATCTTTCCTTTTCATATATTGTTCCCATTAAGCTTAGTTGAATTCCATTTCAAAATTGTTATCCCTGTATATCATAGGTAAAGAATAAAGATATCGCTAAATGATAGGGTACAATAATGTGCTGGCTTTAAAACAATTAAATTTAGAAGCCAATTTCCTTTAATCATCCGCAAATCATAGAGTGTTGACTACTGAAAATCATCGGGTATTCAGTTTGTTTCCTTATGTAAGGCTTTACAAATGTGCGGACAAAACGCTGTAACTATTTTGAACAAATTTGCTGCAAAAAGTATTATTTTATGGACAAAAGAGACCAATTAAAAAAACAAAACAATGCAAGTTCAAGTTCAACGTCAAACCTGCTCAGAACTCTCTAAACTTTCTAGACACATTGTAAATATTTTGTTTTCCTCTTCGAAGGATGATCATATAATATATGTCTAGAAGGACACACTATGAGAGCAAACCCAGATTGATCTGTGCTGGATTCGAACCCACAACTCACTGATAGCTTGTCAGTGGCGTCACTAGGGTTGGTGTCACCCGGTGCGGTAACTCATCGTGTCAACCCCATGGACCTCTCTCTGTAACATACCATACAAAAACTTTATAGACAGTTATTTTAGTGTCACCCCATCTGATGGTGTCACCCGGTGAGGTCCACACACCCCCACACCCTACCCCTAGCGACACCACTGTCATTGGTTATCCGCTTATGAATTCCGACTAGACCGAGCGGTATGTGCTCTGTAAAATTTGCAATTTTTCATTTTTTGTGTCACCTTTCTGAGATGATGTCACCCGGTGTGGTCTGCACCCCCGCACTCCCCTTGCGACGCCACTATTGCTTGTCCAGAACAATGATGAAACCTATTGCTAATTAAACACCTATATATTCAAAACTTCCGTACTATCACAATTTACAGTCGAAGCGACTATACTTTGTTTAGTCTGTACACCAAGAAAATACATATTTTTTTAAAAAATCAGGTCGATTGCTTTGTGTGAAAGAACAATTTGAAAATATCGAGCAAATTAAGACTTTCTTGATAATCCAGTAACATTTTCGCGCACAAATCACTACATTCGTCAAAGAGCATGATTCGTTGTTATGACCTCATGCGAGTCATTGACACATATACAATTTGAAGGGATTAAAAATCAAGTTGTCGCTGCCATCTGTAGAATTCCTGTCAAACATTACGGAAATTTGCAGGACATCGATGCCATTAAAATCACCTTCAACACACAAACAATGCCCATCGTAATAAAAGATGAATTCTTGCAAGATAAGTCGGGATATACATCCCAAACTGACTCCGATATTTCAAGTGTCAAAAGTACGACCATCACGAAAACAGCTGCTGCAGAAGCCCGGCACGTGATCATCGGGGTTCTCTTCCTATCGGGAACACAAGTGCAAGGCCACGCCGCACAACGCAATTTCCAAGGATTATGAAACTTGGAAACGGAGAAAGCAAATACAAAGAATGAAATGCACATCCAATATCACCTTTCCAGATGCCAGAAAGATCTTTAAATCAAGAACCTTCATACCTGGCCCAAACTAATCAACTGTAATGAAGATAAGTCCGAGAACAAGCTCACTTGATTCAGCAACAAGCCCAACCAATCCACATTACTTCAGTAAAACGCAATATTCACTCAAAGTTCAATACCACTTCAACACCAAAATCGACAGAAAACAAAAAGTGACAACAATCAGTAAGGCAGAAAAAGGGTCTGATGACGTAATACAGCTGCATAATTTGTATGGCGAATTTGAGGACACTGATGCGAATAAAAATGCTCGATGTGCTCAAAGCGGCTCCAGACTTACAAACAAGACATTTATCCACGTACTTTGCCCTGATACATAAGCATACAAAAGAGTTCCCTCCAAAAAGGTCTTGCTTAACTACTACAACATCCCATCATGGAATTGCCGAGGATTTAAACAAGTACAATTATAATCTGTTACTTTTAAAGAAAAAATCGGACTCAATCACATTTTAAATGACGCCTTTTAAAACCTACTCTCACAATGCTCACACGCTTCATGATAACTAACAATAGGGCTCATAATTATGCCAATCCGTTAAACACAAATCGACACGTAATTGCCGTAAGGGTCACCCACCGCTGAATGATTACAATTTTTCAATTTATATACTACGAAACACCAGCACGCAGACTTATAAATTAGACAGCCTTGTCTAACAGTTTCATCACCCATTTGTTCTATTTTAATATTCATTTTATGGGGATCAAGACAAATAAGTGACGTGCGGATGACATGGCCAGTCCAACGAAGCTGGGCCTGGATTAATTTTGCATTGATGCTTGTTGTGTTGGCTCTATCAAGGACTTCTTAGTTGGTGAATCGGTCCTGCCTCTTAATCCGCATAATGGATCGCAGGGAACGCTGGTGGAATTGTTTCAACTGACCGATGTGCCTTGGGTATAACGTTAACGTTTCACAGCCATACAAGAGCCCTGTGAGGACAAATGTCGTGTGACATTTATATATGTATGAGTATATGTTTTACTCATCCTGACTTTTGGTCAAGTGCTAGGCTGGAACGAACCTTTGTATATGTAAACGTTGACCTTATGTGGAGAAAACTTTACAAAAAAGTCAGTCAGTCAGTCAGTTTGTCAGTTAGTCTTACATACATACATACATGCATGCATGCGGTATAACGGTACCAATTGCGCAAGTCCATGTGGGTGTGGCTTAAGGTGTAGGGTCCATACCATTCAGAAAAAAAGAACAACACAAGCTATGATTGGTGGATTATGTAAGAGTTGTACTTTCTGTTAGGCTTAAAAATTGGTTTAGCCTCTTGGCAACATGTTAATTTATGTTAATTCCTATACAGATCATATTTTGTATTTTTTATGATTTTTGAAAATGTCATAGACATGACTGAAAATAGGTATGTTGTGACTAGATAACTCATACCCTTGTCTAGTTCCAGCAGAGTTATCTCTCTTAAATGCAATGGAGTACCTAGTTTTCTCATCATCAAATTGACAATCTAACATTGTTCTCTATAACAGTGTGTGAGATGCACGCTAAATTAGGATAGAAAATATCTTTATCTCTCCAAATATTAGCATTGAGGTCTATGGAAAAACAATTGGTACCGTGATACCATGCATCAGGCCCGCACCTAGGAGGGACAACCATGGCACTTGTCAGGGGCCCTAGCTAGGTAGGTGCCCGCCCTTAAAATATACGCAAATATTTGAAACACGAAAGGGGCCCGAACTCTGTCAGCTGCCTGGGGCCCAGAATTTCCTAGGTGAGGGCTCTGCATGCATACATACATACATACATACATACATACATACATACATACATACATACATACATACATACATACATACATACATACATACATACATACATACATACATACATACATACATACATACATACATACATACATGCATACATACATACATACATATATACATACATACATACATACATACGAGACGGACCGATTACAAATGATCTTTCTACTGTAAATCAGTTACATGTATTCTACTTGTTATTAATTTATGCATTCGTCGATTTCATTGAAGAAACTTTCATATATTGTGTACATAGGTAAGTTTGTTTCAGGTCTAAACACGTATTTACCCGATTATACCTAGCTTATGTTCTATTAAGGTTAAACCAACAAGATCTACAAGAGAAAAGGACCGGAATACCATTGTCTGGCCAATTACATTATGTTTCAGGTAAACGAATTAAGTATTATATGGGTTTGTTAGAAGTAACGTATGCGAATGTATTTAGACGTGAATTTTGTTGGGAATGTATCCAGTATGAGTAATTAACACTGGCAAATGAGTGTCTTTTGTGTGTGCGTGTTGTGTGGTGGGGGTGGGTTGGTGGCCTAGTTATTTTCTTAGCAGAATTGTAATGTCGTTTATAATCATGAGTATATATGTGGGAATGGGAATATTCATTCATTTCCCTTTCTGGTTATTCGTAATTATCTTAGATGTTGAAATATTATGTCTCAGGTTAACAACTTTAGATTTGTTCACAATTTCTTTAATCCACCTCGTTACGAGACCTACAAAACCATAGGTAATACTTCATATTAGACCATTGCAACGTCATTAGAGCACAGCAGGTTTTTCATCTTCAGAAGAGCTTTCCTTTGGAAGGGGCAAACAAGACAGTTTTTTTAAAAAGCCTCTGACCACGAATGTGTTATTAGTTGTTGTTTTTTTAAAATTCGAGAATGATTTGCATGCAATAACTTCTCTTGCTACTGAACTAGTTTAGCTGATATCTGAAGAGACTATAACACTTTACACATGTTCAGTGTTAACTTTAGCCACTTGAAAGATATGGTTACATTGCGTGGGTGTTTTATTCATACTGTCTAAAAATTTAATATGTTTTGAAAGCACTGAAAGAAAGGTGGATTTTGCTTTGTTTGTTTTCTAAGTTTTATAACTATTTAGGTAAAGGGAGTGTTAGTAATCTAGTATGTGCTGTAACGATCAGTCTCAGTTTTTGCATCGAGTCGTAACAAGGAATGGATAAAAGCTAGGATGTACTTAAATAAAAAGCGTAAATCTTCACTTTGCCGTCTTTATTCGAGTACACAATAACACACATGCCTTAACTGTCAGTTCTCCATTTATGGACTTGTCCAACTCTCCAGTATAGTAATAAATCTGAATGGACATAATACACGTATTTCTAGGCTGTTAGAAACTAATTAAATGTATAGTGTAACATGCAAAATCAACCCACGTAATCGGATTTAGTATTTTTAACGTTTGGCGGAATGTTCAAAGTTGCTGAATACAAAACGTGTTCATACAAAATCGTCCAACAGTATGCATTAATAATATATAGCGACAATTATTAATTTTAACTTTAGGTTTAGGTCAGATCTATAAACCCGTACAGGATTGGGATTTATATACGTACTATTATGCAAAGCGTCTTATAATCCTTATTTTAGGCAACCTCCAGACCCACCCAGAGGTCACTACCAGGAGAGTTGCCTGCATTTTATGCCTAATCGTAATTTAAGTGAATAAAAGATAACACTTATTGCACACAAATGGTAAATTCTGTTGAGAATATTGAACAGAATATTCAGAGGATGAAACAAAGAGTGGTAATTACAAAGAAACAAAAGACATATGTTGTGTTGCTCGCCCACTATTCAGTGGATTAGTAGACTGATTAGTAACCTGTTCTATGGATAGTATATGCACCAGAGTTCATTACCTGTGTCATTAACTGGGACAAGTGCGTCAGCATATGCTAATTAATTTTAATATGAACATATGAACACAAAGAAATTTAAGTAATGTGTAACCGGCATGTTCATCATTGAATATATTGTTCTGACTAATTCCTAACAATACAGAGGCGATAAAGTGATAAAATAATTAAAAAAATACCAATGATACCCAAGCTACTCAGGATTCTGATAGTGATATGTAGTACGCTTCTCAAATAGACCGATATATTCTAGCAGAAATACGAGAAAAATATTGCAAATTGGATAAACAGTCATTCAAGCGAGAGTTATCAAGTAATCTTGACATAATGTCCCTTCGTGATATTAATAGTTCTTTGCACGCAATTGGTAGGCCCATCCTTCTGGTCGACTGGAGGAGAGAACATCGCGTTCTATTAGTTCTTCAGAGAAAGACAAAATAACAGACGATATATATATATATATATATATATATATATATATATATATATATATATATATATATATATATATATATATATATATATATTTCAAGTTCGTCAAGGAGATGGTAACACTAGCGAAGTAAAGGCATGTATCTCTAGGTATAGACACAGAAAACATAAGTAGAATAGATAGTCTGAGTTCTTTTAAGAATCTTCAAGAAACTAGTCAAGAAATTTGTTAGTCGAGTGACATGGCTCATCATCATGATCATCATCATTATCAGTCTCTTGACCTAGTGTGGTCGTTGAAGCAATGTGGTGCTGAACATCTGACCAGTTCCTTCAACTTGTCTCGATCATGTACCAATGCCTGTGTCTCTGCAAAATATTTTCTGGTCCATTCTGTTATGTTGTCACTCCACTCTGTTCTCTGTCTCCGTCTCCTTCTACCACTTTGGAAATTTCCATGCGTTACTGTTTTGGATAGACTGTAAGCTCTAGTGACATGGCCATACTTCTTCATTTGTGATGTGTTCCATGTAAGAGATGCCAAGGATGGTACTGTAGCATCTCCTTTCAAGAGTCCGGATTCTAAATTGTAAGTCTGCTGTCAGGGTCCAGGCCTCACATCGATACAGAAAAAATGAGATGACAAATACATGTGCTCTCAATAGTCTTATTTTAGTTTTCAGACAGATATTATTGTCTCTCCAGATTGGTCTTAGCTTTGACATAGCTGCCATTGCTTGTGCTGCTCGTAACAAAATTTCTGCTCTTGATCCCTCTTCCGTGATTATGGAACCTATTTGAATTGGCCCACTGTTTCCAATTTTTGTACTTTGAATTAATCTTGGTTGAGATTTGTTTTCCACCATTTGTCATCAGCATTGTGTTCTCGACACTTATCACCATGTCAAATCTGGACGATTTTTCATTCCGGTTCTTCACTAAGGCCGCAAGCGCATCTTCAATGCCTGCCAACCCATCAATGTCGTCTGCAAAGCGTAGTTTGGTGATGTTACGCCCTCCAATGCTGACTGTGCCACAGTTGTTTTCCAGGGCTTCGCTCATGATGCTCTCTAAGTAAATGTTGAAAAGCGTTGGTGATGGGAGAAAGCTTTTGCCGTACTCCATCTGTTGTCTTAACCAGTCCCCAACAGAACTTTGAGCAATTATTGCACTGGTAGCCTTGGCGTACAGCTGCTTGATGGTGGTGGTCAACGTTTGACCCATGTTGTTCTTCTTCATTGTGACCCACAATGCTTTATACCACACTCTGTCAGAAGCTTTTTTGAAATCTTTGAACACATGACATCTGTCTTGCTAATGTTGTGAGTAATTTTCACACAGAGCCCTATGGTTGAATATTGGTTCTGTTGTGTTTTTTCCACGCCGGAATCCTGCCTGTTCTTCAGCGATTATTTCTTCTGCGTGTGGGTTCAGTCTGTTCAAGATGATCTTTAGCATCACCTTACTAGCATGGCTGACAAAACTGATAGTTCTCTAGTTTTGGCACAGATTGAGATTACCTTTTGTGGGGAGTGTTATAATCAGTGACTGGGTCCACTGTTGTGGCCATTCGCCTGTCTGCTAGGTCTTGTTGCAGATCTTTGCTAGTAGCTCTATCATTGATTCCCCACCATTCTTGATAAGTTCAGCTGGGATGTTGTTTACTCCAGCTGCCTTTCCATTCTTCAGTGCTCTTATTGATGACTCCACCTCTTGTTTAAGAACATTAAAATCATCACAATTTGATTTTGGAACTTGAAGCACATCTGGGTCTCCTGTGGACGGATTGTTATAGAGTTCTTTACAATACTCAGTCCACTTTCTGCCATGTCACTTGCTTCTGTGAGGCGTTTTTAATTTTCGTCTTGATTGGTACTGATTCTTGGTTTCTTCAGTCTGGTGAGGTATTTCACAATTTGGAATTCTTTTTTGCTGTCATTCTTTATCCGACTCCTCTCTGTTTCTGTGCAGGTGTGTCCGATCCAATCTTCGTTGGATTTATTCAAGTTTGTGTCTGATATTTGTGTTTATTTCTTGATACTTTACTGCCTCTGCTGTGTGTCTGGTGTTTTTTGAGGTCTCTTTGGGCATAACACAGATTCAGAATCTCTAATGATGTCCTTGGCAGCTATTGTAATGACTGTGTTGAAAGTGTCTGTCATCACTATAACCATTAACATCAAAATTCACAAGGAAAGGTATAAATGTTCCTCCAGTTGTGGCTTTGAATGACTTTCAGATGTTAGGGTCCTTCAGTTGTTTAAGGTTGAATTTGAGCCTGATTTTCTTTGGCTTGTTAATTGTCTTCAATCTCACTCGAAAGTTCATAATGACGAAGTCGTGATCACTCCCAACATCATCACCTGGGAACGTTCTTGTTTTTGTTCTGTTGATGCCAGATCGGTACCGGTTTTGAACCAGTGTATAGTCGATCTGGTTATTATGGATTCCATTTGGTGCGTGCTATGTCCAGTATGGTGAAGCTTTGTGTTGGCCCAGGGTGTTGGTTACTACCAAGTTGTAGCTTGTGAACTCGAGCAGCCGTCTCCCTCTTTCATTGGAAACCTCATTGCAAGAAGGTCCACAATGATCATTCCAGCATTTTAGAGCATCTTTGCCAACTTTGGCATTCCAGTCTCCTTGGATAATGAGACTGTCTTTTTTACTTACCATATGTATTAAACCCCGGAGTGTGTTCTATAACGCTTTATTTTGCCATCATCATGATCAGTAGTTGGAGCATAGACTTGGAAAATTGGGATGTTAAAGGGAGATGCTTTCAGGCGAATGGCCATGATTCTGCTAGATATGGGGCGACGTTCAAGCACAGATCCCTTAATGGACTTGTTTATAAAAAAGCCTAATCCATTTATGGACTTGTCCAACTATCCACTATAGTACAATATATGCTCATCTTCAGTTTCATGTTCTCCTAGGGTCTCAGTATGCGCCTTGTGTAGTGTTCCATCTCATGTGTCAACTCTCGGAGTCTTTCAGTTTGAGCCAGAGGTCTAATGTTCAAGGTGGGGATGGCAACGTTGTCTCCCGCTTTGATTTTATGCAAAGTACCTGTAGCACACTTGTCACCTCCGTCCAGGTGGACAACGGCAGGAGCGGTCCTTGTTGACCCGAGTGACGACCGATCCGGTATGATAACTTCAGTTTTGTCCAGCATTATCGGTGTGTCTTAAGCAAACGTGGTCTGGCGGAACCCATCTCTTTCCAGACGAAAGAGTTGGCAGAAGGTGATGTAGTACATTATTTAACTCCCTTAGGGTCTCCACTCCGGATTTTCGTTTAGGGTTTACTCCCTTAGCCTTTGGGTAACCAAGCCAACCTGCAAGGCAGCAGGAGACTCGTTAATGCAGTCAGTGATTGTAGAAATAATAGTAAAGGCGACAGAGTTGAAACCAGCATTCCCATATTGCAATATGAAAAATGTATTGATCTGAAACAATTTCGAAAAGATGAACTAAATATCATTTGTGCACGTTTTATGGAAGAAATGAAGATGATGAAAAAGGACAACGTTCCTTTTAGTGAGATGATACCAAGTATGGATGATGCAATTAAAAGACTTGAATCGTGCATTGATAAGTCAAGGGAGTCGGAATTGCGTTTGGAATCTGATCTACATGTAATGACAGATATAACAGAGAGTCAGGCAATGATACTCGAAAAACCACAAGCTGTAAACGAGAAACAGATTGGGACAGTAAATGGACATATGCGTGGAATTTAGCTATAGCTTACAATTGTTTTTACAGCTGTCTTGCTTTTAAGCAGAGATTCCCAACTGGAAATACATCTGGTACACCACATACAGTTCCGAATAGAGGCGTAATTGATAGCCATCATCTAGAATTCAAAAAGAGGACTTGTCAGATTAACAAGAATATAGAAGAAATACCGGTTTAAGAGTCTTTAAGGTAGCAACAGACAATAATTGCCCTGTAGATTTCATGCAATCTCAAGTAGCACTGTATGAAGTAACGGTTCTGAATGATCTCCACCATTTTCGAATAGCATATTCATCAACACAGCTAGTTAGTGTAACGACTGCATCAGGTTGTCTATTTTCTTCTAACGTAATATCTTCCTGAAGTGACCCAGTATATGTCCCTGTTGTACCAAATGCTTTGCTCGTCAAGCTGCTATTAGGCGTGGGCCACCAGCTAATGTATGTGCCATCGCTAAGAGAGATTGAAGCGTGGCCAAAGGAAACAGGATTGCCATACCTGCCGTCCCATATGTAAACATTGATTGGCATTTTCTTTATGTGTCGCCCTAAAGAGTAGAGAAGGTAAAATATTACGGATGGTAAAAAAGCAACAAAATATTGATCAATGTGGAAGATTCTACATTATGCATTCATAATGTTGTATTTAAAACCCTAGTGAAAGGATCTGTTTTGCAATTATTTTCAAACGATGAAAGGAGGCGATGGAGAACTAAAGGTCTATGGAGACAAAGTAATTTAAAACGCTTTTTACAAGAGTTATGCCGGCATATAGAAGAACACGAGGAAAGAAAGATGGAAAGATTTATTGTTTCTATTTGTCTTATTGTCCTGGTTGGGTTGTTTGGTTTAGTATTATCCAAAATATTAACGTTTATCATAGGCTTATTTTATTCTCGAACTTGAGAGTGTGATTATACAGCCTTTGAAAACTTTTCAGTCGCTGGACAATCAGAAAATAATTTCACGGGACAATCATAAAATAATTATTAAATATTTTCAAATCATTTTTTATGCACATCACAAATGAAGAAGTGCGTAACCAGTGCCTGTTTGCCACGAAAATGGAAAATGCCTGACAGAAGCGAGTGACATTTCAGAACGATGAACTGAGTATTGTAAAGAACTTTACAAACATCAGCCCGCAGGAGCCCCTAGAGGTTCTTGAAGTTCCAAACGCCACAAATGATGATGATTTCTCCATTCTTAAAGAAGAGGTGGAGAAAGCAATAAGAGAAATATTTTGGCAACCTTTATGATTTGTTCAGTTTTTTTAAATAAGGGACATCGTTATCTTGATTCTAAACACCCATAAGATTTGTAAGTTCTTCTAACTGCATTATATGAGTTAAATAGAATATATCCATTAAGAAAAACTCTATTTCTTTAGGTCGAAAGAAAGAAGTTGACGAAATGATTTCTATGTCTGGTGAGATTTTTCTTTTGAAAATCTGTCCCTCTCTATCCAAAATAGCAATATAGTTTGATGCCTGAAAAGGTCTTAAGAATTTAGTTGATTCATTTAATAGAATGGAAGTGGGGTGGGGGCGTAACAGCCATTTAATAACAAAAAAGGTATCTTAAATTCTGTCGTATCAGTAATATCTTCATGTTTATCTCCATGGAGATTTGTAGTGTTGGTCTTCATGATTATTATTACCTTGTGGAGAGACACAATATATCAATGGAGTTAGTCTTAAACTGATGCATATATTATCTGATATAATCTATCAAATACTTCGAAGTCTAAGGTTGCACTCCTACCAAGGATATAAAGTAACTGTTGCACAAGAGACATATTGCATTCTAAGTATTCGAGGTGGTAACAAAAGTATAGCCAGAACATTTATTGAAAAATACAACACCATTATAGTTGACATATTGTCTAAACTGTATTTTCCAAATATTCATGTCAGAGCCACGTAAGATAGTAGACCACCTAATCAGTTTTACCCCACCCATCATGTATTAGACAATAATGATTGTGGGCTACCTAACCGGGCAAACTAACTCTCTCTTTCTCACTTTAAATCTGTGGAAAAGCCATCAGTTCTAGTTTAATAATTATGAGAATGCTAGTGCGTCCTATTTATCAGATATGAGTTAGGTAATATATAGGTTTTGAAGTTGTATTTATTCTTTGATTTGAGTGATTCTTTTGAGGAACTGTCTTTCCCATTGGACAAATGGTATAATGCAATATATGAAAACTGTACCCGCCCCACTCTACGTAAATTGAATGGAGTAACCAACAGATATAGCTTATTCCCGAGAGTTTAAAAGCAAACAGATTTCTATTAGGTTTCTTTCCAGTATCATTGAGGATACAATTATACATGTGCTCTTGTGTCCTTATTCGGTACTTTCTGAGATGTTCCATATGCTTTTCCTGAATTGTTGAATACGGAGGAAAGTACAGTGTCTTAGAATATGATCTGCATTCTAAGAGTGATTTCCATTCATTTTGGAAATCTAAAATTTCAAACGTCATTAGAAACGTCTCGCCATTCTACATATGATTTTAAAATCACCAATATGTTACATCAGAAAATGTGAATATTAGCGTTTGGAAGATACTTTTTTTCCTAGATAATGTCATGTAAATATTTTCACAGTTTTAAGTTTGTGTGCGTTTTAGTTCTGGCATGTGCAGTCATTGTGTTTATCATCTCTTTTAAACAACTCAGTTCGTCCAGTTTTAATTGTCCTGAATGTTTTCCATTCTGCACAAGTTGTGAGACCTTGTAAAAATCGTCTGGGTAATCTTTGCATCAATTCGAAATTATACCTTGCATCCGCACTTATAAATCCTTATTCGGTCTCACCTTTCGTTGTGTCTTGGTGAACTGCCGTTAGTGTTTCTGTCGCGTCAACAACAATAGTCCCAAGATCGCACCTTGCGTGACCCACAATCCAATTATCATTACCTGAACGACCAATTACAAACTCGGGAATTTTATCCAGCCAGGAAAAGTGTTTGTTGGTTATAAAATAGTCTTCAGTATAAATAGAATGCAATAATATTCGATTTCTCGCAGATTCTTTGATGCCATAAATTTTTTTTAACTTCCTCATTCGTCACATTGAGAACATTGACTCTTCTCCCAACTATAAAAATACTGGCTTTCACAAAATGGTCTGATATGCTCGAAACGTATTCTAGGGTATCTATAATGTTTTCTGTCAAAAGTATATCCCCATCAAAATATCCGTACCAATGTGTGTTGTACAGTGCTTTCGCTTGTTTAAACATGGCTTTCATAGTTGGAATTCCACTGTCAGAGTAGAATAAGATTGGAAATATATTCCAATGGATAGAATTTACCGTCTTACTTACGGAAGTATTATTTCTGAACAAAATAAACTGCACATGCGGCTTGAAAGTCTGCCTATTCTCATACTCGGTTTTAAAAGACGTAAGAAGAGTTATAATTTGTCGATTTTGTTACCCATGATTCATGTCATGTCAGAAATTCTCCTTTGCAGCACAGGTGGCCTTGCCCTGCCTAAAATCATTTTGTAATGTTGTTCATTGGTTAATAAATATTATCCTTTCTTGAGAACTACATTACATTCACTAATCATTCCTGTCACATATGTGTATCTCATTTGAACGTATAGAACCACGAACATATAAATGCACAAGAGTACGAGAAACGGTCGATACAGGCGAATTTTCATCTTAACAACTTCTTCTCAACTCCATTTCAAACTTTCTTTAATTCTAGTTCAAATGCTGAAAAATAGAATACATATGACACTTACATATGCAATATGCAATGTATTATGGGAAAAACTACAAAAACGAAGCAAAACATGGAATAAAACATATGCACGTTGGACATTTTGCCATTACCATGAAATTCTAAAGCGTTGTGGCAACAAATTGAAGAACAATGAACCAGTCATCAACAAGCTCTCATCATCATCTTTTTCTTTCTAATTTTTCATCATCATCATCATCATCATCATCTCCATTGCATTTTTTCGGTTTTAATATCGGTTGGAGTCGCCTTGTGTTGTTATTACTACATACGATATTAACCAAAGTACTTGCAAAGTCGCATAATCCGAATAGAGAATGTCAAGTTTTATATATTTTAATAAAGACCAATAAAGGCTAAACCCTTAAAATGTCGGTTTCACAACTGGACAAATACGAGTTCGAAACATACTACCGAATTAGGTCGCTTCGGCTATGCCCGAGAGCATAGCTCTTTAAAAGCCGTGGCACGATATATATTCTTCAGTGCAGTAATATACCTTGAAAAAACACAGACACGAATTTTATGTTAAAGGAAATAGACAACACGCGACATTGCTATTAGAAGTCATGCATCTATATTTGTCTCGACCCGCATCACTGTTTGACTGCAACAATTTAAGTGTCAGAAAGAAACAGTGTTAGAATTATTAATCTGCCAATAAGTAGTTCAGTTAACAAGACATACATAAATGCAGTTTTTAAATCAACGAACACGTCTACCTTTTAATGACAGAACATTGGTTATATTATCTGGTAACCGATCTAGAATGCGAATACACTCCTTATAGATCTCTGTAAAGGACAAATATCCTCCGTGGGGAACACATATATTAAATATCCAAATATTACAGTATATACAGTCAATATTAAGAGTTATTCTACGGCGATTAGATTCACATAGGTAACAGGGAACTGTACGCTGCTCGAATAATATCAACAGAATGATATGACTGCGCTCTGAACTTTTCTAAGTAGAATCTGGGGATACTTAAACTGAATGCAGGTATTGCAAACGGAATAAAGATGTAATATCTAAAACCCAACGAAACCATCCATTAATTTAAGTTGGCATAAATAAACTTATTAGAGTCTGTTCAAAATAATGACATAGTCTATTATTAAGAATATGTGATAAATGTCATATTTCTATAAAGATATTATAGCACTACCAATGCTTCACCAGAACCAAATGTGACATGCTATAATACAATGTATACAACAAACCTTAGCTATTAATCATTGGACAAATAATCCATGTAATACTTCTAAGATCTCCCCATCGAGTCCACTTTATGTTATTTTTATAAAGCGGTATGTGTGTTTCATCAGGTTGTTTACTATCGTAATCAATAAGATCTCCCCTTGAAGTTCCTTTATGTACTGTTTTTAAAAATCGGTATGTATGTCTCGTCAGGTTTTCTCTCATAATAATCGCTGGAAAAAATGGTGGGCTCAGTCCTTCTGCTGCTCTGCGCTCTGAAAGTTTCTCGCAGAGAAAAATGTTGTATACTGTGCAGAATCTGGGGATACGTGAACTGTATGCAGGTATTGCAAACAGAATAAAGATGTAATATCTAAAAACCAACGAAATCATCCATTAATTTAAATTGTGATAACCTCATTAGAATCTGTGTCCAAATAATGACATTTTCTATTATTAAGAATATGTGATAAATGTCAATATTTCTATGAAGATATTATAGCACTACCAATTCTTCACCAGAACCAAATGTTGCATGCTATAATATAATGTATACAACAGACCTGAGCTATTAATCATTGGACAAATAATCCATGTAATACTACTAAGATATCCCCTCGAGGCCCCGTTTATGTATTTTCTATAACGTTGTATGTGTGCTTCGTCAAGTTTTCTCCCTGTTTAATCCCTAACATCTCCACTCGAGGCTCCTTCATGCATTTATTTTATAGCAGTATGTGTGTCTTATCAAATTTTCTCCCGTCATAATCACTAAGATCACACCAGTGGCCCATTTATGTATTTTTTTATAGAGCGGTATTTGTATTTCATCAGGGCTTCCCCTATCGTTATCAGTACGATCTACCCTGGAGGTACCTTTATGTACTTTTTTTTATAAAGCGGAATGTATATCCGTCAGGTTTTCTCTGATCATAATCGCTAAGATCTCCCCAGAGGCCCCTTTATATAATTTTATAAAGCTGTTTGTGTGACTCATCAGGTTTTCTCTCATAATGATCTCTAAGGTCTCCCCAGAGGCGCCTCCATGTATTATTTGTAAAGCGGTATATGTGTCTCATCAAGTTTTCTCTCATAATCTAAAAAAGCCACCAAGCTGAAACATATTAAAGGTCATTTTAAGAACTTTAGAACAGAAGACGTATTCAACGATGTTTCCACATGCGCTTTACATGTTTGGTAATTGTTGTTTGATACGATCCTAGATGACATTAGAAATTTAAAGTGGTATAGGTTTAAAACAACATGTATAATGATGAACTATTAAAGACAAAAATATAAGAACAACACAAAGATTTTTAAAACAAAAGAAGGATAAAATATTAACTAAAATATGAACTTTTCATATTCTGGTACATGTAAAGCAAGACATCAAGATGTCAAGGAGATAAATTACGTACAGAAATATAGAAAACATAGAGGAAAACGCAATTTATGACCATAAAACATATTGCTACAGGCAAACCAATGAAGAATGCAAACATATCTAGTTTGACTTGAGGATACTAAATCCATCAAAAAACCTTTTCTCCAAAACGAGTAATCAGGAAATATTACTTAAATAGAAGTCTTCTCAATACACCAGGAATTAAATCTTATGAAATCATCTGGCCTCATTACAGAGGTCTCACAATTCTTAATTTTCTCCTGCAAATTAAATAGAAGATCTTTGATACATGGAGGGTACGGGAGTTTTTGTAGTAGAGGTAAGGAAATATTGCGAGTGGAAACTTTGACATTCGTGACATAGAAAATTGGTTCCACGTTGGGAATGAAATATTTCCTTAAATCTAACAGCAGTAAAACAATGTTTTGTTTTTATTATACAATTTTAAAGTCAAACACCATGAAGGATACATGCGAATATTGCCTGCATTATGTCATCAACAAACAGAAGATTCTTACTGTAGTACAGAGGCTTTCACAGTTTAGATTAGTAATAAAAAAAATAATCTTAATCCAAGAATGTCCCGAAATGAATTGTTTGCCTGGAAGCTTTTATTATAGACTAGCAGACTATACGCCATTCCTGAGATAGCCTCCATCTTTGTTCAGGCATAAGTAACTGTCTATTAAATAGTGTAGGAAAAAACAAGACAAAGTACATGCAAATGGTTTCAAGAGAAGATTGAGCAAAGGTTCCACATATCTGTTCCATTAACAACAGCCAAATAGACCTTTATCACATTCCCTATCATCCACTTAAACGAAATATATTTAAGAAACTTCCATCTGAATGAAGTGCTGATAAGCAGAAAGTTTATTCAATGTTTGCTGTTGGAAATTTTTTAATGGACTTATTAACTAAAAATCATTTTAAGAAAAACATCAACGCTTTAGAAGTAACCATTGTTTAAGACTGATTAGACTATGTTATGTAATATCTGTGAACATATTTTTTTTTAAAGGACGAAGTGGGTAAAATTTGTTTTTCTTTACAAAAGAGTTAACCTTGTTACTGATTGTAGCTCTCAATTAATACTTTAAAATACAAACCTGAAGAAAACACTAATAACTAACTACCTCAAAATACCCCCTCCCTTTGCGCATCGTTTATTTCATAGTACAAAGCATTGCAACGACACAGCATCTCCATCTTCACTGTTGGTTTACTAAACCCGTCACAAATAGATTCACCTGCTTTGTTCTTTGAATGGCAGTACTTGCATTGCGACACATAGGTCTTTCTCCTATACTCAAAAACAAGCCCGAATTTTCAAAATATTTCAGTCTGATTGTATATGTGTAGTATCCACTAATATAGATAAGCAACCAACGCGTGACTCAGATTACTCCCGAAATAGTTCATATAGATTGGCACAATAGCAGACTTAAATTTAAGTTTTTCAGAGGAATGTATCCGGGATGCCATTAGGCAGCCATGACTGGATTAGTAATTTTACATATATATATATATTTCTTTTTTTAGAATAGTTACCTGAGGGACGCTATACTTTACCTTAAGATATACAGTCATTTGATTCTTTGTTTGAGAATTGGAGAATGTATAAACAGGGTCCAGTGTAGGACGCGTGATTGCAGAATTCGTGCAAAATTATCCAAATTCAGACTGAAACAATAACAGAATATTCCTCATCCTATTTTCAAGTATTAAATTTCTTTTATTCCTTAAATTCACCATCTATCCAGTAACTTTCATTCGATCATTACCCAGCCGATCGTTAATATTTAGTTTAACAATAAAACCTCTTGTATTGCGAAGTCTTGCTATCACAATTTCTTTTTTATCATGAATTTGCTAATAATGGATGCGTCAAAAATATTAATATTTGTGTGCACTTAAAAGAGCAGTTTTTATAGCTTGCCAGAAATAATAATGGATGACAATCATACAGATTGTCGTTGTTATGTATGTTGGATTTAATTTATGTTTGATTTAATTTAGTTGTTTGTCTTTTTAGTTTCAAATTGTTTGTTTCATTACATATTATTGTAATGGAATTGTATTTACTGGATTTAAGATTTTCCAGAAAATCAATTCTGTTTTTCGTAAACCTAATAATAGACACTTTGTAACTAATGCTGACCTTGTTATTGACTTTGGGATTTTGTAAACAACTATATAAAGATTTGTTTTAGTAAAGGCCATACCAGATGTACGTGACAAATAACATGTAGCAATTGTTTCAAACTCTGGTTTTTCAGTAGACGACACACATTCGGGCCTCTGTTTGCGTCGTAGCTAGATTTGTTATTAACGTATTGAGAAATAATAGTGAAATCTTGTTTGAACACTAGAGGAGTCCAGACGAATTATCTTGTGACTAGTAATTTTTCTTTAAATTATATTGATTGGAACAGATTACTTTTCTTTGGAAATGCTTATGTTCTAAAGTAATACATGGCCAAGGAGAGTTTTGGAAATTTACAGGATTCAAACACTATTATAATATTTTCTGGGATTCGACAAAGAACTGTTGGCACATCAGTACCATACTGACCACAACATACGTTATCGGATTCCTTGTTGCATTTCATCGGGATTCGAACTCATTTTCATTAGCACAATTTATTAATATGACTTCTATCTTTTCATTCGTGGATTAGACTTGGATTAATTTTGGGTTTGATTTGTATAACGTATTTTCTCTTTCTCACTTATAATTTTCTTTTATTCTAGAAAAAAAAAGTAGTTGCTAAATTTTACAAAGATCGTTGTCATAACCTTTTTCTTGCTATGTTTAAAAGAGCCTAAACACGACGGAGTCGTTAACGAAAGTTTTGTTAGGTTATGTGTCCTCCGCTTGTACTATTTACAGAAAGCTTATTAAAAGCTACACATATTTATCAATGTCAGTGAAATTGAATTGTATCGATGACAACTTTAGCAGCAATATCGTTGAAGGAACTGTTTAAATGTAGACGAGTCCAATCACGTCAGGTTGGCAACACGAACGTAAGCGTACGATGTTTCTAAACATCAAAAGCAATTGCTGGAATGTACAAACATTGTACTTTCACAGAGTTAGCTAACAGAGTGAATAGGGGCAGAATACCAGACTAATAAATTAGTCAATGTTATCGATATATCACCTGATTTGCTTATGATTTACTACCATTTGACGCGTGTGACAAGATATAGAATTCTTGTTATAAGTCTTATTGATGGCTATATGACCAGTCAAATCCAAAACAAGTTTATCCAAAAACATTATTTTCCAACAAAATATTTTTATTTGTTGTTTCGTTTAAGACGCTGTAGCCTTAGATGGATCAAATGTTATGACAAGCTGGAGCGATTGGTCCTATTTTAAGTTGTCTAAATCAGATATACTTAACAATTCCTATTATGATGTTGGAAGCAATTAAAACAATATGTCAAGGGCTGCGATATATAAATAAATAAGTTTCGTATGTGATTACTTAATGTGTTAAATATTAAAGGACGATAGATCGCAATAAGTAATAATAATATATCTGGAGGATGAATGTCTAGAAATTTCATTGGGTTTAAACTACCAATGTCAGAATGTATATTTTAGACTGTATACCTAATCACAACCATATTTGGCACATTTTAGCGTATTTCGTGGAATAAGGTTGTCTTTCGTTATACACATTAAACGTTGTTGTGTTTGGTATAGTGATCTATTCCATGGTTAAATAGCACCTGAAAGTGAACGTGACCGGTGTGACGCTGTATTATCCGAATTGTCGAAATTTGTATGGATAATAATTGTTTTAAATTTGCTGCGACGGTCAGACATTTGCTTGCACATTACTGCGGCTCATATTAATATTGGCAGTGGAGGGGGTTCTTCTGTTAGATTGTCATCCAGTCAGTTTAGGGTATCGTGGTCTATTTTTTTTTTATAATTTAACGTTTCTTTATTGTTTAATGTTTATTTATTTATATTTATTTCATCCGTCGCACAAATCTTAGCAAAAATTAATCTTTTCAAGTATGTTTGTCTTACTGTTACTCGTTCATCAATATACAACAATTACGTTCACGGCAGAGGTTTGTGTCCGAGTCATTCAGAAAATAATATCTATTTGTCATTTTTCATATGGATGCGAGTTGGATATTTAGTATTATATTGCTAAAAATAAAGCACTGTGACCTACATTGTATCTTTCAAACGCCTCGCCAGCCTGAAATAATTGTCGGATTTCCCCTGAGAAATTCCCAGAAATTTTGATTTATTGATGTTGTTTGTGGTGTGGCAGATTGCCTTTTATTATGTTTTTTCCAATTTTGTCAAAGTCAAGGATTCGTAATCGTTCTCTGCACGCGTATTTTAACTATCAGAATAGTTTAAAACGTAAATTACAACAGCTCTCATAATAATAAGTATAAAAATAAAAAAAAAATGTCTTTTTCATGGTTAATATTTGTTGTAATTTTAATTCGGAATTTACAAATTCATATGTCTTTTGAATTTTGATAATCGGATAGAATTATCAAAGCTGACAGTATACATGTCATCATCGTATTGAATGAATTTCAATTATAGTGAAACCGACCATAAAGGTCAGATGTTCACTGGTTTAAACCATCATTTTAATACAACTACCTTAAATGTTGCTGCTTCGTCCTCTTCTGATGTGGATAAGGCAAGGTCTTTTTCCAAGTCAACTGCCGAACTTGAAATATCCTGCTTGTCCGCTGCTGGTGGTGGTGGTGGTGATGGCGGCATTATGGTCACTGGTGGGAAAAGTTGAATTCTTCTTTTCTAAGAAAGTTGTATACACTTCTCTTATTGTTTCGAGTACAATGTCTCGTCGTACTGTCAAAACTTATTTTATCTGTCTTTGGAGTACCTCTCTTTGTTACTTTTGCACTGATATCAAGTTTAGAAGAGTCACGAAATTTCTGCAAATGGTTTTTTATCCATCAATGCTACACATTTCATTTTTGGGGAATAAAATCACGATACTATCCATACTAACAGGATATTCCATTTTTTCTAGAAACAATTATGTTATGAATTTACGATATTTGTACGCGTGTCATTAAACTGCTCTCCTAGAATATGTCTTATTTTGTACCGCGGTACCTAAGGTACAATTCAAATCAGAACCAAAGTCTTCCTTCAATCTAGATAATTACATTTATGTATGTCTATTAATATCTTGCTGCCAATAATTTCATCTTTGATTTAATCAGCTGTACAACAGGACTGAAAACTACCTATTTCATACTGGTAATCAATTTTCAAAGAACCTACTCAACAGTTAATGACTTTTTAAATGACTAGTAATGACTTACTGAGTTCCCAAGGTACCTTGAAAATGAATTACCGGCGTAGAATAGGTACTCCAAAAGTCATTAACAGTATTTTAAATATGTACTTCCAAAAGTCATTACCCGTGTGGAGTAGGTACTTTAGAAAGTAAGTCATGACGAGTATGCAGTAGGTACTCAAAACGTCATTACCCGTGTGGAGTAGGTACTCAAAACGTCATTACCAATATCAAGTAGGTACTTTAAAAAGTCATTACCAGTATGGAGTAGGTACTTTAGAAAGTCATGACCAGTATGGAGTAGGTACTCTAAAAGTCATTACCAGTATGGAGTAGGTACTATAAAAAGTCATGACCAGTATAAAGTAGGTACTTTAGAAAGTAAGTCATTACCAGTATGAAGTAGGTACTTCAAAATGTCATTACCAGTATGGAGAAGGTACTATAAAATGTCATTACCAGTATGAAGTAGGTACTTTAGAAAGTAAGTCATTACGAGAGTGGAGTAGGTACTTTAGAAAGTAATTACCAGTATGGAGTAGGTACTATAAAATGACATTACCAGTATGGAGTAGGTACTATAAAAAGTAATGACCAGTATAAAGTAGGTACTTTAGAAAGTAAGTCATTACCAGTATGAAGTAGGTACTTTAAAATGTCATTACCAGTATGGAGAAGGTACCATAAAATGTCACTACCAGTATGAAGTAGGTACTTTAAAAAGTAATTACCAGTATGGAGTAGGTACTATAAAATGTCATTACCAGTATGGAGTAGGTACTTTAAAAAGTCACGACCAGTATGGAGTAGGTACTTTAAAAAGTCATGACCAGTATGGAAAAAGTACTTTAAAACGTAATTACAAGTATGGAGTAGGTACTTTAAAAAGTAATTACCAGTATGGAGTAGGTACTATAAAATGTCATTACCAGTATGAAATAGGTACTATAAAAAGTAATTACCAGTATGGAGTAGGTACTATAAAAAGTAATTGCAAGTATGGAGTAGGTACTTTAAAAAGTAATTGCCAGTATGGAGTAGGTACTATAAAATGTCATTACCAGTATGGAGTAGGTACTTTAAAAAGTAATTACCAGTATGGAGTAGGTACATTAAAATGTCATTACCAGTATGAAGTAGGTACTATAAAATATCATTACGAGTATGGAGTAGGTACTATAAAAAGTCATGATCAGTATGAAGTAGGTACTATAAAAAGTCCTGACCAGTATGAAGTAGGTACTATAAAAAGTCACGACCAGTATGGAGTAGGTACTTTAAAAAGTAATTACCAGTATGGAGTAGGTACTATAAAATGTCATTACTAGTATGAAGTAGGTACATTAACAAGTAATTACCAGTATGGAGTAGGTACTTTAAAATGTCATTACCAGTATGGAGTAGGTACTTTAAAAAGTAATCGCAAGTATGGAGTAGGTATTTAAAAATGTCATTACCAGTATGGTGTAGGTACTATAAAATGTCATTACCAGTATGGAGTAGGTACTTTAAAAAGTAATTACCAGTGTGGAGTAGGTACTATAAAATGTCATTAATAGAGTGGAGTAGGTACTATAAAATGTCATTACCAGTATGGAGTAGGTACTATAAAATGTCATTACCAGTATGGAGTAGAAACTTTACAAAGTAATTACCAGTATGAAGTAGGTACTTCAAAAAGTAATTACCAGTATGGAGTTGGTACTATAAAATGTGATTACCAGTATGGAGTAGGTACTATAAAATGTCATTACCAGTGTGGAGAAGGTACTTTAAAAAGCAATTACGAGTGTGGAGTACGTACTATAAAATGTCATTTCCAGAGTGGAGTAGGTACTATAAAATGTCATTACCAGTATGGAGTAGGTACTATAAAATGTCATTATCAGTATGGAGGAGGTACTTTAAAAAGTAATTACCAGTATGGAGTAGGTACTATCAAAATTAATTACCAGTATGGAGTAGGTACTTTAAAAAGTAATTACTTGTATGGAGTAGGTACTATAAAACGTCATTACCAGAGTGGAGTAGGTACAATAAAATGTCATTACCAGTGTGGAGTAGGTACTTTAAAAAGTGATTACCAGTATGGAGTAGGTACTTTAAAAAGTAATTACCAGGATGGAGTAGGTACTTTAAAAAGTAATTACCAGTGTGGAGTAGGTACTATAAAATGTCATTACCAGTGTGGAGTAGGTACTCTAAAAGTAATTACAAGTATGGAGTAGGTACTGTAAAATGTCATTACCAGTATGGAGTAGGTACTTCAAAAAGTAATTACCAGTATGAAGTAGGTACTTTAAAAAGTAGTTACCAGTATGAAGTAGGTACTTTAAAAAGTAATTACCAGTATAAAGTAGGTACTATAAAATGACATAAACAGTATGGAGTAGGTACTATAAAATGTCATTACCAGTATGGAGTAGGTACTATAAAATATCATTACCAGTATGGAGTAGGTACTATAAAATGTCATTACCAGAGTGAAGTAGGTACTATAAAATCTCATTACCAGTATATAGTAGGTACTTTAAAAAAGTAATTACCAGTATGAAGTAGGAAATTTAAAAAGTAATTACCAGTATGGAGTAGGTACTATAAAATGTCATTACCAGTATGGAGTAGGTACTTTAAAAAGTAATTACCAGTATGGAGTAGGTACCTTAAAAAGTAATTATCAGTATGAAGTAGGTACTTTAAAAAGTAATTACCAGTATGGAGTACGTACTATAAAATGTCATTACCAGTATGGAGTAGGTACTTTAAAAAGTAATTACCAGTATGGAGTAGGTACTTTAAAAAGTAATTACCAGTATGGAGAAAGTACTTTAAAAAGTAATTACCAGTATGGAGTAGGTACTTTAAAAAGTAATTACCAGTGTGGAGTAGGTACTATAAAATGTCATTACTAGTGTGGAGTAGGTACTCTAAAAGTAATTACCAGAATGGAGTAGGTACTATAAAATGTCATTACCAGTATGGAGTAGGTACCTTAAAATGTCATTACCAGTATGGAGTAGGTACTTTAAAAAGTAATTACCAGTATGGAGTAGGTACTATAAAATGTCATTACCAGTATGGAGTAGGTACTATAAAATGTCATTACCAGAGTTTAGTAGGTACTATAAAATGTCATTACCAGTGTGGAGAAGGTACTCTAAAAGTAATTAATAATATGGAGTAGGTACTATCAAATGTCATTACCAGAATGGAGTAGGTACTTTAAAAAGTAATTACCAGTATGAAGTAGGTACTTTAAAAAGTAATTACCAGTATGGAGTAGGTACTCTAAAAAGTAATTACCAGTATGGAGTAGGTACTTTAAAAAGTAATTACCAATATGGAGTAGGTACTTTAAAAAGTCATTACCAGTATGAAGTAGTTACTTTAAAAAGTAATTATCAGTATAAAGTAGGTACTACAAAATGTCATTACCCGTATGGAGTAGGTACTTCAAAAAGTAATTACCAGTGTGGAGTAGGTACTATAAAATGTCATTACCAGTATGGAGAAGGTACTATAAAATGTCATTACCAGAGTGAAGTAGGTACTATAAAATGTCATTACCAGTATGGAGTAGGTACATTAAAAAGTAATTACCAGTATGAAGTAGGAACTTTAAAAAGTAATTACCGCTATGGAGTAGGTACTATAAAATGTCATTACCAGTATGGAGTAGGTACTTTAAAAAGTAATTACCAGTATGGAGTAGGTACCTAAAAAGTTATTACCAGTATGAAGTAGGTACTTTAAAAAGTAATTACCAGTATGTAGTAGGTACTATAAAATGTCATTACCAGTATGGAGTAGGTACTTTAAAAAGTAATTACCATTATGGAGTAGATACTTTAAAAAGTAATTACCAGTATGGAATAGGTACTTTAAAAAGTAAATACCAGTATGGAGAAGGTACTTTAAAAAGTGATTACCAGTATGGAGTAGGTACTTTAAAAAGTAATTACCAGTATGGAGTAGGATCTATAAAATGTCATTACCAGTGTGGAGTAGGTACTATAAAATGTCATTACCAGTATGGAGTAGGTATTTTAAAAAGTAATTGCCAGTATGGGGTAGGTACTTTAAAAAGTAATTACCAGTATAGAGTAGGTACTTTAAAAATTAATTACCAGTGTGGAGTAGGTACTATAAAATATCATTACCAGTGTGGAGTAGGTACTCTAAAAGTAATTACCAGTATGGAGTAGGTACTATCAAATGTCATTACCAGTATGGAGTAGGTACTTTAAAATGTAATTACCAGTATGGAGTAGGTACTTTAAAAAGAAATTACCAGTATGGAGTAGGTACTTTAAAAAGTAATTACCAGTATGGAGTAGGTACTATAAAATGTCATTACCAGCATGGAGTAATTACTTTAAAAAATAATTACCTATATGGAGTAGGTACTTTAAAAAGTTATTAGCAGTATGGAGTAGGTACTTTAAAATGTCATTACCAGTATGGAGTAGGTACTTTAAAATGTCATTACCATAGTGGAGTAGGTACTATAAAATGTCATTACCAGTGTGGAGTAGGTACTCTAAAAGTAATTACCAGTATGGAGTAGGTACTTTAAAATGTCATTACCAGAGTGGAGTAGGTACTATAAAATGTCATTACCAGTATGGAGTAGGTACTTTAAAAAGTAATTACCAGGATGGAGTAGGTACTATAAAATGTCATTACCAGTATGGAGTAGGTACTATAAAATGTCATTACCAGTATGGATTGGGTACTTTAAAAAGTAATTACCAGTATGGAGTAGGTACTTTAAAAAGTAATTACCAGTATGGAGTAGGTACTATAAAATGTCATTACCAGCATGGAGTAATTACTTTAAAAAATAATTACCTATATGGAGTAGGTACAATAAAATGTCATTACCAGAGTGGAGTAGGTACTATAAAATGTCATTACCAGAGTGAAGTAAGTACTATAAAATGTCATTACCAGTATGGATTAGGTACTTTAAAAAGTTATTACCTGTATGGAGTAGGTACTTTAAAAAGTTATTACCAGTATGGAGTAGGTACTATAAAATGTCATTACCAGAGTGGAGTAGGTACTATAAAATGTCATTATCAGTGTGGAGTAGGTACTCTAAAAGTAATTACTGGTATGGAGTATGTACTTTAAAATGTCATTACCAGTGTGCAGTAGGTAATATAAAATGTCATTATCGGTGTGTAGTAGGTACTTTAAAAAGTCATTACCAGAGTGGAGTAGGTACTATAAAATGTCATTACCAGTGTGGAGTAGGTACTCTAAAAGTAATTACCAGTATGGAGTAGGTACTTTAAAATGTCATTACCAGTGTGGAGTAGGTACTCTAAAAGTAATTACCAGTATGGAGTAGGTACTTTAAAATGTCATTACCAGTGTGGAGTAGGTACTCTGAAAGTAATTACCAGTATGGAGTAGGTACTTTAAAATGTCATTACCAGAGTGGAGTAGGTACTATAAAATGTCATTACATTATGGAGTAGGTACTTTAAAAAGCAATTACCAGTATGGAGTAGGTACTTTAAAATGTCATTACCAGTGTGCAGTAGGTACTATAAAATGTCATTATCAGTGTAGAGTAGGTACTTTATAAAGTCATTACCAGAGTGGAGTAGGTACTATAAAATGTCATTTCCAGTGTGGAGTAGGTACTCTAAAAGTAATTACCAGTATGGAGTAGGTACTTTAAAATGTCATTACCAGAGTGGAGTAGGTACTATACAATGTCATTACCAGTATGGAGTAGGTACTTTAAAAAGCAATTACCAGTATGGAGTAGGTTCTATAAAATGTCATTACCAGTATGGAGTAGGTACTAAAAATGTCATTACCAGTATGGAGTAGGTACTTTAAAAAGTAATTACCAGTATGGAGTAGGTACTATAAAATGTCATTACCAGAGTGGAGTAGGTACTATAAAATGTCATTACCAGAGTGGAGTAGGTACTATAAAATGTCATTACCAGTATGGAGTACTTACCATAAAATGTCATTACCAGTATGGATTAGGTACTTTAAAAAGTAATTACCAGTATGGAGTAGGTACTTTAAAAAGTTATTACCAGTATGGAGTAGGTACTATAAAATGTCATTACCAGAGTGGAGTAGGTAGTATAAAATGTCATTACCAGTGTGGAGTAGGTACTCTAAAAGTAATTACCAGTATTGAGTAGGTACTTTAAAATGTCATTACCAGTGTGGAGTAGGTACTATAAAATGTCATTATCAGTGTGGAGTAGGTACTTTAAATAGTCATTACCAGAGTGGAGTAGGTACTATAAAATGTCATTACCAGTGTGGAGTAGGTACTCTAAAAGTTATTACCAGTATGGAGTAGGTACTTTAAAATGTCATTACCAGAGTGGAGTAGGTACTATAAAATGTCATTACCAGTGTGGAGTAGGTACTTCAAAAAGTTATTACCAGTATGGAGTAGGTACTTTAAAATGTCATTACCAGAGTGGAGTAGGTACTATAAAATGTCATTACCAGTGTGGAGTAGTTACTCTAAAAGTTATTACCAGTATGGAGTAGGTACTTTAAAATGTCATTACCAGTGTGGAGTAGGTACTATAAAATGTCATTACCAGTGTGGAGTTGGTTCTCTAAAAGTAATTATCATTATGGAGTAGGTACTTTAAAATGTCATTACCAGAGTGGAGTATTTACTATAAAATGTCATTACCAGTATGGAGTAGGTACTTTAAAAAGTCACGACCAGTATGAAGTAGGTACATTAAAAAGTCATGACCAGTATGGAGTAGGTAAGATGATGGTAAGACAGTTGAAGATTATCTTCTCAGTGAGACAGAGAAAATTTAACTATTTATAAGGTAATCTGCCTATATAAAGCAAAACAAATATGATATAAAGGTTAGTCTTGAAAGTTTTCGTTTTCTCTAGACAAGAATTGTTTGTTGCAACTAAAGGTGATTTCTCGCGGGTAATTCTATATTTTAGTGTATGTTTATTCGATCACATTTAGAAGTCCAAACTACGGTTTGAGTAATTCAAAAATATTTATAATTTATTTTATTTCAAGGAACTAGTATAAAATGACATGTTCTCTATGGAGAGTATCATTGGGATGTTTCTTTTTTATTTTCAAATAACTCATACGACTGTTAACGTGTTACTTATAAAGACTGTGAAGGGAACATCATCACAATTACTTACTGCGAAGTATGCTATGCATGAAATAATTGCCATGATAACCAGAATTTGTTGGAAGTTGTCTTTACAAGACATATCATTAAAAGGCCGATTCGCTTTTTTTTTTAAATTGAAATGAAATGAAAACTTATAATCCCAGTATTTTAATGTTGCGTAAGCGAAAAAATAGATCTTTTTCCTTCTTCAAACGTTAATGTATAATTTTGATCACAAGTTTTAAACCTAAATTAATATTTATCTCTTAAACCAACGTGCCTATCTTTATATGATCTTCAGGTTTATTTATTATAACATACAAGAACAGTAATTTGAGACAGGGGTTATTGATTAGGGTTTATTCGTTCTATTCCGATGACTTTACCCCCGCGGCAAGCACACGTGTGCATGGTAAGTCACATTGGGTGATACAAGCGTAGATCCGCGCTCAGATACTCATGGTTCCTACTAAAAAACCTCATAGGAGCCAAACTTATGATCCAGACAACATTATCATACAATGGTATGTTGCAGGCATAACTACGATCCATCTTAGCAAAAGGGTGGAAAGCAGTGGCATCCGAATCTCGGACCCATGTTTTGTCACCCACAGGGACTATTATAGGATACCTGAGTGCTTGCCTTTTGGAAAGGACATATACTAAATAAGGAATAAACCCTAATCAATCACCCTGTCACAATATTCTATGTTCGCACTATGAAAGAATTTATTTTATTCGTGTATACATGTATTCATTCGTATCGCTCGTTCATTCAGCGTGATTCACTTTTATCATAACCAGTCATCCCCAAACCCCAACTCGCCACCCCCAACCCCACCCCACCAAAAGAAAAAGATAACAAACAAAACAACGATGTATTTTAATTACTATCTTCTAATCAATGGAGATAAACAGTATCAATGCTTTCTATTACAAATATATGGACCAATTTACATATACTAATTTACATAAAGTGAATATATAAAAGACAATACGTTATGTGCGATTAGTGACAAATATAAAGTATTAATATCATTTGAATTGTTCAGTATACTGCACTAATAGAATAACGTTAACTTAAATCGAATAGACTGCAGAAGACGATGGAAATGATCGAATATATGGTGGGTCATGCAAAACCAAAATATACTGAATTATTTATTTAATATTTGATTAATTTTAGATCTATCAGAAACAAACTCGTGATAATTATATCACCGTCTCTACATCAGATAACATGATGTAAACAATTTGATTAAAACGGTCAATGATACTTCACATTTGATTTTGACATGATCAAAGACCTAATTTATAAAAATCAGCAAAAATGAGCTACCCGACGGAAGATAATGCATAGATTTGTCCTGGGATGGAAATAACTCTCCTACCATCACCCGCTTAAAGGAACAAATCAAAATGTATTGTTACGTTGAAAATGTTTAAAAAGTATATTATATTATATTATATTATATTATATTATATTATATTATATTATATTATATTATATTATATTATATTATATTATATTATATTATATTGTATTGTATTGTATTGTATTGTATTGTATTGTATTGTATTGTATTGTATTGTATTGTATTGTATTGTATTGTATATATATATATATATATATATATACATACATACATACATACATACATACATACATACATACATACATACATACATACATACATACATACATACATACATACATACATACATACATACATACATACATACATACATACATACATACATACGAGACAGACCGATTACGAATGATCTTTATACTGTAAATCGGTTACGTGTTGTTGATGTATGCTGTCACCGAAGTCATTTGATAAAGTTTCATAGATTGTGTAAAGTATTTGCAGGTCGAAACACGTCTTTAGTCTGTGTTTCATAGGCTCTGTGATAATACAGTTAAAAACAAGAAGACGCAACAGGGAACATGACCGAAAGACGCTTCCCAGTTACATTTATAGTTCAGGTAAACGAAGTTAAGTATTGTATGGTTTTGTTCCAAATAGATATAGACCTGACAATTGCTGGAAATGTTTCCAGTACGAGTAATTAACACTGGAAAATGCGTGTCTTTTGTGTGTGCGTGTTGTGTGGTGGGTGGGTGGTTAATTATTTTCTTAGCAGAGTTGTAATATAATTTAAAATCATAAGTATATACAAGAGGATATTCATCAATTTCTCTTTCTGGTTATTCGTATCAATTTTAGATCTGAAAATATCCTGTCATAAGTTAATAAATTTAAATTTTTAGCAAGTTTTATAATCCACCTTGTTGCGAGACCTACTACAAAATCATAGGTAATACTTCATAATAGACCTGGGCAGAGTCATTATAGCAGACATATGCCCTGGTATTTCAACTACAGAAAGGGCTATCCTTTGGAAGGGTCAAACAAGCCAGTTTTTTAACTCATACCACAAATGCGTTTTTAGTTGTTTTTTTTTTTAAATTCGAGATTGAGTTGCATGCAATAACTTCTCATGTTACTGAACTAGTTTAGTAGATATCTGAAAAGACTATAACACTTTACACATGTTCCCTGTTAACTTTGGGCACTTGAAAGATATGGTTACATTGCGTGGGTGTTTTATTCATAATGCCTATAAACATAATATGTTTTGAAACTACAAGAAAGGTGGATTTTATTTTTCTTTGTTATCTTAGCTAAATAACTATTCAGGTAAACGGAGTGCTACTGATCTAGTATGTGTAGTAACAATCAGTCTCAGTTTTTCCATCGAGTCGTAACCTGCAATGGAAACAAAATCGGTAGTACTTACATTAAAAGCGTAAATCTTCGTTTTGATTCGAGAATACAATAAAAGCCTGCCTTAATTGTGTCAGTGTTGCCGCCACGTAATAAATATGAATGTACATAATACGCGTATTTCTAGGCTGTTCGAAAGTAATTAAATGTATAGTTTAACATGGAAAATCTACCCACGTAATCGGATTTAGTATGTTTAACGTTTGGCGGAATGTTCAAAGCTGCTGAATACAAAACGTGTTCATACAAAATCATTCGATACAATATCTAGGGACAATCATTAGTTTTGACTTAGGTTTAGGTCAGGTCTATACACCCGTACAGGATTGGGATTAATATACATACTATTATGCAAAGCATCTCATAATCTTTATTTTAGGCAACCTCCAGACCAATAACGAGGTCACTAAGAGGAGAGCTGCCTGCATTTTATGTATCGTCGTAATTAAAGGAATCCGGAACGCTTATGACATGTCCATCTTCTTTGAAAACTTTCCCTTTTCTTTTCACCGATATTAACTTAGACCATGGTGGCCATAATATCAGTTTAAATTCTATATCTTAAAGGAGACTAGAAATAAAAAAAAAATTATTTTATAAATGTAATTCTTTACAAATTCTAATTCGAATATAATGTTTAAAAATATAATATCGTGTGCGGATATTGATTATATTGCGAAGAAGATACAATGATTCCGTAAATTGCCGAGTATTTCCGAGTTTTAATGAGACGACAGATCACGTGATCTCGTGACGTCATACTAGCAAGTCCTCGTATACAAACATAAACATGGCAAGCGAGAGAGGCCATTGATAATGGTTTTCATCGGAAGTAATTTGTCACACACACAAAAAAATCAGCACCCCACAAATAAATCTGCGAGGAGGAAATCATACGTAATTAATTTCAACATTAAAAAGCTTCCTTTCTATGATTCAATTACAGTGTATTTTACATGCATGCTACAGTTAGCGTATTGACAAATCTGTAAGTATATACATGATTCGTTAACAGAGTACGTACTGTACTGGTCAGTGCTGAAAGAAATGTTTTAAGCACAGGCCCCGGGCTGATGACTTAAATAAACTTACTAGCCCTGACTGAAATTCCACAAACCCGAACAGTTCATATATGTCAACTATCAAGCCGAGAGAAGAAAGAAAGAAAATAAATTCCAATTTTGGAAGTATTTCCTCCCTATCTCGTAATATCTCTCTTGATTTTTCGCAGTTAACTCCCAATTATTTCAATATGTATCTCAATTTTCATTTCTCAGAAGAAGAAAATCCATATGTAATTTTTTCATCAAGTGTGCAGTCCACAAATGTCATATTCTATTTTATCACTTGTGAATATTGTAGTGAAGAAATAATTAATATCACAGGACAGTTTTTGTCTTCAGTAAATAGATTAAGATTAAACATTATTCACGTAAACTTCAGATTATTTAACTACTACAGAAGTACTTCTTGTAAAAAAAATTGTCACCAATTAGTTTAAAACCCATGAATTATCACAATGAAGGATGCATAATTTTCTCTGAACTCTTAAAATGAAGTCTTTGACATCGAAGTTACAACAAAATTCGGCATCGCTTATTTGCCAATGACTTTCTGGTGCTTACATACACACTCTGTAGCACATGGTTTCTTTGAATTATGTCAGAGGGCCAGTTCTTTTCACAACATAAGTACAATGATAAGGAATAATTGTTAATTTGTTAAACTGCCATTATGTTTGTGTACTTAATTCTAACCTCTAACTATTATGCAGACCAGAATATGAAAAAAGGTCTTGTCCTGGGGTATAATAAGGCGTATCACACGGAGAAATTGCACATCGGGGCAAATAGGTGGGGTCAATAGTCGCCTTCCCCCAATTTCTATTGTCAGCCAGTTAGTGTGAAACTTTGATTTTATATTGGATCTATTTTCTTTTAATCGCTGCTATTTAAACTGCCCAAGGGACAGTTTTATATCAGTTCCAATCATTACAGATTTCCGTTTATACATTCTACGAGTAATAGGCATAGACTGAAAGGTTGTGGGGGTTTTTTTAAACAATTTTTTAATATTTTGTTTTAAATTACTTAAATTGTTTTTCTCAAAACACGACCTTGTCAAGGGTTGATAATCTTATTATTATTATTTTTTAAGCAAAAATTCCATTTGATTAAAGTCAGATCTCAATTATACATAGGACAGTGGTGACTTTATTTAGATTGTAATCTTGAAGAAGAAAAAAAAATTACTCATTTCATCAGCACGATCAGGTGTCGGGCTGTCATATTTGTTATTAGCACTTACTCGGCCTTCTGCCTGTTTTCGTAACTCGTACGTTTGACACTCTACCAGGATTTAAAATATACAATGGTATGTCTGGAACAGTTTCAACTTTTAGTCTAGGCTTAGCATTCGTGTATCCTAAAGGTTCTATGTTTCTAGGATCCCTCTGGTAACATTCCTTTGTGAAATGTTATGGGCACGGATTGCTGTATGGTGTTGCATTGAAATCGACTCGCTTGTAATAATGTATCCAGATATTCTTTATCCCTTTATCATTTGGAAAAGAAAGAAAAAATGAACTCCACAGCCTTTTCTATGTATGCTATTACACCCGTAAGCAGCGCAAAACGGCATGGCACTCTATATGAAATGAACCTTGCAACTGTAGGTCTGGATGATGGAGTTGATAGTATGACGTCACTTTCCGAATGTAACAGAATAGGCGCGGAAAATATGCATACGAGGTCACGGAAACTCAGCGCCTAGAAGATATGCCAATATCTCAATATTGGCAGTACGGTCGCACACGACGCTTCAGAATCATGTTTTTCTCTGCAGTGTATTTAATATTATTGTATATTTCCACTGGTTTCTAGTCTCCTTTAAATACAACATTGAGCGTGTTGATTAATATTGTAACGTAATATTTCGTATTCTGGTTTTGTTCTTTTCTACCATCAACGATGTTTTCAAGGACGGACACATTTGTACTATGTTGGAATTATATTGTTCAAACCACGGAATGTACTGTTAGATACAAGTAAGTTTAAAAAATTAGAATTTACTGCCGAGTCCTCATTCTGGGTTGTTTTAGCTGAATTGCGTCTACACATTCATCGTTTAGAGCTATCTCTAATTCATCACAGTTTTGAAGTTCATAAGACCTTTTGTTTATATACAAGGCAAGACTGGATACATACTCCTATTTGTTTTAATGTGAACGGGTACAAGATATGTATTTGAAATACGTAGACCATGATCTACCTGACGTTATATGGTAGCTTCCCTTTTACATCGTCCTAAGAGGAATCGCGCATTTTAGGCTCAGCGGTTTATGTGCCGAACTGATAAAATAATTTGGTACCTGGCGGTGACATTTTCTGTACAGTGGAATGAAAGATAACACTTATTGTACACAAAGGGTATATACTGATAGCAATATTGAAAGGAATATTCAAAGGTATGAAAAAGAGAGGGGTTATTCATTATAAAGAACATTTAATGTCACCAAAATGTAATATGATTAACGTTCCTGGGTATGACCTATATTTGAGCGACGTAGCTCAATGGTTCATGTGTATATAGTGCCAATGAGTAATTTGTGTATCTTGCATTCACGGGAAATGTACATTTGTCAACCAATGGTATGGTCTATAGTAGAAAGTTACAACTATAGGTTGGGCTAACCAAAAGTGGTTACATAAGATGAATAGCCTGAATATATTTTGGTTTCTTCCAAATCCATCAGGTACAATGTATGTAAATATGTATGTATGTATGTATGTATGTATGTATGTATGTATGTATGTATGTATGTATGTATGTGTGTGTGTGTGTGTGTGTGTGTGTGTGTGTGTGTGTGTGTGTATGTATGTATGTATGATAAAATATTACAAAGCAGACATACTCACAGTTATTATATTTGAAATTGGAGGGCTCGGGTATGAGTTTATAATCAGCCCACACAAATATAATATTAAACTTAGTATTTACGATTGTTGAGTAATGCGTTAGTTCGTCTTTTTCTCATTTATATTTACGTGTAAAGCGAACATTTGTCTGAGGTTTAAAATGAACTTATCATAACAAAGCTCATAAATGAAAATCTGTTGATTATGTAAATACAAAATAGGTTAAAGAATTTAAAATATTGTTTCCTTTCGTTGAGACAAAATAATTATCTCTGCGAAACATATTTAAAAACTGAACTTTTTCGCCTGCGAACAACGAACACAAACAATCTAAACAAACTTGTCCTAGTAGTGGAAATGAGAATTAATAACGATCAGAAAAACGTTTTGTTCAACATGATGGGGACTAAGAAAGAAATGCGTTAAAAAAATGATTCAGTTTAAAATTAATCATTGGAACGATTCCGAAAGTTATTGTATATTTTGACCTATCCGCGATAAGGATACAAATAGTAATATTGTAATAAAATACTATAGAGAAATAATAAATGAGCTCTTGTTGGTAATGTATGCATATATATATATATATATATATATATATATATATATATATATATATATATATATATACATATATATATATATATATATATATATATATATATATATATATATATATATATATATATATATATATATATATACGGGTTTAGGCTATAATAAACAGTAAGAAAGGACTTAAAACTTAAAATAAATTCTTTGGGATAAGATTGCAAAAATGGAGAAACAAAAGCTCACAGTTTTAAGAATCAAATCCATAAATAATCCAAGAATAATCCACCAGTTAAATTACAAAGTAGAAGTAATGAAATTGTCTAATAGATTCAAGTTCGAGTCCTATTAGAAAATACAAGATGGAAGACGATGACTGATTATAAAGTATGTTTTGTGCTTATCTACATTTCCTTGTAGAAAGACAATATTTAATACGCCGTTGTTGGAAATCCGAATAATATTTAGATAATCTGTCATTCGTCAAGAATTACGTAAGGGCACAACAAATATTGCCAGATACACGAATTAATCCTTTAAAATCCATGTGAACTGATGAATTGTTAACATCCATTAAAAAACTAGCTACAAGAAAAGAAAATGACTTTACGTCCAATGTAAAAGACCAAAACTAACTATATTTGAATAATACGTTCTAATACGCAGTTTTGAAAACATGACCAAATTGCGAAATCACGAAGGGGTGTGTCACGTGATCGTTTATATCACATACTCCAAACATGACTCTGAGGAAAACCAATCATTTTTACTTTAAGAATAAAAATGTGTTTACATCTTAGTTCACTAGTACCATCTTGACCTTGTAAAAACTGGTCATTTAAAAACATTCTTGTTTACTTGAGTGCCACAAACCTAGAATCAAGGTCAGGATATAGGTCAACAATACTTGTTTACCAAATTTACATTACAATAGCATAAAAAAGAATTGAAAAGAATTTAAAACTGACAAACAAACATTTCATATATATTAACTGTGATGTACACACACACACACACACACACATATATATATATATATATATATATATATATATATATATATATATATATATATATATTATAGTCAGATTAAGAGCCACATTTGTAAATTTGTCTTCTCAAACTAAACCAATCCCTAATTTGCACTGAAAAAAGGTTAGTAATCCTTACATAATATATTAACGGGTTCTGAAATATAGTTATTGAGATTCTAAACGTATGTATACAGCATCTAAGTATTGCAATATGATCCAATTAAAGACAATAACTTCATGCTTAACATGTCCGTTACTCCCAAATGGTACAGATATTCGAGGTACACACAGACATGAAAGCAGCTATATAATATCCACAAACAGTTATTGAATCTTACTTTCAACATGATGTTCTATCGGCATCGTTCACAATACATAGATGTAAGTTTTCACACACTTAAAGAAAGGCACACAAGAACACGCAAGCACACATTCCTAACATCACTTAAGATAACGTATCAATAGTTTAGATATAGGTATGACAGCTCAGTACAGAATCTTTATAATTCAATTAACAATAATAATATAAATAATAATAATAATAATAATAATAATAATAATAATAATAATAACTTGTTCTGAAAATACACTATCACACTGCTGCAAACTGAGTTTATTTTCCCCAGTACTTTCGTTATCATTGAAGGATGTTGATTGAGTGTGCTAGTAAAACCTTTAAACTACAGGTGTCAGGCCACCCTTTAGTCTCTCTTAGCGATGGCACATACATTAGCTGGTGGCCCTCAAGTGATAGCAACTTGATGAGCAAAGCATTTGGTACAAAAGGGACATCTACTGAGTCACTTGAGGAAGATATTAAGTTAGAAGAAAATAGACAACCTGATGCAGTCTTTACACTAACTAGCTGTGTTGATGAAGTTGCTATTCATAGATGTTGGAATTCCTTCCAAACCGATTCTTCGTACAGTGGAATTAATCAAAACTGCTGTAGTGTTGTATTTCAAGCCCTAGTGAACGGATCAGTCGTGCATCTCTTTCCAGACGATGAAAGGAGACATTGGGAATCCGTGTCTGTATGGAAACAAAGTTATTTAAATGACTTTTGAAAAGCTTTATGCCTGCATTTAAAAGAACACGAGGAAAGAAAAAGGGAAAGATTTATTAGTTCGATTTGTCTTTTTGTGCTGGTTGGGTTGTTTGGTTTAGATTTATGCGAAATATTAACGTATATCATAAGCTAATTTTATTCTCGAACTTGAGCTTCTGATTATTCAGCTTTTCAAAACTCTTCAGTCACGGGACAATCATAAAAAACATTCACGGGACAATCATAAAATAATTGTTAAAGATATTAAAATCATTATGTACGCAAAGTGCATGTATAATCAGTATCGAGGTGTACTTGTTTAAAGAGTGCATTTGTTGCTGTGAATTTTTTAATTAATTTTTATTAAAAGGTATTTAAATTTCTGTCTTTGGTTCACTTTTACATTAATTTAGTTTGCATAGTCTACCAGTTTTGATCACTTATCTGGCATTTTATTTGGTCTTAATCAAGCCTTCAAGTTTCTAATTTTTTATATATTTGTACTAAATCTTATCATACAGATTCTAAATTATTTTTTGATACGAGCAACTTGTTTTCATTTACATACATACGTGTGCTTCTCTTCTTTTTATCATTTTTAACCTTTCGTTTCGAGTAGATTTGTTTAAAACAATTAAGAAAACTCAGATTAAACTATTTTATGATCTTTTGATTTAGTGCTTTAAAATTTGTATATTGATCTCTGACTATAATATATATGTTTGAGGCATATGAGTCAAATCAATTGCCATTTTGTACAGATTATCCTGTAACGAGGGCTGCATTTTCCATGGTACTAAAGGTTTGATGACTTTTTCAAAATGTAGTATAAATAAATCTGCTTAACTCTGTTAATTTTGTCTCCTTCAAATTAATTCTCTACATTTTCTGACATTAGTTCTGGAATCGTATTCTGCCATAGTCATTTCTAATGCGCAATAATATACTAATTCCATGTGATCTGAATATATTGAATAAAAGAATCATAATAAATAATGTCTAGAAAACGGTCTACAGTTGGTGTTATAAGGGTATCTACTTTTACTCATTTAGTTGTACCACTATTAATATATATGTAAACATATTTTGTTATATTCACATTCAATATATAAAATTATCTAATTGGAGATTAGGCTCTTAATAGAATAAACATATCATCATCATCAGTCTCTTTACCTAGTGTAGTCTCTTTAGCTAGTGTAGTCGTCGAGGTACTGTGCTGCTGATGTTACGTATATTTGATTTAAATAATTAATTTATTTATGTCAGATTTGGATTAAAAATTCATTCATTGGCAAAATTTTCTAGAAATTTTCACTTTACAAGTAAACAACAGCTGTTAACCTCATTTTCTGACCTTGCTTCAGAGTGTAAACAAGCTTCTAAAATGATTGGTCGATTCCAATGGAGTAAAGTATAAACATCTTTCTAATTTAGTTGGGTCATACGATGTTTGCGTGATTTCTTGAAAGTGAGATTGTTCTGAGAGATTCTGGCAGGTCGTGACCCCTTTCTTGTTTTTCGTAAAATCAGGTATATAAGTGATGTTTTGGAGCGAGAAATTTAGTAATTAGTCTGGGCTTTGAAATACAAACATGTCTGTGTTATTGTTTGAGTGTAAATTATTTGAATTCGTTTGGGGTCAAGAGGAATTTATTGTGTTATTTATCTAGAAATTACTTTTGCTCATTTGGATTAATATAAAACTAAAACTAACTTCCTCACGTGACATCATCGTCCATATTGGATTACGTCGTCAAGATTCGAATCGGGAACTATTAGGACATTTTATTATCAGGACTCTTGCAATTCCATTAGTGGATTATATTGTGAATTTTTTTTGGATTAACTTTTGGATTTGATTCTCTAAAACCATAAGTTTAAATATTTTATTTTATGAAAATATTTGTACTCAATAAATTGTTTGTTAAATTTTTACAAGCTTGTTATTTTCACTTCTTTCTATGTTGCTGCTTATTCTAGCCTAAGCACGTAACACTGAACATCTGACCAGTTCCCTCCAACTGCCTCGATTATTTGCCAATGCCTGTATCTCTGCAAAACGTTCTCTGGTCCATTCTGTGATGTTGTCAGTCTACCTTTTTCTCTGTCTATCTCTTTTTCTGCCACCCTGGACGCTGCCATGCAGTACTGTTGTGGAGAGACTGTTTACTCTAGTGACGTGGCCATACCATTTCAGCTTTCTTTTTTTGACGGCGGTGAGGTTTTTATTGTGGCCTACCTTGTACCTGATGGTGTTATAAACCTCTTCATTTGTGACGTGGTCCATACATGAGATGCTTTTTGAAATCTACGAACACATGGTAGTGGCACATCACAAATGAAGAAGTGCGTAACCAGTGCCTGTTTGCCACGAAAATAGAAAATGACTCACAGAAGCGAGTGACATTGCAGAACGATGGACTGAGTATTATAAAGAACTTTACAAACATCAGCCCACAGGAGCCCCAGAGGTTCTTGAAGTTCCGAACGCCAGAAATTATGATGATTTTCCCATTCTTAAAGAAAAGGTAGAGTCAGCAGTAAGAGCAATATTTTGGCAAACTTTATGATTTGATCAGTGTCTTTAATCAGGGACATATATATCTGGATTCTAAACACCCATAAGATTTGTAAGTTCTTCTAACTGCATTATATATGTTAAATAGAACATATCTTTTAAGAAAAACTCTTTTTCTTCAGGTGGAAAGAAAGAAGTTGGCGAAATGATTTCTATGTCTGGGGAAATTTTTCTTTTGAAAATCTGTCCCTTTCGATCCAAAATAGCAATGCCTGAAAAAGTCGTAAGAATTTAGATGATGCATCTAATAGAATGGAAGTGGGGTGGGGGCGTAACAGCCATTTAATAACAAGAAAGGTAGCTTAAATCCTCATGGAGATAAACATGAAGATATTGTATTATTCCTATAATAAATATGGGTAGATAATTCTTCTCGGATTTCTCCAGAGTTCTTAGTTTATCAAATACACTGGCCACGGTAAAGGGCCATAAACTCTCTACAAGAAAAAGGTGGTCAACCGACAAGAAAAAAATATAATAAACGATGATGGAGCTAAGGCCCCTCCAACCACCCCCAACACCCTTGAAACACGCTCTCCGAATGAAATAATTGAGGCATGTAATTGCTGCCATTGTGTAGTTTGCATTTAGGAATGAAACTGATCTCCAATTTTCTTCGATTTCTTTAGTTATATCGTAGGTACAGTTATCTTTTCTTGGCAATCAGGCAATCAGGTCTCGCCTTCTATCTCAAGCGTGTGAGAATTGGGACACATATATATGCAGTGAATCATTCGCTGATAGGAAAAATCAATAGCTTGTTATATTCTGATGTTTTGATTTAATACTTGTCATTAGATAATTTTTCCCTCTTTCTCACTCTTGTCTGCGCGGTTTAACTTTACTTTATTTAGCAGTCATGATTAATGGAAAAAGATGAAACTAAGTGTACGCTTGAACGCTGCATCATTCAGCACACTTTTTTAATGAGCACTCACAATTTACTACCATCACCCCTAATACATCCTCTCCCAATGTTGTAAACACAATCTACCATTTTTCGCAAACCTGTGTAAATATATTAATATGCGTGCAATTAAAACAATCTTCGTAAGTAATTTGACTAATTGATACATCGGCTTCAGACAAACATAATTGTCAGGAGAACCATATTCTACCAATACATGCTTATAAAGATAACTGCATTTACTAAGAGAAGAGAATGTTCATTAAATAGCGGCTTCGTACTAAACTTTAGTATGCATTATACGCTATTGTTATATAGTTCGTAACATTGAGGTAAAAACTCATACAGCTAACGACCATCAACTATACGACATCTGATGCAAAATGAAGGAAGGAACAACACTCGACAAGGGAAAAGAATTACGGTTCGAAAGGTGGTTGTGGTGGGGTACTGCAGTGGCGTCATGCGTGAGAGCCAAATAAACTGCGACATTTTGTATATGGGAATATTTTCATATGCATATCTTAACATAAACATGTAGCTACCCGATGATTGCATCGATAATTAATTTTTCAAATATTGTTCAATCTATCATTTTTCGCAAACCTGTGTAAATATAGTAATATGCGTGCAATTAAAACAATCTTCGTAAGTAATTTGACTAATTGATACATCGGCTTAAGACAAACATAATTGTCAGGAGAACCATATTCTACCAATACATGCTTATAAAGATAACTGCATTTACTAAGAGAAAAGAATGTTCATTAAATAGCGGCTTCGTATTCAACTTTAGTATGCATTATACGCTATTGTTATATAGTTCGTAACATTGAGGAAAAAACTGATACAGCTAACGACCATCAACTATACGCCATCTGATGCAGAATGAAGGAAGTAACCACACTCGACAAGGGAAAACAATTACGGTTCGAAAGGTGGTTGTGGTGGGGTGCTGCAGTGGCGTCATGAGTGAGAGCCAAATAAACTGCAACATTTGTATATGGGAATATTTTCATATGCATATCTTAACATAAACATGTAGCTACCCGATGATTGCATCGAGAATTAATTTTTCAAATATTGTTCAAATCGAAATAATGTTGTTTTATGTGATAAGCGAACTTCAGGTCAATAATTAATTAACTATAGAAACAGCACCTCACGGCAAATTGCTAACAAAGTCTGTGTGTATTTTAACCCTCACACAAATCCCCCAAAACAGCACATTCGAAACAAATACTGCCTTAAATCGTAATTTTGGCAAGACTCCTTTAACATTTACTTTTATGGGTTTAATACAAGTGTTGGAAAAGTTGTCAAAAATTAACAACAGGAATGTCAGCCATTAGTTTAAAGTATGTCTCGATTCATGCATGTTTAAATATGATACAAAATATATCTAACAGCTTCATTTCTGAAGTTAAACAGAACTTATGCCAAGCACCCATTTGTTATGTTTGTTTTAAAGCATATGTAACGTACTACATACATACTTATTTAAAATTCATGTGAGTATATGAATGTGTGTATATTAATATTTACTGTTATGTATATTTCATTTACTAGTTTGTTTGTTAGTTTCAAATGGTTTCTTCCCCATCACATGCCAATATAATGTAAAATTGTTTACTTGACTTGACCTTGTTCAAATTTAATTCATTTCTGCTTGACCTGATTTGATTTTTTAAATTTTTTGTTTATTTTCTTTATGCAAACATCAATAAATACTGCCATTATAATCTATGTGTATTAGCTTATTAATCAAATGATGACTCAAGTAAACAACTAATTTTCTTTAATCACATGTCTCAGAGTAAATAACATTCCGTTGAGTCAAGGTGCTACCTGGACTACGTAATATTTATCATGTGCGAAGTGTTCAGACATTCTTTTCAAAAGAATGAGCTTTTGATCCTCATCCAGTAATGTATCCTGTGTTAATTAGTCAAATCAGCGATGTTTTGATAAATATTTGTCATTTGGGCTGAACATAGTTTATATACTTAGCGGTATTATATTGCGACCAGTTTGGGTTGAATTTTGGTTCATTCACATTATTGAATTCAAGTGATTATTTTTCCTTGGAAATATAAAAGTTCTTTGATATAATTCTTGCCCAAGCACATTTACTGGAATTTATGCTGATTTCAAATCTGGAAAAATATTGTATGTGATTCAACAAGAGACCGTTGACACATCTGCATTTGTAGATTATTACAGACGTTATCGTCTATCATCATGACTTGCATCATGATTCGAACTGAGATTCACTTAGAATGTTGCATTGACATGATTTTTGTCTTTAATTCTGATTATTTTTGGATGTATTACACCCAATACCGTAATTGTTGTATTTTCATTTTGAAATTTTATTCTCTGGCAATAAATCAGTGCAGGACTGGACAATTGAATTCGCTGGCTTCGTGCACTCAAGACCACCGACTTATATAAGTAATAATTTAAAGAACCATTTATCAACGAAAACTTGTAAAGGACCTTACAGGTTACCAAAATATCATTTTCCTGCCATTTATTTGCTTGTTCAAATACATGGTCCTAACTATCATGTTTGCATTTTAAAATGTCAAAAGCTCATTTATAAATTTACTAACAGGAGTGTTACTAAATATCACAAACTCGATGCAGGTTTTCTCTAGAACATAACTTCTTGTAATTTGAACATAAAGCCAGCTAAACGAAATAATATATCCATGATAAAATATCTCATCTAATATAAAAATTGTATTTGTAAACAGTCAATAGCTGCTGATCTGCTAAAGATTTAATTTGGAATTAAGCTTTCTAGCCTTGGCAGCATGGGTAATACTCAATAGTAACAACACGTGCAATAGTTCAACCTTTACTTTGTAACTAATTGTGCAATTTGCTGCAATGTAGTATTTGCATAGAACTCGTGTTTTGTGGTTTATGTATTTTTGGTATATTGTCGTTTGTGTAATTGTATTTTGGTATGTTGTCGTTTGTGTAATTGCATTTTTTTATGTTGTCGTTTGTGTAATTGTTTTTTTATGTTGTCGTTTGTGTAATTGTACTTTTTATGTTGTCGATTGTGTAATTGTATTTTGGTATGTTGTCGTTTGTGTAATTGTATTTTTTTATGTTGTTTGTGTAATTGCTTTGTGGCTTTGTGCCCATGAAAAAGAATACGAATACGATGGATTGGGTACCAATTATGCTCTGTCGTCTGTAATATATATATATATATATATATATATATATATATATATATATATATATATATATATATATATACGCTCTTGAAAAAGTAACATTAAAGAGTAACAAATTCATGATGATCTAGGGTCTTTTGAGAAACTCGAAATGTTACATCCTGTTTGTATAGAAGAAGCTAACAAAGGTAACATATTCGCGGCAGGTTCTTTCCGTTTGATTTCGAAATACAGGACAGAATTTTTATGAAACGTTTGTGCAAGTACAATAGATGGAAATAAAAAATAATGGTCGGAATAGATTATAAACACAAATTAATAAAAATCCTTCTATTTATAATATAATTGTACAGGTCGGGTTTTTTCCCTTGTTAAACATGATATGGTTATATAAATTATATAATTTAAAAAAAGAAATTTCTATAGAGTCATCAGTCATCAGTCAATAAAATAGGATGTCTGTCCGTCTGTCTGTAGGAATGTACGTACCTTATCATAACATTGGAAACACAATACATTGCGCTAGGCACGTTTTATTTACTATCCATTATTTTGAATTAATTTTATCACAGCATATAATCACGCACTTAGGGCTATGACAAAGTTACTTTTCAATATTTCCTACTCTAACTTGGTATTCACATGCTCGATTTGTGTCACAACTACAAAAAACGTAATATACTTCCAATGATTTTGCTTTAAAATTGAGAGGAAATTAACGTATAATAAAAATATAAAACATATAGAGCAAAACACAACTATTCATACATAAAAATTCCGTCAACACATTTTGTAATTTGTAAACATAGGAACTGCAAAAGAACAAGTAAGAAATTTTGAGTTATGATTCTTCGCTGTAAATTGAGATAAACGTGTGGGTTAATAATACGGTCTGAAAGCTATAACTGCAAAAGGGAATCAAACACGACATTGATGTTTCTTCTAAAGTTCTAGCTTTCATATTTCCTCGTTGGAACATTTGTTCAAATTAAGATGATTCTACATCTTGATCATCGGACCTTTCTTCAACAATAGTCTATATTTTGTAAAAGAATAAATATAGGATGGTTATACTGTATGAAGCTTGGACCTTCCTTCAACAATAGTCTGTATTTTGTATAAGGATACATATAGGATGGTTATAATCTTTAAAGCTCTGAATGTTAAATAAAAATGGTTTTAAATTGTTTTCTTGTAAGGAATTATATTAGCCATGATTCCACTTAAACATGCAACTATATATATAAATATGTGTACAATTTGCAGTAGGTTTTCATAATTGGTCTTGCCTCGCAATCAGTGAGATGTTGGGATCAATTCAGATCAGTCTTGATTGGCTGTCGTAGTGTGTCATTCTAAACAGATCAGTCTGGATTGACTGTCGTAGTGTGTCCTTCTAAACAGATCAGTCTAGATTGGCTGTCGTAGTGTGTCCTTCAAAAGAGATCAGTCTGGATTGGCTGTCGTAGTGTGTCCTTCTAAATAGATCAGTCTGGATTGGCTTTTGTCGTGTGTCCTTCTAGAGAGATCAGTCAGGATTAGCTGTCGTAGTGTGTCCTTCTAAACAGATTTGACACGATCATCATTCGAAGAGAAGGGCACAAAATATTCGAAATATATATAGTTTTTTCTATATTTCCGCGTCAGATCTGGCATTAGATTTGACGATGGCATTGCAATTTGCTGTTTTTGTGTGTTTCCTGCATTTAATTATGCTTTTTTCTACTAATTTGTTTAAAAGCTTACAGTCGTTTATCCATTCATTTATTAAAGAAAACACCCTGAAGACTTATGATTTAAGTAGTAAATATTGCTGTCTTTGTGTGTTTCATGCATTGGACATGCCTTATAAAAACTCTGATTGGCATTTGTCATTTGCTGGATTCATCTGAAATACCGAGTGGATGGTGGATTAAATGAACAACACAAACACAATGTGTGAAAGATAATGTAAATTTATGAAATAAATTATTAATGAAAAATAATGATTTATCAACACAATAACTCATGCGTTCAACCCACAATCACGCTACACAACTATTCACAATTCAAAAATAAATTAAATATTAATATAACATAAACACAGATACAAGGAATATCCTGGACTATACACAGATCCAAGGAACCTTTACAAAAGTTATATTAACGCAAGTAAAAATTGCGATAATAAATACAAACATCAAACTTTACAATCGCACGTATGGATTGCGACAACTAGCACGAACATATCCATGTATTTAATAAAGTTGCTAACTTTTATTGAGATTCATGTAATCCCTTGAAACACTACTGTGATTTGAAGTAACTATGTAAATATAACAATGTATTCAATTGTACTACAAATGCAACACACACATGTGTCTCGACCCTGTATAACCGTTCGATTCACCAACTATTGAATCTCCTACCAGCTTCTCCGAATACCTAGGGTTGACTCAATACTATAATCGGTCACTTGCCTTTCACGGATCCACCACAGTTATACGTACAGACAGCATACAGCATCTATTAGAACCATCGGTCCCAAATACCTAGATGCTACCCGGATGTTTACAACTCTAGACAGCTCCGACACTCGGACTTCTAGATTTCCGGATATTTACACATCACGACAGATGTAAACGGACAAACAATCCGACAAACAGACAGTCAGACACCTCAATTTGATTGCACAATTAAACAGCATTATCACGGCACAATCAATCACATTCAGCTACAATTCAGAGACATTCAGCTACAATTCAGAGACGTTCCGCAACAAATCAGCTATAACAAGGAGACCAAAGTAATAATAGTTTTTTTCTAAAACAGTCTACAACTTAGATTACGCTATTGCATTTAAAGTCTAATTGTGACTAGTAATTCAAAATATTCCACGTTTAGATCTGCATTGTAATAAAGACATCATTACATGAAATGATAAATTGAATAAAATTCACAAAAAAAACGAAATATAAATTTAACACTCACCCCTTTGGCTGGAGAAAGAATGGCAAACTATATTTCCTGTGATAAAAAACATTTTGTCCCATAATATTATCATAAATATTCTGCCTTATATATCCTCAAATAGGTCAGCAGAATTCACGGCAAAATTACCGTGCACCCCGTGATTCTAATATTCCTGACTTCAAGTGATTCGAAGTCAGGCATATGCAAATCGTTACACGCCGTTTACCTTGGAAAAAAAAACACTTATTCATACCAAGTAACGCATGTACGACGAAATAAAAAAATGGTGAAATTAGTTTGCAGTTTAAGAAGAAATAAATTTAATTTTCGCCTAATGCTGTGACAATTATATAAATTATTATAAACCATATCGGGAATGTTATACAATAATACATGTTCTTGGGAACTTTATACAACTTGATTGATTGTTATTGATATGTAATAACCCTGCAATTGATATTGCCGTCACCAAGGTGAGGTCCTACAAATTTGTCTGTTTGTGAAATCGTAGCGAGTTTCATCGTAAAAAGGATTGTTAACACCATAGCAGAGCGGGTGCGACAAAGGTAGTTAGCCAGATGGACGCTCCGCCAAGTTATCCGATTCGCACCCTCTACTGCTCCTATGCACGTCTTGTTGATAAGAAGTTTTGGAAACGCGTCGGATTGTAACTCGGTGAAGTTTTCCAGAGTGTGCATATAGTCTGACTTTGGTAAACTCGCTATCTCCTCTAGGTCCTCTTTTTTAACACTATCACCGATTCCAATAGCAAATATGGTTACAACTGCCGCTTTGATCATATTAGCTTCGTGCACTGTGCTGGCCGTGGTATCGGAATCGCCATCCGTAAGAAGTATAGCGATGTTGGGAACGTCATATCGGTCGCCATTTATCCCACGAAAATGCTCTGTGCGAAGAATGCTTAAGGCGTCAAAAGTGTTGGTGGAATCTCCCGCTGTGTATTCTACCGTTGAGATGGCGTTCAGGATATCTTGCTTACTGTCATAGGTTTTCAGGTGAAACTCTGCCTTAACTCTGTTGCTGAAGTTCACAGCACCTATCCTTGTTTTGCCTTGACCGACATCAAAGGCATTTACCACTTGTTTGACGAATTCAAGCTGTTGACATAAGTATTCTTCCCAGATGCTACTTGACGAGTCGATCACAAACACCACATCAGCAATACTAACGCATGATTTCTCAATAGAATCATTCCCTAGAGCTGGAAGTAAAAAGTTTAAAAACTTGTTAATATCATCACGGCTACAATTATTGTCGAATAGTTATATCGTGGTGGTAGTCTTTGTGTGGTTTATTGTGGTGGTGGCTACATTTTGACTCCTGGATGTCAACTTCTTTCTGATTTCAAAATATGTGTGTTTAGAGTAACACTTAAGGAAAACGATTTCAGCACTGTAGAACAAAAATAGTTAATGTTATATTGGTATTACTTGATTGATGAAATGATGAAAGAAAATAATTAAAATATGTAGTGAAAGTTACTTACTTTTGCAAGCCTGGTGACTAATAAGCTTTGTGAATGCCTCGGATTGTAACTCGGTAAAATTTTCTAGAATGTACCTATAGTCTTCCGTTGGTAAACTCGTTATCTGAGTTAGCTCTTCATCTTTGACACTATCGCCGATTCCAATGGCAAATATGGATACACCTGTCTCTTTGTTCAGATTAGACTCGTTCACAGTGTCAGCCATGTTAAAGGATTGGCCGTCCGTAAGAAGTATAGCGATGTCGGGAACGTCAGATCGATCACTACTTCTCTCTGTAAAATACTCTGTGGAAGAACCCTTAAGGCGTCATGGGTGTAGGTTCCATCTCCCACGGTGTATTATACGTTTGAGATGGCATCCAGAACCTTTTGCTTACTGTCATATGTTTTCAAGTGAAACTCACTCACAACTCTGTTGCTGAAGCTGAGAGCACCTATCTTTGTCTTGATTTGATTATCCAGTTTTCTATGGTGTAGCGACTGAAGTACTGATAATGAGTCACAGAAAATATTGATATTTAAAATGCGTTTTTGTTCGATACATTTCAGAGCAAAGTCTATTGTTCTGATTTCCGCTGAAATATGGACGCGTCGTTTGGCAAGCGCACTTTGGTTATGTGTTTCCCACTAACTAAGGCTGCAGCAGCCTTGTCATCAACCTTTGATCAATCAGTATGATATTTAGTGTAATTTGTAAAATCGTTGAGAAGTTCATGATAAATGTTCGGGAGTATGGAATTGTTTGTCTCAGAGTTATTCCTATCGTGTAACGTAAAAATCACTTTGGGCTGCTTAAATAGCTAGGTGGTGTTTTTGAGACAAACGTTTTCTAAACTGTATAAAGATTAATTTTATTTTGATATTGTCAAGCCTGGATGATGTTCTGATGCCAAATGAAGGTATGGCATTTGTGTTATTTCCATATAAAGTTCTGTATTTTGGTTGAAAAACAGTCGAAAAAGCAGGGTTCAGAGGGTTTGATCTTAACATCAGAGCGTATTGTGCAGAAAACATTTCTCTGTGATGCAATAATGGTGGCTCAGTTGCTTCCGCGAGAAGGTTTTCGCATGGAGATGTTTGAAATACTTCTAGAGCGAGTCTTATGCCTGATGATGAAATGGGTCAAACATTTTTAAATTGGACTTCCTAGCTTAACCATAAACAATGCATCCATATTCTAGAATGAAGCGTATAAATGTTCTATACAAATTGAGGAGGATCATTGTATCAGCACCCCAGTCAGTGTGCAAAATTACTTTAAGTAAATTTAGTGCTTTTAAGCATTTAGCTTTTAAATTCTTGATATGTGGTACAAAAGTCAGTTCTCTGTCAAAGATAATACCCAAAAACTTTGTTTCTTCAACAACTGGAATAATTTTTCCATCCAGCGTGAGTTTAGGGTCATTATGATGACGTTGCAACTGACAGAAAAGCATGCATACTGTATTCGATTTAGAAAATTTTAAACCGTTATTACTGGCCCAATTTTGGAGCTTATTTATATTTTGTTGGAATTGCCTTTTCTGTGGCTTATAATTCGGGATATTGGCACTTGTGGTTGAATCGGGCTGATCCGTCTGAGTTTGCACAAGGATGGGCAGATTTGAGTTTTTTGACACTTTTTGGTGTGCCAATCGATCCCGGAATGGTTTTCTCGATATCAAACGGAGATAAAGCTGAAAGCATTTTAGAACCATCCTTGGACTGAATATGCATGAAGCGTGGAAATTATTCCACTCCACATATTTCTTCATCCGAATCAGACAGTGGTTTGGTACGTTTATTTTTGATTTTTTTTGTTGCATTTGCCATGATTAAGTGATAAAATTTCAGTACCCATCCTCCCCACCCACCACGGAGCCCAACAAGAGGACACTTTTCAAGTGCCAGGGATATACATATGCCATACTCGTTAGATAAAATTACCTGGGATTGACCCATGAAGCTTCCTTTTAGAGTCGGTAAAATTACCTCCCGATTGACCCGTTGAGCCACCGCATTCTAGGATGTCTTCTAAAACTTGTGAAAGTGAAAGCTAAAGGAAACGAATATAGGGGCAACGGTGGTATCAAGAGAGATACAAGAAAGAAAGAGAAGATGAATAAGTAATACAAAAGACCTCCTAGGGCTCGGCGTGACCAGCCGATTGGTCGAGACTGGGCCCATCTTGACCACCCGTCGAAGAGGAGTAGAGGTCAAAGCAGTGTATTGCATCGGAAAAGCCTCCGCTCAACTACCAGGAACCTTTCCTACTCCGACACGGGTCGCAACCCACGGCAAACAGGTTGCCTCTACTTAGTTGCCTTTTACGACACGTGGCGAGGCACTTCGGGCCAGTTCTACTACTCCGAACCCGCAGGGGGTGCATCACCAAGAAATCCAATTATTTCTCAAGGGAATGGTAACTGTGCAATACGGTCACATATCTTTGGTTTCATCAAAAACGTTAAAAAGTTTATATTTGGGGAGAAACACAAAGTTGTACTAGTTCAAACGTACTATTACAAGGATGATATCTAGCGCGCTGAAGGAGCTAATGCTGATGATGACAAATGCTTCGTTCTGGATGCAAACAATGTCACATTTGCTGAAGGACAACGGTTGCTCTCTTTTATGGATAGCGGCTAATTAACATTGTCGTGGTTACGAATGACAATGCACTCGATCACAAGCACAACTGTTGCCACCTTGATTGGCAGATAGCATCGCAATTGGGTGTCATTCTCATAACATGTATTTGTATGTATGTCAAACGAGAGAAATCTCTAATAAGAAAACAACTTATTATTTGACATTTTCAGGGTTAGTGAAGTTTCCTTCATGATAAATGGACATCAAGAACCATCTAAAGAAGAGTTGGTGAATTTAGGAAATAATCATGCTGCACGTGCGTATCATCGGTTGATGACATTATTAAATCTCTCACAAAATGTTCACTCGAGCTTGTATATAGCTCAGCAGCATTCCCAACACTGTACAACAAATGTTATTTCTCGGCTGCCACTTGAATTTATTAGACAATCTGTTGTCATACATTTCCAAGCTGAAGAGGGTACACTTCCAGTTGGTTTTATAATTATAGAGCAATCGTTCCTACACTGTCAGCCAAAACAATGTAGGTGGACTCGATCATGTGCTAATGCCTGTGGCTCTGCAACACATGTCATAGTCGATTCTGTGATGTTGTCACTCCACATTATGCTCTGTCTACCTCTCCTTATACCACCTTGGACACTACCCTGCAGTACTGTTGTGGATAGACTGTTGGCTCTAGTGACTTGGCCATATCATTTCAGCTTCTCATTGACAGTGGTGAGGAGGTCTTAATAATGGCCTACTTTGTGCCTAATGGTGTTGCGCACTTCATCAATTGTGATGTTGTCCTTGTACGAGATGCCAAGGATGGTTCTGTAGCATCTCATTTCAAGTGCCATATGATGTTTGACAAACTCGGAGATACCGAGGTCAAGCTAAGACTAAATACGCAAGAAGAACCATCAGAGAATATGTAACTTAATTACAACCAAACCCATATAGCACGCGCATATCATCGTTTGCTGATATTTATGCGACGTGATCTGAATGTAGATAGTGGGTTGCAATAATAGCAATTAGATTTTAAAAACCTATATCCGATTTATTACCTTTAGTTCGAACATCTCGATTTAGCCAGGCAGGGTGTCTTTGGCATACATTTCCGAGCTCATGTAACTCTTCCTATTGCTCCCTTATTATCTCTAATAACATAGCAATAGCTGTTCTACACAGCGACAAATCTTTGTTACTCAGTGTTGGTGGACAAATGAAGGTAGTTGATGCACCAGTGGAAAACATGCAACAAAACCAGATCATTCGTATTATTATAAATGCCGTATAATCACGTTCGTGTTGCACTGACTCCTGGTCAGATTAAAATGTTGCAGTAGGATTCAGATAAATGTGTAACTAAAGTAACGCTAAAACACGATCAGATGTCCGGCGGTCAGAATAAACTATCCCTGACAGCGCGTCAGATTAAACATTTCAACGATGCAGAAAATATATTTTCAAAAGGTGTTCAGTCTACTCTCCCTCCCTCTCTCTCTCTCTCTCTCTCTCTCTCTCTCTCTCTCTCTCTCTGTCTATCTCTCTCTCTCTCTCTGCGACCATAATCAAAGTCATAATTAAATCAGGTGGTATATTACCAGCTCTCGTAATGTTACCAGTATTGATAGCCACCGCAGTCGTGATTGCCACGGCGTTAGGTGTTGCTGGAAAAGCTACTGCAATGGTATTAAAGAAAGCAGCTGGGAACGGATACAAAAAAGGAAAAGGTTTAAGACTACAAGGGACTCCGTATTCATGGTACAGTGGAAGCGGCCTGAGGTTGTCAGGGACGGGTTACTAACACCGCTGTCAAATTGTGATCTAATGTATGCTGTTATAAAAATAAAAATAACAAACGTCAGAGGTATTTGTATGCGAGATCAATTACCGCAACAATAAATACAGCGTTGAAACAGGAATTAATAATCTTGATAAAAGTAACGGAAGGTCCTAGTGGAATTGTTTATTTCGATTCGTACGGGTCAGCACGTATTAAAGAAAGCAGCTGCGAACGGATACAAAAAAGGAAAAGGTTTAAGACTTCAAGGGACTCCATATTCATGGTACAGTGGTCGCGGCCTGAGGTTGTCAGGGACGGGTTACTAACACCGCTATCAAATTGTGATCTACTGTATGCTGTTATAAAAATAATAATAACAAACGTCAGAGGTATTTGTATGCGAGATCAATTACCGCAACAATAAACACAGCGTTGAAACAGAAATTAATAATCTTGATAAAAATAACGGAAGATCCTAATTGTTTATTTCGATTCGTACGGGTCAGCACGATATATATATATATATATATATATATATATATATATATATATATATATATATATATATATATAATGGAGATAAGTTGATCGAGGATTATAACTGTTTAAGTCGACCCCATACACTATTATACAAGATTTCTAGATGAATTTGAATTCAATGTTTTCTTTCTACAAAATTTCAGAAACTACAGGAGAAAGCAATTTGCTCCGAGCTATGCAAATATTGTGTGGTTGAAGAAGAAAACAAGGCATTCAAAAAGAAGCTAACGTCCCCTTTATTGTATATAAGGTTTCTGGACAATATGTCGCAGATATGTAATTACGCAAAGGTGACTTTTACTAAGTTTATCAGGAATTTAAATTTAATCCATTAAGCTTAAAGATAAAGTTAGTGACACTTCGTTAAACTGAGGTTTGGATAAACAAGCGAACAACAATACGAAAGTATTTTTTAAATATGCGGATACCCATCAGTTACGACATAAATCTTCTATTTAACTCTAAGCACACTTTCAAAGATATCTTAACTCACAAATAATTCGATTTGACAGAATCTGTTCTGGATTTGAAAACTTTCACAGAGCAGTCACGACACTCTTTAAAGAACACGCTTATATTCTAAACGATTGGTTTTAAATACAACACTTTGAAACAATTAAATAACAAACATCATGACATCGGAATTGCAAAACCATTCAAAATCTATCTTTTCTGCACCTGTTTTATCTAAAGAAACTAGTGGCTTCAAAAATCTAAATAAATCAAACTTTTTTTGTAAAGTAGAATCTTTCTTACAAAACCACAAACGTCATATACTTTATCCCTCGTACGAATAGTAGAAAACAATATGAAAGAAAAACGCTAAGAGAAAGAAATATAGATTTGATACTAATCTTAAATCAGTACAAAATTTTTAATCATTTGAATATCATATATAACACAATCATGCTATAACACAAAATGTTCCAAAGAAGATACATTGTATAGAGACGAATAAACTGGAAATCAGAAATTTCCACAAAAATGGTCATCGTTTATCGCAAAGATAACTGCTTACTGTATTTGAGTGTCATAAGCAAGCGGAAGGTAAGTAATGTTTTCGAGTCGAGAACGATTTATATTACCTATACATCTTTACTCTAAATCACGGGCATGAAAAAAGATACTAGTACGTAGGTGGTTTGTTTGTCCATATCAGGTTAAAGAGTTCAAGTTATTCTTCCTAGGTAACAATGCATATACTGTAAATATCGACCGTAAAGCCTAACATTAACACTAAACGCAAATCCTATGCCACTGGTAATTAGGGCATCCGAAACAATGACCATAAAATCAGTCATAGGGTTCTTCAATTGTTAATAAAATAACAATCCCTTTCATAAAACCTAAACATGAATGGTAAATGTAAACACGGATAAGGTATACTAGGCTTTAGACCTTAGATGTAAAAATGACCTTTGTGATATACATTTAGCTTATAAGTGACAAATTATAATTGGCTGCAAGCCCCATTAAATATTTGTTTCCCAATCCATTTTTCCACAATAAAACCCACCACCCAACATCAATGGCGTGCGTTAGCCCACCCGTTTGTAGAAATCATTAAATCATAATCTAACACTAACCCTAAACCCACCACCCAACATCAATGTCGTGCATTAGCCCAACCTTTTCAAAAAAACATTCAATCATTGCACCACATATGCATTATTAAACCTAATGCATCTGGATCCGAACGAACTACGGAATTTAACTGATGGATTGGTTTTCAAACTTGTCCTGTGGACAATACCACTTACAGAGGACTTCAAATGGATACGACGTAGGCTACAAAGATTGTTCAGACTGTAACGACCTTTGGTAAAGGAAATATATTTGAATAAATCATCAATATTCTTTGCATGTAATAAATAAATACAAAATAACCTACAGACATTTACGTTTACACAGATATTTAAGGTACGCTGAAGTAACCTTGTTAGATTGCTGACGAAGAAGTAATAAATTATAAGTTTCAGCAGTTAAAGAAGGCAGGTTAACAAGTGCTAGAGGTTTATATAATGTAAGTATATTTACATCTGATTTAAGTATACTTAGAGTAAGTATACTTACATATGATGTAAATATGTTAACATATGATGTATGTTTAGATTGATGTTAATATATTTACATATGATCTAAGTATATTTACATAGATGCTAGTATATTTACATATGCTGTAAGTATATTTACATATGATGCAAGTATATTTACATATTATGTAATTATATTTATATTGATGTTAGTATATTTACATATGATGTAAGTATATTGACAACAATGAGGAACGAAAAGTTGTACATCGACTAACTTCTCAAAATCTATTGCAATAAAATAAGTACATATGTCGTGCTTTTTTGCATTCACCATTTAACATGTATCGATATGTGTATATAATTTATGTGTAGTTGAATATGGTCCGTGCTTGAAGTTCAAATAGTCATTTATTTAAAATAGTATATTTTCTTAAATTTGAGTTCTAACCTACATCTGATTAACATTCTAAAACTATATGGATAACTCGTGCTCTTTATTGTTGGCATCGATTTGTGCTTTAGTAAATAAGGAAGCTTTATATGACATTATTCCATTCTACTTAGTTAAGTATGTGAACTCATGTACTGATTGAGTCCGATATAATTTCAAGATTTAATGCAAATATGCATTAAAGATGTGGGTTAATCACTGATCTGTTGAAATTGTCGATTTATTTAAAAACATTAATAAATATACCATGCTGATTCATAAAAACTAATTGTACAGTAGGACCTTCACTGTTCAGATTCTTTCTTTCTGGCCAGGTACAATTAAAACTGCACGGGATTTAATTACCAGTGTCTGTGTCTTTATAAGTTTTACATTGTATTTTATGGATTATCGCTGCGGAATGTTTAAATAAAACCAACTAAATCTGGTGGTATATCTGCTTTGTATCACCTATATTAAGACCATACAGTCGTAACTCTATCACACTATTCATATTATTTGAAACAGTCCAAAGCAAATAAGAATCATTAGGCTTATTTACATGTACACCGTATTCAAGCATTTTGTGTGCACAACGCCTCATATAATCACCACCTTTTTATCTTGACACGGCGATTACTTAACTCACATTATCAAGGGGATTACATCAACCACACTGTACAAATAGTCACGGTAATACTTCACATTTTGTCAAGGCCCGTTACTCTTCCTAGTTTAATCTGTTCTGGAAATTGAGAGCAGCTTTCGAGTAAAATATGTGAATGATTGTCTTACAAAGCATTTGCTGTTTATATCAAGCAGTCATCATGCCTCTGTTGTGGTGATTGGGATATCGAGTATAATAACACAGCTTTAAAAGTTTCATAGTATGTTCCAACAGCCTAGTAAATTATGTGGTAGGGAATTATAAGTTAGTTTATTTTGTAGAATGTTACAAGAGGTATTAACTGTTTTGTAGTAAACACTATAATACTCTGATAGGTTGAAATAATAATTATAATACAATGAAAATGCAGCATTTTTATATAAGGTTATGAAAAAAATGAAAACGATGTTAAACGCAAGGATTTTAATGTATTACTGTAATATGACATCCACAAATGAAATATGTAATTATATAAACACGTCCTATTTTGGTTCCGGAAAAATGGCCGTATGTGTTAATTCATCTCCTTGTTTTGGAAACGAGAACATTTAGAATGTTTCTCAGCTGTTTTGTTCCACTGTTAAGACGTCATTTGTTTTTTAATAAACCGCCATCACGTGATCGCCAGTCAGTCCGCTTATACTATGATGGACCCTGATTAATTGCATTAAATGACCACGCCTTGGCTCTTGATATTACATTGTGCTCAAAACTAAACGAAATTATAATACATTCATCATTACTTAAATGTAAACGGAAGCGAAAAATGAAACGTTGTTTCAAAGCTTGTCGGCGTAGAACAGCAAGAAGAATTCCGGTTATCTCCCTTTTGTCTGTGACAGATAAACAATTTAAACGTGTTGCCGTTAATTTTAATACCGTGGTTCAAAATCCTCTTAAATCGTCAAACGTTGTGTCAATCGTTTCACATATACCACTACGTATTGCATTATTTAACGCCCACTCAATAGGATCACCGGAAAGGTGCACATAAATAGTTAATTTTATCAACGACCAGAATATTGACCTCTTTTTACTGACAGAAGCATGGCTAAAACCATTAGGCGATGAACCCAGGTTTGCGGAGATAACACCCATCGATTACTCCATCAAGTCGTTCCCCGCAAATCTGCGGAGGTGGAATTGCTGTCATCACAAAGAATTCCATGCTAAAATGCCTAAAGTACAACACAACCTTCAATTTATGCCACACATCCTTTGAACTAATCCAAACAACATTCACATTGGAATAAAGGTCAGTCGATTTTTTCTGTCTCTACCTACCTCCTCCTACTAGAAGCAACAAGCTGACTTTTTGGCGTAGTTTCCAAATCTTCTGGAGTATGGAGATTCGATAGGAGGCAACCTAATTATTTTCGGAAATTTCAACTTTCATTTCAAGCGATGAACCCAGGTTTGCGGAGATAACACCCATCGATTACTCCATCAAGTCGTTCCACGCAAATCTGCGGAGGTGGAATTGCTGTCATCACAAAGAATTCCATGCTAAAATGCCTAAAGTACAACACAACCTTCAATTTATGCCACACATCCTTTGAACTAATCCAAACAACATTCACATTAGAACAAAGGTCAGTCGATTTTTTCTGTCTCTACCTACCTCCTCCTACTAGAAGCAACAAGCTGACTTTTTTGCGTAGTTTCCAAATCTTCTGGAGTATGGAGATTCGATAGGAGGCAACCTAATTATTTTCGGAAATTTCAACTTTCATTTCAAGCGATGAACCCAGGTTTGCGGAGATAACACCCATCGATTACTCCATCAAGTCGTTCCCCGCAAATTTGCGGAGGTGGAATTGCTGTCATCACAAAGAATTCCATGCTAAAATGCCTAAAGTACAACACAACCTTCAATTTATGCCACACATCCTTTGAACTAATCCAAACAACATTCACATTGGAACAAAGGTCAGTCGATTTTTTCTGTCTCTACCTACCTCCTCCTACTAGAAGCAACAAGCTGACTTTTTGGCGTAGTTTCCAAATCTTCTGGAGTATGGATATTCGATAGGAGGCAACCTAATTATTTTCGGAAATTTCAACTTTCACTTCAACTGTCCTCGAAACGCATACACGTCAAAACTATTAGATTCCATTCATGTTTTCAATCTTGAAAAGTCAGTTAACCAACCCCCATACACCTGGTCACATTTTAGACTGGTTTCTTTATAGACCTCATGATAATATTCTGCAATCCACCCTTGTATACCACGAACTTGCAACAGATCACCTCTGCATTATATGCCATCTCGACGTATCAGTCCCTAACCTTCCACCTCTATTTGCTACTAAGAGAAACCTCCGTATGATAAATATAACCAAATTCATGCATGACATCCAAGAAAACATAACAACCTTCTTACATCCATTAGAGGACTAACTTGATAACTGCCTGCGTTCATTGCTTGAAATACATGTCCAAGCCACCAAATGCAGTGTATCAATAAGAAAATGTTCTCCATGGTATAGCAGTGTTAGGGACCAGCTTCGAACCTGCTAAAATACATCGGCGAAAAGGAGAGAGGCTTTGGCTTTCCACCGACCTCAATATTCATAAACAAATATATAAAGACACTAAGAAGAACGTCACAGACATTGTCCATTTAGCCGAATTATCACACTATAGTACTAATATCACAGAGAGTTCCGGTCGCGTTTGGCGAGCCCAATATGAAATCTACTTCGAGGCCCACACTAAATATATCCCGGAAGATAATTCTCAATAAGATTATTTAGACCATGAAATGCAAAAGCGATATAAACTACTTGTTGTGCTTGTCAATGTATACAATTTGCATTTATGTACCACATTTGGTGCACCTGCATATAAGTAGACGTCGACGATTTGTTCTCGTCGCTGTTGTCAATTAATTAACAGCTGTGAAACCTTTGCACCGAAACATCAAAGATTCGTACAACATTTCACATTTATACAACACATCCGTCCGTCTGTTTCTAGCAATACCCATTTGCTACTTAACCTGAAAATGAGAGTGGTTAAGTGAGACAAAAGGTATTTGCTGGAACCATCTGCTGGTGAGCACGGATGAAATAGTGTTATTAACGATTTCAGATCAGCTGTTCAGCCCCTCATGGAAAACGGCTATGCTGTTATTGATTTTATGATCGACACCAATGTCATATCGTCGGTTGAAGATCTTGATCGCAGTCTTAAAAGTATGCGACAATATTCTGCTTCAGTGACTATCAAATCCATCCCGGATAATGTCACAATGTAGGCATAAAAGCACCGACTTGATCTACGTTACTCTACGATACAGTCAGATTCCCAATTAAAATCAGAGATAACTGCATACGTTTAGGTGTCTTCAATGACGCTGATCCACACACGCTGCGAGATATTCATCAGTCTTGATTTTCTGGCTATATGGATATGAGTAAATTTAAAAAACAATATTTGCAAATGCTCAGAGGGAGCCACATGGGTTTATTACAATCAGTCTACTTGATCCTGGCTTACGATATCGCATTGGTCTCGATACAATGTTTGGTTGAGGGAATTTTCGCCTTCAGCTGCTATTTGTTTGCTTTTTGTCCATCACCACGCTGTAAACAGCGGCTCAGATAATGAAGAACAGCTTGCCACCGGTATATCCGCGACCACCTACGGCAGCATTCAGCAACAACTGGAGGAAATAATGAGATAAACAGGTTACGAACGCAGACTGTAACATTTGTAGTTATGTGTGAACATCAATAACTCTCAAGCAAATATCGTTGTTCGTATGACATGTTAGTTGGACAAATGGACATCTCATCAACAGAAACATACAGGAACAGATTATAATACTTATCAACTGCATCTTCTCAATATTTTAGATCTTGCTTCCATTTGCTTACATTATAAATATGTATGGCTGGATTTGAATTAAGGACATGAATGCCATATCATCCCAATCATTTACTGACGCCATTTTTGTCTACTAGAAAGAATATACCTATGTCATAAGTGTCTGAGTTATGATTACATTATGTGTCAGTCATGACAATGACTAAATTGTGATGTCATGGTAGAACAATACACTGAAGGTCTGAATGATTTAAATCATCTGATTTCATTAATGATCTCGATGACAAAACCTACTAAATAACATTGTAGATGTGCGAAGAGATCAAAATAAATCTAAGTATGAGGCATACTTTTCTATAACTGTTGTTTTAAATTATATATACCTACCTTAAAACGTATTGTTACATATGGGGCACCGAGTGTCCGTGTGGTCTAAAGCGTTATGGATCGAATCTGTCTGCGCGGTCCTCGGCTCAGCCAATGTGGAAAATCATGCCGGTAGCGTCTCGTAGGTCGGTTGTTCTATTCCTGTGTTTTTCCTCCACCGTTAATACTGGCCGACATGTATGGTCTATATTATGCTGAAAATGGCGTTTAACCCTATACACAATATTCAGAAGTGTTACATATACCTTATAAAATGCTCTATGCAGTCGTTCACGAAGCATGATTGAACTGCATTTTTTTAAAGTGAGATGCAATCCTTCTCCTTTGGTATATCTGATATCTATGAAAAATAATTTTACCTAATACTACAGTCTGAAGCATAGGATGGGAGAAGGGGTGTGGTTTTTTCGGCTATTACGATTATGTGCCCTTGGCTTGATTAACATTTTGACCGAGGCAATTACAGACTGAAAAATGTTTGAATTGCCGATCAACCGTAAATACCGTTATGAGACATAGACAGTATTTATAAACAAATGTTTTCTTCACCACTATAATAACTATCAAAATTAGTCTTAGTTAAAATATAAAATCGATTGTCTGTCGTCTCGCTACTATTTCTGCAGCGTGACAGTATATAGCGATGTCTAGCGCTTAGGCATCATCCATAGATATATACCATGATGTCCAAGTCAAATTATCCTGACATCAGGCCGACCAGTCTTAACAGTAACCTCTTAATACTTAGCACCATTCAAGGCAGCTGTTAGTACCATTTTTAAAAGTAATTTGCTTGACTCGGCCGGAGATAGAACCCTCGACCTGTAGCATCCGAGTTAGATGTTCAGATTATCGGACGACCAGACGTCTAGTTAATATACTATCCCTAATTTGAGCAAGGTTCAGTCAATAATGACGTTGGATATATGAAGAATGTAAAGTATCTGCTAGATAAAAATATCTCCGTATGCCCATGACGTTAGTGGAATCAGTAAATAATATTAATATCACATACAAAATAATCATGTGATATCTAGTCAACTTAATGCGGGATTACGATCGATTCTTTCGTATCAGAAATGTATACAATTATTGAAATTCTGCACGAACCAGTTCCAAATAGACCTTAAACAAAATTCACAGTTTTCACTTTAAAATTTACAACAAAATCTATTAAATTTACTTCAGATCATTTCCCAATAGTTGCACGAGTAAATGTTTTTTAAAATTATTGATTTGAAATGAGATGATTATAAATATGGTTTCGACCGCGTCAAAGTTTATCTTTGTTATTTCATGCAATTTGATTCAATTGTATCAACTATGTCATCTGGCCATTTTCTATTCGGCTGATAAATCAGCCCTTGACCCGTTACAATTTTGATATTAGGGTGAGGGGCTGATTTCACGTATTCATTGAAACCTGCAGTTGATTCAGACACTTTTGTCTGCACGTATCAACGTAAATTTCACACACTTACCGGTATTTTTCGCGGCTGTTAAGCTCCCGTCGGCTGAAGGGTTCTTTTTGCGATATGTACATCATATTTCCGAATCAAATCCTACGTTTGACAACTTGTAGATCCAAGCAGAATAACACAACCCTACAATACCGTTGACATTTAAGTTTCGTGATCACCATACTAGACAGCAACCAATCCGATGCGACTTCCGCTCGTTCGCTCATTCGAAACACTCGGTACGCTTGGTCATGTGACTCGGCTGTAGCAACGTGAATGTGACTATCACGTGATTCAAGTAGACTCCGAACAAGACAGGTAAGAAACATTCTTAGTAGTACCATTCTCGTACAGTTAAGTTAACGCATGATTAGAACGAAATGAACGCAAAAAATGAAACAATGGCAGAAAATACATGCTCGCTTTGTGGTGTTCACCTGGGCGCTAATCGATCCAACAAAGTTAATTTGCATGGAAAACTGAAGAGACAGACAGAAACAGCTCAAGATGTGCTACATGATCATTTTGGGCCAACATTTACTGCAGACAGAAGTGCATATATATGTTAAGCTTGTTCTACTGTGATTAGCAAGGTGAAATGACAACTTCCAAGTTATAAGGGTCCCAATAATGTTGTATTCAAATCCAATTTTAAAGATTCAAAACAAGAATATAAAAAAATTACAGCACTTGTTTACAAAAAGTAGTGCCACTTTTTCTTTATTTTTTCTTTAGTAGTGAAATTAATAATTAAATAATTGTATTCACTTAATAATCAGTATGACACCCAACATTAGGAAAATCTCCTTAAACAGTGTTGACCTTAAATCATAATGCCTATGCAGATTCCATATCAGAAACATATCTCTCTCTCTCTCTCTCTCTCTCTCTCTCTCTCTCTCTCTCTCTCTCTCTCCTCTCTCTCTCTCTCTCTCTCTCTCTCTCTCTCTCTCTCAATGTTATTTGTGATCTTTGACAGTAAATTTCAAATACATATATTTTGTTAGAAAGAAAAACAGTAGTGAAAGGTATCAATTGATGCTTGAAAAGAAAGAAAGATAAAATGTTGATTAAAGTTTTGTATGGTTTTAAGAACTGCCCAATTCCTATAAAAACTATCAACACATTTGTGATATTTTAATAATTATTATATAGATCAATAAATAAAGATAACAGACTTGAACTATAATATCTTGAATTAACTATTTGTAAATAATAAAAATATGTCATACAGTTTATTAAATTAATACTATAATTCAAATGAGATATTTTCATTTAGTTCTTTAACAGATAATTGTTATCTGTGATGGATACAGCACAGATTGCCAATAAATTTTGATGCGTTTGAACAGGTAGTCTCTCATTAACATAAATAACAATATGCAATATATTGCTAACAACATAATATGCTTATTCATGTCAACATGTACTAAATGCATTATCATAAATGATAATAACATTAGCGCAGTTTAACACATCTTTTGATTTTACTACATCTCCTATTTGCAAATTATATTTCTTTAATACATGAAGTTTAGGTTGGATTAAAACTGCCATTGTTTTTCCTTCCAAAAAACAAAAAAAAATAACTTTTATTATCACACTCAACCTGTTCTTTCTATTGTATACCTTTTACCCTGGGATCTGATGTTGATGATATATGCACCTAAAAAATCAGGGAAAATTTATATTAAAGACATGTATTCAGAATATATTAAGACATAACCTCCAGGCTTAGGTTAATCAAGCTTGAATTAGATTTTTAGACATAATATTACTTGCTACTATCCAGAACTACTGATGCTAGGTGGCCTCACACATCTTCAACATGAAAATGATACTAGGCACTAATATATTTGTTTGGCTTTATTAACTGTTATGATATAATCTTGCTAGACATTCTACAGTCTTTTAGACTGCACATATTCAAATGTATTTATGTGGACTATCACTTAGAACAATTTGTTTAACTACATGCTGTTATTAACATATAACATTTTAATCTCACACAACAACTTACTGTACTTGATAGGAATTACTAATTTTCAAATAAATATTTCACAATTAAAAATTCTCCTTTTTAACTTCCAGAAAAAATGTAAAGGTTACTATAAATAAGAAGATGAAGCATATATCCTATGCAGCCAGCCTCACTAAGAAAAGCAGACATGCGACTGCACTTCATCATCTCCTGCAGAAAAGTAAGACATTTAAGATGGCCCTTCTGAAGGTAGTGGGGGACATAATTAAGAAGGAGATGAAAGCAGTATGCCACCCTGCCTTTAAGTCAGTATGGCGAGCAAGTGGTTACACTTACTTACAGATAAGCAGCTACAACTGGCAGAGAGTCCTTGCTGAAAGTGAAGAGAAATGCCCTGTACTGTTGTCATTGCTGAAAGCAGCAGGAAGTAAAAGCAAGACGGAAAAAAGCTTTGCCCATGGAATTCATTGGCTTGCTCCAAACATAGGAGCTATCATAGGCCAGATAGTCTTCATGAGGAATCCTGGTCACATGAAGCTTTTGCAACAGATGGTTGGGGTGGAGATGTGGCTTGCTGGTTGTTCAAGAGAAGTAAGTTATAATTGCTAATGATGAAACCATCTATTTTTCAGGAAGTAGAGCAGGTCAACCTGAGATTTTCGCTTGAATCCCTTGAGCTCCTGTTTTTAACAATATTAATATCATGCCAACAGATTTGTGAAAGGATACATTTTCAGGGCAATAATTTTTAAAAGTGACTCTCCGTCACCATTAAAAAACAATAATGTCTGATCCAAAAACAGTTGGAAATATTCCTCACACTGAAGCAGTTGTCTAATTTAATTAGATCTTGTATATTTATCAGTCAAGATTTAATAAATAGATATTGTAATAAACTTATTCTTAAATTGAATTTGGTATATTCTAACAAGAAATGCAAACGATCACAAGAATAAAGACATAAAATTAAATGTTAAATATATAACCATGCATTAATAACCTTTTTATATTTCACAGGCCTTTGCTAGACTGAACCATCTGGGACTATGCCTGAGCATACATGCAGTCAGGAGATGCATCGACATGATCCGTCGGCAGTATGCAGATGACCTCATGCAGCAGAGGTCACTCCTGACAGACAGAGCACCACAGGCCAGGAGATGCCTTTTTGACAATGATGAGCCTTGTAGGTATCATTATTAATTGGGAACAGAAATTTGCATTACATAACTGAATTGTTAATATCATCTACTTCCACCACATAGGTAGTATTTATCGAGGAGAATTAAATCTGTGTGAAGTTACCAAATTGTTAAGCATTCATTATTTAGTAATGTGTGTAGTTAAATTATTTATATTATTCAATTGTTTTTGTTACTTTCAGTTTTCTGCATAAGACCAAATTTGTACTATGAATGGATTTATGAATACAAATTTAGTTCAGTATATGCAAATGATAGATTCATTTAAAATTACCACTTTTCGGTATTGTATAAGAAATACATAAACACTGTCAGTTGTGGTAAACCCATATTTTTTTGGTTAGTATGATTTCTCAATTGAATTTGTCTTCTCATTCGTTTTTATATTCTTTTTCCAAATTTTAAGTAAGTTTATTCCGGTATTGCTTCTACTTTATTAGTCGGTGAGGAGGTCGGTGTGAGGATGTTGGATGAGACAAGAAGCACTGACATGTATTATACATTAGAGCGGTATTCCCTGTCTGACTCAAATGATGACCAGGTCAGCAGTACAGATTTAATGGAGGATACCATACATTGTGAGTAGGTAGTATAATATGTATGAATCAAATCCTTTCTTACCATTTCGCTATCAGATTCATTTACTCAGTTGTATAAATATTCAATTTTTTAAACTTCAAACACACACACACACACACACACACACACACAGTATGAAATATTGTCATTTTGAAATGAATATTAATTAACATTTTCAATAGAAAGCAATTCCATATCATGGTAATTAATATTAATATTTTTTCCATGGGATATAATTGACATGTTTCATTATCAGATTGGACATTTAATCATAAAAGCACAAAAGTAAGATACAGAGTCATGTCAAATCACATTTTATTTTATTGCTCATCAGCATAAAATAAATATTAAGTAAAATTCAGATTGAATTTAAAGGAATCCATGACTATTATATCCAACTTCAAAAATGGCTCTAATAAACAGTATTGGATGTATTTTGTTTTAAGTTCTTTGACATGATACACTAAATGAAACATGGAACAAAAATTAATTTCATAAGTTTAAACAAGCATAAGTTAATAACCAAACAATGATTTCAGATGGTTTCTCAGATACAGATGACAATGAGATAACAATGGTTCCCATGGGGTACACTTTGGTATTTGATAATGTGAACCAGAAGACTCGTGCCCGCTACAGTACACGGGAACATGGAAATCAGATGTTCAATATGGTTCTGGCTTATGCAGCAATTGACAGAGTACCTTGTATGGGTCTTTCTGATTACCCTCCATCACCCATGGACATCATGCATATCCCAGTTGAGTCATTCTACCCAGATCATGCAGACTACCAGCTTTTGAGGTTTGTTATGTATATTGATATTGTGCATTTAACTATTGTCCATTAAAGTAGAATGTAATAATCATTTGTAAACAACATATTAGATACCTAACATTTTGTCCCCGATTTTAGATTATATAATAACTTATTGATCATTAATAAGCAACATGGTTAATTTCAAGTTCAGGACATTACTTGTTCCCTTTGAAGAAACCATGGATAACTGATTTTGTTCAAGCTAAAACTTATATAAATTCCATTGTAAGTGATATAGACCCAGGGTTATTAGTAATTTTCCATATTCAGATACTAATTACCTTAAGATTTCAAAATGTTCAGCAATGTCTCACTGCCTTCATCTGCGAATAATGTTGCACTTGACTTATAATGGTCACATGGTGCAAGGAGATTGGTGTAGATAGACGGTAATTCAAGCCCTTCATCAATGTTTAGGTCATGTGATCAACATTTAGTTACCATTGATTATGAATTATCTAGAGCAAGGAAGCAACGTTTTCAATTAGATGTAGGGTATATTGTTGCGTTATAGTCAAGTCACAGTCTGTAAATAACTTTAAAGTAAACAAGATTTTATCATTCCTGTTTAAAGTTCAGCACTACAATAATATTTTGCCATGTATAATTTTAGAGGAATCATTTGTTTAAAAACAATTAACATTCTGTATCATATCATTGGGATACATAAATCAGCTCACTCAAAGCTACAAGCACAACAGCACATCCAATACTCAAATTCATTCCAAACATTCTATACTTTTGGACTTAAAGTTCTAATTTAAGTTTCACTTTGTATTCCAGGTAATTAATTATTATTTGAATTTTAGTCAACTGTTTGAATTACCTGTTCTCTGTTACTTTGTTTAAGACCATAGAGTCATAACAGGTTCATTAGCTGATTAAATATAGAGATAATTACATATGCATTCATACTTACATATAATTTTCTGTGGGAGGAAAGTACATGCATGATATTACGCCCCCCCCCCCCCCATGTGCAAATAAACCTGTAAAGGTTGTTATTGCTTTCATTCCTTATAGTTGTGCACTATAATATTTGCAAAGAATTTTAAACTAATATTAGTGTAAGTTTCTTGTAATTATATTAGTGTCAGTTTCTTGTAATTAGAAAAATTGACATGAAAAGAGAAAAACTGTTATCGATCTTGAATTTAGTATGTTATGTAATTAATACTGAAGAGTTCATAGGTACAGATACCATCGAACTTCTATATTGCACTTTTTTTTCATAAAAACTGTATTTGTTTTACAGATATGAATTCGTTATATTAGTGCAAAGAATACTGGTGCAGGAAGAACCATTCAAATGCCTCCAGGATAGAATGCAGGCCCACATCCCCCATAAATATTCAAAAGAACTTGGACAGAAGAGCAAAGTTGTAAGTATATATATATATATATATATATATATACTTCGCGACAAATTAAGAACATATATTATTTACATTAGAGCTGATCAAAGCAAAAATCACCTTGCAGTTAGTTATGCAGTTCCCAAATTGAATACTTTTCATCTTTTACATTGGTTGGTGTCCTTTGGTACTGAGGAAGAGAAGAGGCCCTTTTCCAGTAATGTGATAGGCTTGATGTCTTAGAAGAAAGTTTTAGATAGTTTATTTGAGGATATTAATTTAATAGTCACTTAATGTTTGTAATTAATTTTATTTTATACAAGCCAGTCTGAATTATTATTTGCATTTGATTGTACTTAATTAAATACAAACTAGTCTGAATCAACCATTTTTGGCACAGAGAACCATTTTGTTTTGATTATATTTTAATGTTTATTTACACAATAATAAAACTTCACCAATTTTTTTTTTACAGATTTCCCTAGATATTTTGGCAAAGGATGAGACCAAAATTGCAGATATGGTTGATATCATGGTAGAATATCAACAATATGTCCCAGGTAGATTGGACTCGGACCCAATATCCTGTATTCTTTATGGGGATGCCCTCAGTTGTGAAAGGGCAAATGATGCACAAATTGCGAGAATCAATGGGGGATCCAAGTGGGACTAATTACAAGAGCTTGTTCCAGCAATACAGGAGTGGCACAAACGTGGCATACTATTAAAGGTAGGAATAGGAAGCAAACAATATATGCGATTGCTATTTAAAATTCAGTTTCCACAAATTTTAATTGTTGATATGCTTTTTCTAGTATTTGAATATCTTTTGATCAGAAGAAGTACAATAGTCCTTGTTATAATAAAGGATCAAGACTTAATTGAAATGAAATAAATTATAGATATAAACTCCCTATGCAAAATTATATTATATGCCCATGGATTCATGTGGCCTCATTTACAATTAACTAATAATATTGAGGACTGCTTATCTATAGCATTATTTACATTCTGTACAAAGAAATGAATATGATATGAAAGCTGAATGGAACTTTTTTCATTCTCGAGATGTGTAAACTAGAATGCCTTAAACACCGTTATTAAATTTAATATTGTAAGAAAGCATTTAAAAACTAATCCACATTCATATATTTGAAATAAAATTATTATTTAGTATTAAGTACAAGTATAACACAAAATTTTTATATTGGGATGTTGTTTTGTAAATTAATTAGACAATATTTGCAGAGGGTGCATGCTGATTCTGACTTGTCAATTCATCTAGTAAAACTCCCTGCCAAGGCCTTAAAAACATACTGGAAGGACGTTTGTTCAACATTTTCTTGCATATGCATATATATCTAATCCTATTTCCAAGTCATTATAAACAAAATCTCCAGATGTACCAATCTTACTTTTGACACATTATCATACCCAACAAATATTTACAATATATAAGTAGTGCAGACCCAAAACCTTTCTTTTGCAGGATACATTCAAGCTGTTATATAGACTCCAAAGTGCATGTGATATGAGTCTTTTATTTTATATTAGAAACAGATACAGGTACCACAATGTCAACAGCAAAACCAGCTCCTGCTTCAATTATGCCACCGATTTACTACGCTTTGCTACAGAGGCCTATGTCATAGCCAGTTCAAGATCAATGATAGACAAAGACCATATCCCAAAGACATTGTAAAGTTATAGTGCTATTTTCAGTCGATTTGCAAAGAAAGTGGCAACCTTAGGATTCCATCTTCCAGAGCTACAAGACTGTAATGCTGATTCCAGCTATTGTGGCCTGTGCCAGTTAGAGAGTGATACTGAAGAGTTTATATGTTGTGATAATTACAGTTGTCCTAAAGGAAGATGGTTTCATCCCACATGTTTGGGGTTAAGTGACAATGATGTCCCAGCTGGTGAGTGGTTTTGCTCTGGACAGTGAGAGGTCATGTCAACAAAATGTAACAAAGACTACAAATCAAAGCAGGATCACGTATTTGAATACTCCAAGGCTCTTTTATGGAGAGGTCTAGGAGAAATGGCCCATCATGATGCTATCAGGGAAGGAGATGGAGATAGAATAATCAGCCACTGGAGGAATGATATGATAGAGTTCTTTGATCAGCACCACCCCAAGTACTTTGTATGTGGCTATAATCTTTTAAGTGCACTAAATGTTGGAGTGTCCTCTCGTCTGGCACACCAACTTCGATGGAACAGAACAGTTAATACTGCAGGGAAAAAGGGACACAATATTGAAATGGACATGCAAATGGAATTTTTCAACGGAGAATACAAGGAGGCTGTCAAGACCGCCAGTGGAAATCTGACTGATGACACCATAGCTAGACACAGCCAGATGGTGGGGATAAAGAAAACGCTTCAGTGTGTTTTTGATCACAAGATACTTAACCGTGGCAATTTCAAAGGAACAAAAAAGGTGTTGTGAGGAGGAGTGCAGATATCGAGGACCTTGTGAAAATCCTCTTAGACAACAAATGCTGTGAGTTAATCTCAGGAAGATGTCACTCAGCGTTCCCTGATATTCATTCTCTATCAACATTTAATCAAATGGAAGAGTTTAAGAAAAGGATTCAGAAGCATCTAAAGAAAATGAGCAGAAGACTGGAGATTATAGTTGGTTGAGACAACTTTATTTGCAACATTAAGTATATAAATTCATACTCTTCTTAATCTAATAATACCCAGTGTTATAACAAGTGAGTTATGGATGGCTTTTGCAGAGAAAACATACCAGACTTGTTGGTTTACACCATGTTATATCACATAAATCAGTGTATCCATCCAACACTTTCCAATGAACACTGGCAAGATTTAAATATCAAAACAATGAAAAGGACAAAAGAAATTATTATAACTTCATATTAATCCTATTAATTAAAAAAATGATAATGTCATACTGTCAATAATAATCATAATAATTTTTATCAACGACTCCTCAATTTCCTGTTACATAATACTTTAGATCATCACAAATCTTGCTCCACAGCTTTTATGGTCACACTTAAATCCCCTTGTTTGAATACTGTGCAGTATATAACTATATAATTTATATCTGTAAAATGCAATAATTATTACTTTTATGTATATTACTTCTTATAACTTCGATGTTCTTTTGTTACGCACTATGACATCTTTTTTATACCGCATGATGTATGGATATGTATCTTGGGTCAGTGGCCTGAAACACAAATAAATATTATTAGTATCACCAACACAACTCGCCCAATCGATTATCACTATTCTCACATACAAATAACTCCTACCTCAATAAAAGAGCAATGTCATTTTATCAACATTTCTTAAATTCACGTTACTTTTCTCTTGATGATAGGGAAAAGAGTATATATCAGGCTTTCTCCGAATCCGGTTGGTAAAAAAGCAATAACATGCTTTCCCTCAACTAATTTTAATAATGCTTCTTGTTATTTCGCCTTTAATCTCACGTCATAGACCAATTCGTGAAAAACACCCGCAATCATTTCGTCCATCATACTTTGGCGCTTTCCAGCATAACAACAGAGTTACATGACCAAGCGTACCGAGTGTTTCGAATGAGCGAACGAGCGGAAGTCGCATCGGATTGGTTGCTGTCTAGTATGGTGATCACGAAACTTAAATGTCAACGGTATTGTAGGGTTGTGTTATTCTGCTTGGATCTACAAGTTGTCAAACGTAGGATTTGATTCGGAAATATGATGTACATATCGCAAAAAGAACCCTTCAGCCGACGGGAGCTTAACAGCCGCGAAAAATACCGGTAAGTGTGTAAAATTTACGATGATACGTGCAGACAAAAGTGTCTGCAGATAATTGCAGGTTTCAATGAATAGGTGAAATCAGCTCCTCACCCCAACATCAAAATCGTAACGGGTGAAGGTCTGATTTATCGGCCTAATTTTATATTAACCATGATATTCGTTAGAGTTTAAAGTCTGTGTCATCATTCTACTCCACATTCGCACTTAATATATGCATTTTCATATTTGGTTCTTCCAATAAAGCTACATCCAACTTGATCCATAACATTTAAAAGAAAGAATTCCCTTATTTCGCTTTGTTTAGAATGATTCTCTCCATTACGAATAAGTGTATCACCTTTGACATAGGGCAATTAAACAAACGTATAATCAATCAGTTGTTCAACCTTTTAGTTCCTTTTACCAGCGTTTTTTTCACTTCGCTCTGACACTTATGTCATTAGACTACCATAGTACTGGCAGGCGATTCTTTGCAAGCTCATTCGCGTAACAACTAATCTGTCGATATCTAAAGGCAACGTATAAGCTTTGGTGTAAGTGGTATAGCTTTCAGGCAGTTTGCAAGTGAAACCTTTGACAGTCTTCGTCTCATTTTTCTTTATCAGGCGAGAAAATAAAGCAGTAGAGTACATTGCCATCTTTGCAGCTATATACAGAAGGGGTTGAATGTTTTCTTTCCTTGCGATTTTTAGTTGGCTGTGCAGTTCATCATTCTATTAAGAACAAATAGATGTTGGAATAGTTAAGGATATACCACATAAAATACTAATTAAGGATATACGATGTATTAGTTATATATAAATATCTATGCCAAACTGCATCATTTTTGGAAACCATAAACTGAAGATTTAATATGAAAAAGCATATAAATGTTGGTTAATTGTAAGAATCGTTGGATATGTTTTGATGCTTTGTATAATTAAAAAGATATAATTTAGTCTACCTAATGCTTTAAATTAAGGATGGTCTACTTAATCATATATGCTAATATTCTATTATATGATTAATATTATCCAAAATGTGTCATTTGGGAGACCATAAAAAACGACACAGTTTGCAAATGTTTTATCCCCTTTGAATTAACTGTGATTTCTTTAGAACACAAATATCCCACCATCTCCCAAGATTGGCCCAAATGTTATGAATTAATGGTGTTTATTAAAACATTTGGCCTGGTATTAGCACCAATGATTATGTACCTCAGCCTCTAAACGAGACATCCTTCAAGACAACAGGTAATTCACTTTTTCAAAAGAGCGATCACAGACTATAATGCGACTATGCAAATGATAAGCACTAATGCTTGAGTCAATGATAAGTAATTAACATCATTCATGTAAGTGGTCATGCATTCAGTATAAGCAAAACTGAAATGCTAACGTTACAATAATACAATAGTTTTGTGGGTCAACAGTTTTTAATGCAAACCGAGCACAACCCAGGTTAACACCTGTTATATATATTTCATTTATACTGTGTGCTCAACTTTTATCAAAGGTTGTGGATTCTGAAGCAGTTGCGTAATTGACATTGTACATGAATTGTGAGTTTTTAAACAGGATATTACTATACTTGAGGTTTAAGATTAAGTCTTTGTTTCAATTAAGCGGTTGTTTTGTTGTTAATGTGATCCTCGTTTTTGTATGTTTTTTGGTCAAGTGAAAATTTGTATTAATTGGGAGTTGATAAAGAATTAAATTATTTTTGTTTGAGATGGTTTGCAGCAAAACTTTCGAGTTTACTGTTGTGCTATTGAAATCATTATTCGAGGGTAATTATTTCAATTATTCATTGGATTTACTCATTGTCTTTGGTTTAATGCATTCTTGGACTTTGGTGAATTCATTCGAATACATTCTGGATTGCATCATTGGAATACCAAGACGTACAAGACTATTGGTATATCATGGTGTTTTGTGTTTATATCCACACCCAGTCACATTATCCTGACACCAGGCCGACCAATCTTAACTCTAACTCTCTTATTGCTGAACGCCAAGCGAGGTAGGTGCTTGTAACATTTTTAAGTTTTTGGTATGACTCGACCAGTGTTCAAACCTGCGACGTCCCACATCCGATACGGGTGTTCTTACTAATAGGAAACCAACAATCTGGTATATCAATTCATTCAAGGAAATTGCAATTTATTTGGAATATTATTTTCTGACATGTGAAAGCACATCTAGAATTATTTGAAATTTAATTTGAATTTTCATTTTGTGTTCTAGGGAGATAATTGCTTGTTGAATTGTAATTAAATTGTAGGTTTGATTTTTGTCTGTTTCATATTTTAAGATATATAGTTTTAATAAACTGTATGGCCGTAGGTACATCATTAGCAAAATAAAATGTGGCTCAAGACAAACTTCACAAACTTTATTTAAACGAGTCACCACAAATGATTCATTGTGTAAGATGTCAGCTCACCAGAAAACTGGCAACAGTTAATTTTATTATTACTGACACACCAGCAATAAAGTAATTTTCTTTGGTGATTGTTTTCAATTAATTATATGTACAATCACTGCTCGAAATGTAGCAGACATATCTCTGCTATACAACTGGCATGCATCACCCAGCACCAAACAAAGGGGTGGTTTGTAAAAAAGACCAATATTTATAAATCAGTCTATTCAAGTCCTTACTAGTAATCAAAACTAATCTTGAAACTAAAGGTTGTTCAAATGATTGGGTAATTACTTATAAAATCAGTAAAAAGGGGCCATCATGGTCATGGAACTTGGTGGTGTTGTCACAGCATCATCACACAATTAACTGATTGTTAAAGTATGTTGCCCATTTCCAATAAAAAGTACTCTATTATTCAGGGTAACAGGGAAGTCTTACTATTCACAATGGCTATAAAGTACATAAATGAAAGTGATGCAACTACAACAGATAATAAAAGGCTCATTGTTTTTAAATGCACACTTTTGCTTGATGAAGTGTTATACCTTTCAGAGTAAGGATGAAATAGAGGTCACATAAATATAGCATTGTTTTGGAAAATGTAGTACTAGGTATTTAAACCTTTAATTACTCTGAGCCAATAAAATCCAGAACTAGAAGATTTATCAACCAAGTTAAACTATTCAAGAGAATGATTGTTTAAAAGTTAATCAGTTAAAATGACTTAATCACAAATAGTTACTTTAGATCCAAACTAACTTCAAAGTTATATGGTGTACTACTTTATAAACAAGGATTACATTTTCTGTAAAATCAACATGTCTGCTTGTAATGCAATACACCAGTCCTCAAGGGCTGGCATCATTTCTTAATATATAAAACAAAGATTGACAATCTTCTATTTCTCCTCTTACCTAATTAAGATCTAAACCAAATATTTCAAGCTACGCATAACCGTGTTATAGTTAAGCACCAATGTTCAGCTCACAGAGTCAACATTTTAGACTACAAATTTGACTCGATACTGTTGATAAGAAATGGGATTCTTCTTTCTAATTCGGATTTCTTACTATTTCCACTACATTTTTCATATTTGGACATTTATGCAGGGGTGAGAGATCTGAACCAAATGTCTACTGAAAAATTGGAATCACTGCCACCTTACAGTAGTGGCATCTGCTAGCTGCTCATCAGCACTCCTAGCAAATTTTATAAAATGTTATTTGAAAATGAATTATTTTCTAAGTCTTATGTATATTTGATTTAAGTAATTTATTTTTGTTTTAATTGTTTGTTTGTCAGATTCAAATTTGACATTTTGAGTTAAAAATTCATTCATTGGGAGATATTTTTAAAGGTGGGATGACCTGTACTCTACAAATAAACACCAGATGTTGACGTCATTTCTGACCATGCTTCAAAGTTTGTTAACAGGCTTTTAAAAAGATTACAAGGACATTATGGAGCTTTGTTGTAAACATCTTTCTATTTTTCTGTTCTTGAGAGTAAAAATAACTGATCCTCATGTGGTTCATACGGTGTGCACAATATGTTTTTGAACGTAAATTTGTTCTAAAGATTCTAGAAGATCATATGACCCTTTCCTTGTTTACGTTAAAACAAGTATATAAATTATGTTTTGGAGCGAACTATTTTTTAGAAGGTGATCTGTAAGAATACTAAGTTGTGTTGTTTTGAGTTATTTTAAATAACTTTGCACAAGATGATTTATTTTGTTATTTATTTGGAAAACAATTGTGCTCATTGAATTTCATAATAACAGAACTGACTTCATCACGTGACATCGTCTTCCATCTTGGATGCTTCGCTAAGATTAAAACATGGAATTATTAGGACATTTTATTACCAGGACTTTTGCAATTTCACTAGTGGATTATATTTATAATCTCTTTAGAAATTTCTTTAGTCACGTTCAGTCAATCCTACATCTGTCTGTAACGATAATCAAGATATCGTGTCTGACTTGATCAAATATTCGGTTGAAATCCTATATTATTTTTACCCCCATAGCAACAGAGGGGACGCGACAACATAATTGCGTCTCTAAGGGAAACTTTGTTTTGTCGTTTTTGGATTAAGCCTTGGTTTGCCAAATAGACGCTTCCATAAAGTTGTCGTATTCACCCTCTCTGCTTCTCATAGTGTCAGTATAATGTGACTGGGTGGTACATTATGGTACATGTCTGCGACATGATGCCCCAGTTGTTTTGTTTCATCAAGATTGTTACTGTTAATATTTATAATAAAATTATCAATTCTTACTCAATATTCATTCCTTATTGGAGGGTAGATGACATGCTTTCAAAGAAAACTTAATGCAAGATTAGATATATGTTCAACTTTCAAAACTTACATTAGTAATAATAGAAATTAATTACCTTGTACATATATTACAAAACATGTCGACAAATTAATTCATAAGACGTACTTCCGGTTTTTAGTAAATTTCAATTTCAGTGATATATTTGTTTAAACTGAATTTCAATATATTTTTATAAATGGAAAATTACCAAGTTGGTATACAGTGTAGTGCACATTATACCATTTGTATTTAAAGTATGTATGTTAATAACATAAGTTTTAGTTTAATAAATAATGAAATCTCAGTTTTAGAGCTGCCTGTAAACCATACAAATGTACAAGGAAATTCACATCTACAGTTATTAATGTTTTTGATACAGTCTTATCTATACTACTTTTAAATAATTGATATATGCTTCTCTGGAAACAAATGAATTAAATATAGAACAGAATTATAAATAATTACTCTTTAGAAGTATACTGTTGTACATAATAATTAAGTTGTATATTATCTTCATGAGATGGAATTTTTATTAGCAATACATGTAAATAAATGTTTAACCTATCATAAGAAAAACATTTGCAACCACAAGCCTTTATCCATCACATCTAACTTCTCGATATGGATAATGGCTGTTACAAATTACCCGTTTTCAACACTGTCAATTGAAAAATGGATGAACCATAACAAACCTTATTGTAAGTAATTTATTAACGTGACATTCACCTTGTCAGTGGAAAATGGCAGAAGTAAAAACCTCATGGAGGTCTTTCAAATGTACACTTGCCAAGTGTATAAATTATGAATTGAAATCAATCAGTACTTGGCATTGTGCAGAATCAACCTTTACAAGAACAAAAATTAGAAAAATATATCCATATTAGAAATTTGAAAAGTGTTTAACTGGTTTCTGAAGAATTAGCAGCTGTGATAAATATTTAAGGTAATGAAATCATGACTTTGTTCTAAACTTATATTGTTACAGGTTAGACCCTGATTCATGGACGGATGCTCCTAGTTTACTTTGTAAAGAGCCACTGTGGTCTAATCCAGGATATTTGCTGATTATTATTAAGTTACTGACATTAGTTTGCGCACATACTGGAACAATCGCATCCAGTAGGCTTTGAGTTTTGGTTAAATCATGGAGCTTGTGACCATGGTCTATCCACAGGGGCTCGTATCGTTGCTTGCAATTGACCTGTCATTTATATACTATGTACTTATTCTATAGTACATGAATGAAAGGTCAATTGTAAACAACGATACGAAACCCTATGTTGTTGTTACAGGTTAAACCCTGATTAATGGACGGATACTCTAATTTGCTTTGTAACGACCCCCAGTGCCACGGAACACGTTTCAGCCATTTCTTTATCCATGTGTATGCCATTGACATTGAGTAACAAGTAACGCTACATACGAATTTACAAAAGTAAGAAAATTCCCTGTAACATTTAATCCACTTACCATATGAGATCGGCCTAGCATCGTCATGTCACTGCAACGCCACTACGGTCTTCTAGTCGCCCTTTTTTTTAGCATATCTGCACATGCACGATACGGTAGTCTTAACTGACACGGCGGTTGATGTTCAAATTGGCATCTTTGTGGCATACCTTTTATTAAACAAATTTTAATACACCAGCTCTCGTCGGTTGATTTTCATATATGATCAAGAAATGACAACTAATAAGTATATCAAACATCAGTTTGCAAGAATATGGCAATGTTTTGTTCCATTAAGTGTTTTTATATGTGGGCTCGTAAGGCTGGTTAATCGGCATTATCTGATATATATTGCCAAACTTTAGTACGAATAAAAGATAAGTAAAGTTTTAGATAAATGTAGGCAACAACTTTAATATTACAATTTTATCACTAAAGATGAAGTAGAACCATAAGAGAATCAAACTAATCAGTAGCTAATTGGATAAAAACTTTCCAAACTTAAGGAGACCAGGTTTCGGTCGCCCTATAACTACCGTCTACATAAGGCTGAAAATTATTGTTAGTTGGTCTCCCTTAGTTGTATTTCCGGTTATATATATATATATATATATATATATATATATATATATATATATATATATATATATATATATATATATATATATATATATACTGACATATAATTACCTATGCCGGCGCTGATTGTTAAATCCTAAGCGTTTGATGGTATAAGTTTCAATTATTACGTGCATGTTGTTTGGAGTAGAAAGGCTTTCTGATGCCAAAACGTTATTATATTCTCCTAATTCGAAACCTTAACCTTAAAACGTAACCTAGCAAGTGCAAGGTTACTTTAACCACTCAAAAGATACAAAGCTAATCAAACATTTAACGAAACCTTGAAACCAAAACACGAAAGGTAAATATGAAACGATTTTTTTCTCCTGCAGTTATGTGCTAAGATGTATAGATGCTTTGCATTTTTATTTGCTAGAGTTGTCTGAAAGAAATACTCTTTGTCATACATTGTAAAAGGGAGATACAATCATATTGCAGTTCTAACAAGTAAATATATATTTTTATTCTGTAGTTTAACATCATTTTTTAAATTTAATATCACGCAGATAATATCTTTCACCAAAGTTTATTTGCACAATTAAATTTGCAAATGAGTATTGATTTTGTAAAATTTACTAGACACCCCTGCATGTTCTTATTTTTATTGAATGTCAATTATTCTAAAGTGCATTTCTCTGAATTCTTGCTAAATGGCAACGAATCTGTTTCAAATCTTGCCAAGAAAAGAAATTTACCTGCTTTCTTTCTAAGTAAATGTTATAAAGACCTCGTTGAGTATATAATTGTATTGACACAAAAGTACACCTTGGACGCGTGATCAGTAGCGGGTTAATCAAATAAAATCAGAAGACGATAACTGAAGAACAAGACACCGATACGGACTGATATTGTTCACATGTTGATGAATTGATTAAAGCATGAACTTGACCTGATACCCTAAAACGTTTGCCACCTCAAGGTCAAGGTTTTGCTGATCCTAGTTGACTGGATATATAAACCACACCAGGAGAAAGAGACCTTCAGACACGTTAATCGTCTGAATAAGGCAGTTGGACGAACTTTAATTTGACATCCAGTGGTGAGTAGTCATTTTTGATCAGTACAGATTTATAATGTATTGCTTTCCCATGCACTTATGACAATGCAATTATATTTTCTTATCAGATTCTCAAATATGTTTGATACTAATATCTCACTTTAGATCCTTAAACGTCAGAGTCGTTAGTGTTGAATCGTTCAGTATAGTATTATTTGCTTTCGAGGTACTTAACTGTCTTTGTGCATTTTATTTCTTTTTCTTATTTTCAAATGTTTTAGTTCTATATAATACCATATTCCGGACCCCGTTTGGTCGGGTGGTCTAATTCTCTATTTGTTATGAATTACTATCATCTCATTTATGTATGGTTATGTTGGGAAGCCTTCCAGTAGCTTCACCATGGTCGGTTGTTCCTTCAGCGATTTTCCTTTGTACTTCCTCCACCATTTATTATGACCGCCATGTATAGTACATCATGTGCTGAAAAGTGGTGTTAAACGCTACAACACAAACTAATATGTACTTTTTCAAGTGACTAACTATCAGTTTACATTGTATCGCTTTGTTTTACAATTAGTATGATTTCCAGTTCAAGTACTGAGTTGTCTGTTATATCAAAACTAAGATTTTCTTTACATGTACTTAACTTGTGCTGTTATGCAAATTGATCGTCTTTTTAGGGTTATCCCATTATAGTTAGGTTAAATATTTGGTTTTTCAGTCTACTTTACAACACTGTATCATCCTTTATCGTTCCATCTAATTTTCAGATTTTAAGTTGGTATACATATATCTCCTTCGGTTATTTAGATATTACGTATTTTTTTTTTGCTTGATATATTTTCTTTTCAAGTACATAACTATCATTGTTCACTGTACGCCGATCCAGATTTTAAATGTGTTTCCTATAGATACCTATATTTTCTACTTCAGGTATATGAGTTGTTTTGTGTAATTAAACCGAAAACCTTGTTAACATTAACGTTTTGTTTTTCAATCCACTTTTTACTATATCAACCTATACCGCACCTCACTCAACCAACAGCACATTTGTGCGATGCTACAACCGTTTCACAAAATCATTCAATCACGTCACGAAACATGCATTTTTAAAACGCAGTCATCTGATTTCAAACGAACCATGGGATATGAACTGTAGGTAAAACTGATTGACGGACGTTTGAACACGCTCTGTCGACATTACCACTTACAAATATCTTCGATTGGTTAAACAGGACGTGGAATACAAAGATAGTAACAATTTTAACGACCAGTTATAATGGCAGTCTGATTACTAATGAAATTAATAGCAGCGTTTGGACTTACTGAGTTTCCGTTCTAAATATTGTCAAGCCATGTGTGCGGTCCTTGACTTCTATATATCATAAACATGCAAAGAAGCTATATACTACCAAAATCATATGAAACTTGGGAGAAAAGATTGAAACGATGAAGAAATCCATGATTCTAAATGTGTTTCTAAAATGTTAATATCATGTGAGATATAGAAGTGGTAATTGAAAAATATAATTATATAATCACATTTTAAATAGATCATCATTTTAATCTTAGCTATCCTTATATCTAAATGCACCGAGAAGGGAGGAATAGTTTGCACATGGTTATTTTTACATCATACTAATTATTACCAGAGACATATAAGACATGGTTTTGTAACAGTTTGTTACTGTACTTCTAAGATAAATTGGTAATGGAAGTCGTTTTACCTTCTCTACTTGATGTTCATATATTTATTACATTTTCTGTGACGCATAGCTTTTCCAATCCTATATGATAATATTTATATGTTGCTTTACATTGTAATGAATTGTTCAGTCATGTTTGGTATGTGAATGTATCCAACAATTCGCTAAGTCTGGTTTCTGACGTAGAAGCGTATCTTACATTTGTCTCCGTGCGTATTAATAAATAGTTCATTGTAGGTTTCCTGGAATTACACAAAACAACTGTACTGACAAGAAAAACAGAGGAGAGGTGAATTCCAAAATGAAAGGCATAGTAATGAGTCGGAATATGCTTACATTTATATTACTGGCAAGTATTTCACAAGCATACTTATTTCCGAATCAAACATATTAATATATATTTCGTGTCACTGTTATCTTCTGATTACAGTAATATTATTTATTTATTTTTATCTGGTTAGATTGAAGTAATTACTGATTGTATTTGTGTGCATGTAATTGATATGAGGTTAAAACTGCCGATTCGTTTGTCTCCTTGAACGTGGCGAATCATAATATCCCAGTTCAGACACGAAACAGTATCTTTCTTGAAATTAAATCACATCTCTTATTAAAGGAATCTGAATATTAATTACTTTGTTAAAACATTAACGCGATTTAAACAATTCCCTAAGCAATTGCTGATGAAAGTCGTATTTGCCCATACATCGGTTTCACGATTCATGAATTTCTGAAACAGTTATTTACCATTCGTGGTGCATTTTTTTAAAAAAGCGGTACTCCGTTATGATCTTTGGTTAAAGTATCATTCCGTCATTCCGTTCATGTCTTTAATAAATACAAACTGGTTCCGTTTATTTTGATGATGTACAAGCTCGAAATATGGGATCAAGTTGAACAAATAAGTTTGTATGAATCAAACCAGATACACATTTCAAATAAATCCTTGTTTCAGGCTTTTGCATGTGTAGCTAATTCACAAACTAAACGTTTCATGTTCCCCATGTAGATACATGTTGATCTTTTCTTCCAGGTCTTTACTTCATTTGGTGAGTATATTCCTGCTGTGTTTTCTTAGTTCAACACTTATGTTGTATGTATGCAGGGATGTATATTATATTCTCATTAAAATATGATTCGTCCTATTGTATTGCGATTTCGAGATTTTAATACATGTTTTATAACAATTTCGTTAACGACCATGTTTTGTAAAGTAATTGTGTCAGGTGTTGGGGCATCGATACCGTTAGTAAAAATAAAACAGTTGGTATGAATATGACATATTGCTAACTAGGTTTGAAATGAGCTTTCAAAAAGCATTAACATGATTCTGGAGAAATTCTTTATTGAAGAGGTTGTCCGTTCTGTCATTTTATAAAAATGTGCTTGTACTTTATGAAAGTATATCGAAATATCGCTTCGTCGTGTCGAATCTGTTGACAATGTACTAGTAGTGGTCGGCGTTACCTTACACTAAGATTGTCTCTTGCTTCTCATATATTCATTGTTATGTTTCAGACATGCAATTTTAATAACACGAGCACGATTGTCTCAAAAGATATTTCACCTTTAACATTTTTTTCCTTCCAGCTCTAGTGGCTGACTCTAATTCGATGACATGCGGAAATATTGCTGATGTTGTGTTTGTGATCGACTCGTCAAGTAGCATCTGGGAACCTTACTTCCGTCAACAACTCGAGTTCGTCAAACAAATGGTGAACACCTTTGACGTCAGTCAAGTCAAGACAAGGATAGGTGCTCTCAGCTTCAGCAACGGAGTTGTGAGTGAGTTTCACTTGAAAACATATGACAGTAAGCAAAATGTTCTGGATGCCATCTCAAACGTACAATACACCGCGGGAGATGGAACCTACACCCATGACGCCTTAAGGGTTCTTCGCACAGAGTATTTTACAGAGAAAAGTGGCGATCGATCTGACGTTCCCAACATCGCTATACTTCTTACGGACGGCCAATCCTTTATTATGGCTGACACTGTAAAGGAGGCTAATCTGAACAAAGAGACAGGGGTATCCATGTTTGCCATCGGAATCGGAGATAGTGTCAAAGATGAAGAGCTAACTCAGATAGCGAGTTTACCAACGGAAGACTATAGGTACATACTGAAAACTTTTACCGAGTTACAATCCGAGGCATTCACAAAGCTTATTAGTCACCAGGCATGCAAAAGTAAGTAACTTTCCCTATATATTTTAATTTTTTTCCTTCATCATTTCATCAATCAAGTAATACCAATATAACATTAAATACTTTTGTTCTAAAGAGCTGAAATCAATTTCCTTAAGTGTTACTCTAAACACACATATTTTGAAATCAGAAAGAAATCAGAAAGAAGTTGACATCATGGAGTCAAAATGTAACCACCACCACAATAAACCACACAAAGACTACCACCACGATATAACTATTCGACAATAATTGTAGCCGAGCCGTGATGATATCAGCTAGTTTTTAAACTTTTTACTTCCAGCTCTAGTGGATGATTCTATAGAGAAAAAATGCGATAGTATTGCTGATGTGGTGTTTGTGATCGACTCGTCAAGTAGCATCTGGGAAGAAAACTTCAGTCAACAACTTAAATTCGTCAAACAAGTGGTAAATGCCTTTGATGTCGGTCAAGGCAAAACAAGGATAGGTGCTGTGAACTTCAGCAACAAAGTTAAGACAGAGTTTCACCTGAAAACATTTGACAGTAAGCAAGATATCCTGAACGCCATCTCAACGATAGAATACACAGCGGGAGATTCCACCAACACTTTTGACGCCTTAAGCATTCTTCGCACAGAGCATTTTCGTGAGATAAATGGCGACCGATCTGACGTTCCCAACATCGCTATACTTCTTACGGATGGCGATTCCGATAACATGGCAAGCACAGTGCACGAGGCTAATCTTAACAAAGCGGTAGGTGTAGCCATATTTGCCATTGGAATCGGTGATAGTGTTAAAAAGGAGGAGCTAGAAGAGATAGCGAGTTCACCAAAGTCAGAATATATGCACACTCTGGCAAACTTCACCGAGCTACAATCCGACGCGTTTACAAGGCTTCTTATCAACAAGACGTGCATAGCAACAGCAGAGGGTGTGAATCGGATAACTTGGCGGAGCGTCAATCTGGCGTACTAATGCTTCCTCGTAAATGTTTTATAAGAAGCGTCATTTGGCAAATCATAATAAAAAAACACCAATGTCTTTGTTGCACTCCCTCTGCTGCTATGGGGTTAAAAATCCTTTTAACGATGAAAATCGCTACGATTTCACAAACAGACTAATTTGTAGGATCTCAACTCTGTGACAGTTATATCAATCAAAGGGTAATTAAATATCAATAGCAATCAACGATATGATGTATTATTGTATAACATTTTCCGATATTGTTGATAAGAATCTATATAATCAACCCAGTTATATATTTTTGTTAAATAGCAATCATATTCAAAATGTATATCATAGCATACTATTCTTAATAAATTATCTGTGAATTTTTTTATCATTTGGGTTGGACATATATTAATATATATATATATATATATGATTGAGAATCTTTCTGATGATTTTTATCTAATAAAAAATATCATTCCATGCTAGTTTTGGTAAAATAGTGTTACATATTTTTAAATTAAAACGTTATTTATTATCATAACGACTAATATATTGTTTATAACGATAACTCCTCAACGTACCGACATTATACTTAGTTCATTTAATTCAATATTGAAGCGCTAATTTGATCAAGTCCGATGCAATATCTTGATCTAGGATGATGCAAATTTATCGTTATAATCCATGTGTGATTCACCGAGCGTGAGTAAAGAAATTTTTTAATGAGATTAGAATCCATATCATCGCCTCACCAAGTTTGCCAAATATTTCGTAGCGTATATGTAATGCAATTATTTCTGGTTACTTTTGGTATTTGAATGTATCGTTGAGTGACATATATCATGTCAGTGCTTTTATGCCTACCTCTGGTAAATATCCTTGCAGGATTCTTTTGATTGTCTAAGATCACATCATCATATACGACTATATTGTTTATACTTCCATCAATATCATCAATACCCGGTGTCTCTTCGATATTGGTTATAAATTCAATAATACCCTCGCCGGCAATTTCTTCAGTCCTTTCGTTGTAATCTATCAACACTTCGTAGTATCGCTGATCATCTACACTCGGGGCTACTAAATACAACTTTTCCCATTTCATCCATCTTGTTATTAAATTAAGTAGTAGTTGTGTCTTGCCACTTCCAGATGGTCCGATTATAATCATTCGAATATACGTCGGTAGCTTTGCATGTTGCTTAACTGGTTCACTTTTTTTTGGCGCCAAAAATTCAATTACTTTCATGTTATTATCAATATATTATGGATCTATATTGTATGAAATGTAAGAAGCGTACTAGCACATACGACTTGATGACGATTTTAACTAAAAATAACAGATCAGCACTTTCTGGTAAGTGTGTACAATGTTGTAGAAAATTTTTTAGATGTGTTTCCCTAGATAAATTCAAGGATTTACAAAACACGAGGAGGTGATATTGCAGCCGTGTTAGTAAAGATTGCGGGAACACCATGGGCGTAGAATCCAGGAACCAGACACGGCATCAGACTCGATGATCAAAACCAACCCCGACCCGGTGAAAACCCAAAAAACGTTATTGATAAGGCTTGTCATGCTCATGATGTTGCTTATAAAAGCAATAATCTGCAACATAGACATATCGCAGATGTGAAATTAATTCATGCGTTCAATTCTATCACTGATAAATCCTTCAAAGAAAAATTGGCTTCATGGTTAGTAAAATCGGCGATGAAGTTAAATTAATGATAAGTGCTGGTAATTAATAACAACATGGTGTCACAGAATTAGGCGAAAATTTAATTTATTTTCTAATTGAATTACAAACTAATTTCACCATTTTTTTTTGTTTCGTCGTACATGTGTTACCTGAAGTGAATAAGTGGTTTTCTCCAAAGTAAGCGGCGTGTAACGATTTGCATGTGCCTGACTTTGAATTACGTGAAATCCATAACATTAGATTCAAAGGGTGCACGGTAATTTTGCCGTGATTTCTGCTCACCTTTTTGAGGGTATATAAGGCAGAATATTTCTGATCAATATTACGGGACCTAAAGTATCTAATCACAGGATAGATAGCTCGTCTTTCAATCTCCAGCCAAAGGGCTGATAACATCTCAGATAACGCATCTGATAACGCATCTGATAACGTCGGCTGATAACATCTGATAATCTCTGATAACATCTCTGATAACGCATCTTATATCATCTCTGATAACGTCGGCTGATAACAGCTCTGAGATCGTAGCTGAAATTGTACATGATTTATTGCGGAACATCTCTCTTAACGTCACTGATAACATATCTGTTAACGTCACTGATATCGTAGCTGAAATTGTTGCTGATTGAATCTTGCAATCGAATTGAAGTATCTGGCTGGCTGTCTGTCATATTGTCTGTCCGTCTACATCTGTCGTGACGTGTAAATAGCCGGAAATCTAGAAGTCCGAGTGTCGGAGCTCTCTAGAGTTGTAAACATCCGGGGTGGCATCTATGGTATTGAGGAACGTTATTTCTAGTAGATGTTGTATGCTGTCTGTACGTATAACTGTGGTGGATCCGTGAAGGGCAAGTGACCGATAAAAGTATTGTGTCAACCCTAGGTCTTCGGAGAAACTGGGCGGCAATTCAATTGTTGGTGAATCGTACGGTTATACAGGTTCGAGACACATGTGTGTGTTGCAATTGTAGTACAATTGAATACATTGTTGTATTTACATAGTTACTTCAGATCACAATAGTATTTCAAGGGATTGCATGAATCTCAATAAAAGTTAGCAGCTTGACTAAATACATGTATATGTTCGTGCTAGTTGTCGCAATCCATACGTGCGATAGTATAGTTTGATGTTTGTGTTTATTATCGTAATTTATACTTGCGTTAATATAACTTTTGAAAAGGTTCCTTGGATCTGTGTATAGTCCAAGAGATTCCTTTGCATCTGTGTTTAATTTTGTATTAATATTTCATTTATTCATGTATTGTGAATGATTGTGAGTGTGATTCTGGGTTGAATGCATTAGTTATTTTGTTGATACATCATTATTTTTTATTAATAATTTATTCATAAATTTATATTTTCTTTCACATAATGTGTTTGTGTTGTTCATTTAATTCACTATCCTCTCGGTAACAATTATGTTACACATGGAATCTATTTATTATTCTCCAATACCACCGCGGCAGATTGGTTATCCAAACAGGCGATATGGCAAATTTATCTACTACCGCCTAAACGAATTAACTTCTCGCGTTTTAATGTCTGCGTCAGTTCATCAGGCTGATATATTATTTCTGCCGTATGATGATTTTTACAAGTACGCGCTAACCGTAGTTGATGTTGCAAGTAGATACTAACAAGCATAACGGTTAAAAACAAAATCATCATCTGAAGTTGCTTCTGCATTTGAAAGGATTTATCGAAAGAGTCCTCTGCATTGGCCAAATCTATTACAAGTTGATCCTGGCAAGGAATATCATCGTGCAGTGTTATCAACAATGAAGCATGATAATGTCACCATCAGACGAGGACATACCGCACTACAACGCGATCAGGTAATTGTTGGACGATTTAATAGGACGCTTGCTGAGCGGTTATTTGGATATCAATACGCGAAGGAATTTATTCAAGATAAACGATCCAGTGAATGGGTCAAGAGATTACCAGGCGTTATTACCGCGCTGAATAATGAGATTACTCGAACAACTAATATGAAACCTGATAACGCTATAATACGAGGTATATACCCGTAAAACCACAGGGAAGATTTTTCAAAACAATCAATTCTCGACAATGTCACTGTAAGATATTAATATGAACCAGGAGAGCTCAAAGGTAGTTAAAAAAGAGCTACTTATCCTATTAGGAGTGTTACTGCACATAAAATATCTAGTATAACACGATCTACGGGTATACCAGCAATCTATATGATTGAATTCAACTGGTCCCCTGCGAGGGTTTACTCTTGAACAACTACAAGTGATAACCGAGGATACTCAATTACCACCAAATGGTCTTAACTAGCACCTCTTTGTCTGTTGCACTCAAGACAAGCCAGCATTACATTATCTCTGCTTTGACCAATACTGTTTTTTTCTGTCCAAGGTAAATTGTCTAGAGTCCTTATCCGACCAACACCAACTCATTATACAATTGCAACTCGCGCAGTGATTATTATGTTGTAGTTTCAGTGTAATTATTAATTCAGCATCAATGTCAAATTCTCGTTTATTTTTGTATCCTGTTGTTTATAATCATAGAGTTATTTTCTGATTATAACATCGCTGACAGTAGCACTTACTGTAGTGTCATTATAATCTAGAACACCTTTTCGAAGATGATTTATTCTTCGTACTCTGGATACTGCAAGATAAACTAAATTTGACCACTCGATGTGATTATTTATAATCCAAACAATCGTATCGGATATAGTTAATCCCTGTGAAGAATATATCTTCGCTGCGTAACCTAGCGTCCATGGGGATTTACCAGCGCACAATGCGTCTTCGACGAAATTGATATCAACCAACGCAATATCTCTTACCACGAGAAATTCCTGCTCTGTCAGGCCTGGAATAACAACTTCAATATTTTGTTTTCGTTTATCCTTGGGTCTATAACACAACGGTACTGGGAGTGTTGCAAATTTGTCTATATGCAATTCAAATAATTTCATCTGAAGTGTGTCTCTGATTATCTTTCTTCTTGCCACTATGAAATCGTTTGGTCTCCACGCTTCCCAAAAATCATTTAATGTGGTTTCCGAAATTATTTCACGCCCTATTTCACATTGGATTATATGCAATTGTAATTAGTTTTTTGAATTCGCGTAATTGTTCATCCAGTGCTCTATGATCAGTATTAATTTTTTTTCATAATAGTCTACAAAATTCTTTAGTCAATTATGTGGAGATAAACTTACAAATGGTGGTGGTTGACCGTAATCGCCACACATTATCATGCATAAATGAATTATGTGGATATCATTTACAACGTCTTTACAAAGTCTTTAAAAGCACTTCCTGGTGATATAGTAACCGCTGTAAGACGTCAGGAACAACAAGAACGACAACGTCGAGAAGAAATTGAACGACTATGTGATATTGATATTAGCTCCCCACCACCTGAACTACTTGAATCACATATTGTAGAAGAAGAGGGTGATTTTGAAGAAGATGAACAACGAGAACGATTTGAAAAAAGGGGTAAAAGATAAAGAAGAGATTTCACCTGAAAAGATATTTACAAAATAAGCGATAAATAAATTTAAAAATACCACGGATCAAAAATTATCTATATTGGATGCTAAAAATTTTAAGAAAGAAAATACAGGTCAATATATAAATGTTGGATTTAAAGATAATATAAAAGGTTATAAAAATGGAACGAAAAATGATATTTGGCAAAACACGACGAAACTAAAATCTCAAGAGAGGATTATATTTGTAATGCATATGAGAGAGATGCAAAGCAAAATATGGAAAAATTAAAACGCGGCGAACTATTATATGATGATGATGATCGACAGGGTGGAACTGGTTATAGTAGTGGGAAGCGATATTCAAATGTAACCCCAAGCGGAATTTCAGGTTTTTGTCTTATTCGTTGTCCTGGTAATACTCTCAGCGATATAGCATGCTTAGATGTTCTTGTAGGAGGGAAACGAGCTGGAAATAACTCACCAGAAACAATTAATAAAGCAGCTGAACTCAGCAGGCGGTTATTTCAAGGCGGCATCATGAATATTGATGTATATTGAGAGTTTATTGACGAGCTAGCCGAAAATCCAAAGCATTTTACGGTTATCATAATGACTAATCACCACATTAGATAAATACCATTTAAATAAGATGATCAGACACTACAACCACGATAAACCAACCAGCGTCTATGCAGTAAATTCACGACTGCCTTTTTATAGAGCGTACTATGGTGATGGTATTGTCAATACCATTGCATTGCGATATAGTCTTCATCGAGATCGGGAAACTGTTTTCGTTGTTCGCTGATTATATTATCTAGCCTATCGGGTTGTGGTAACCAGACCTTAGTCTGTGCTCGATATGATATAATCGCTTCACTGACAACCAACGATTTTAACATGCTACAATCAATCATATACCGTAATAACACTATTGGCATCCAGTGTTTTTCAGAGATGTGTCTTCCAATCCAAACATAACAGCACGGCTGAAGTCCTGTAGCCAATTCAAATGATACCACACGAGCGAATCAGGTCAAATCAAAATCAGGCAGTGACCCATTAATCGCAACACATGCCATCTCGTGTGTGGGATGTCCAAATCGCTTGAAGTACTTAGCGCATTCTCCGTATCCGAGAAAACTCCCTTGATAACACGCGACTATATCAATTGAAATAATACTTTCACGGTCGTATATTGTATTCCATAATCCGCCTTGGTTGTATTCGATGCAGCTTTATTTGTCGTCTGAGAGAAATTCAGCTCGCGTTGGTTTCCAATTATTTCTCTTTCGCGCAAAATGAGCTGCAACCGATGAAATTGTAAAACAATTTGTTAGTAATTGTTCGTCTTAGTAACTCTCCGAGAAACTACTAGCTAGTTTTTTTCATCTTGTCATGGAGAGCCTCAGTACGGAATAATTATCCATTGGGTCGTACAAATTGATCGAATCTGCCCTTGGATTCAAATAACCACACTGACACAGGATCGTTTTTTTACTCAGCTGGTAAATATCATCGAACAATTTCTCTTCCCCGGAAACTTCCACGGGTAGATATTTTACGGTTCTATCCCGTGGAAATATTGTTACTGCAGGTGTCCACGAGTGTTCGTTACGATTAATAATTTTGATTGGAGATCCTCCCAACGTATATTTCGGTTCGTATAATACTTCTCCTGTTATCGTCGTCACTGATATTGGAAATCTTAATGATGTTTCTAATTTAGTTATATCCTGGATCGTTACTCCGTTCTTCCTAACCATTAATTCCCACTCGGTTATTTTCTTGCGTCTTAGATCCGTCAATTTGTTTCCACGCAACGCATTTGTGAAGTGTTCTATTATTCGTTCTGCTACACAATTCAACGACGACAGTTTCATCGGTGCTAGTTTTTCAATATTCGGTTTATCATTTAACAGATATATCCCATAAACAACTGCTGTTACAGGATAAGATCTCTCGTAATACGGTTTGTCAATTCCAGTCATAATTCCTGGTTTGGGATCTCGACTGACAACGTCGGTTCATTTATCTTTCAAGATGGGTTAGTATTTTTGCCGAATCATCCAATCTCCCGTGTCTGAGCCGATAATGTATTTCACCCTAAGAAATACCTTTTCCTCCCAAGGTGTGAAATTATTACTGCTCCGCTTTCATCATTCATGGTAGCATCAACGTCACCATCGATTCAAAATGTCGACCAACAGTGAGATGCTCCATCACGCTTGAATTCATTAAACAATCACGAATTTTACCTATCATGCTTCTATCATGAATTGTACACTTAGATGTATCAGAGACTCTATCGAGATTGAATTTAGAACTCCTTCATGCTATAATTAAAACAAGTATTTAAATAGAGAATTTATATATAATGAATCAATGCAAATGGCTTATGATAGGAACAGTGACCCCGTGTGACAAATCATGCAGAAAGGAGTTCTGTGAGTATCATATGCAAAGTTTTCAACGTGGAAGTAATGGCCCCTGACCATGCCTACGATGCTGGGTAGGGGTTAGAAGAATAGCACAATTGTGTCTCGGTTGTGGTGGTAAGCGATGTAGGGAGTTGAAGCGTTACAATGATAAAGGAAATAAGAACTCCATCATTGACTCTGACCCTGACTGTGTCAGCGTCAATGACAAAGTCATAAGAACTCCTCAAGACTACATCGGAAGATTTCCAAATATAATAATTAGACCAAACAATGAATTAGACATACAGTATTATGTATATAAATGAACCAAGAATTCCGACCGCATCCCGTGATCAGCAACTATGAGAGCAGCAGTAATGGTATTGTCAGACATCGTAAACTGAAGAAACCAGTTGGTGTTGTGAATAATCAAGGGTATTTGGTGTTTAACGCTGGAGGGAAATGACATGGTTTTGTTATCGATCACATTGATTTCAATCCTAAGAACAATTCTTTATCAAATCTACAGGTTATCTCACAAAGCGAGAATCTAACACGAGGAAAGACTGGACAATACGCGAAAAAAGCGAGACCTGTAAGATCTTTTAATACAACAAATAACGAAGTAATACTATTTCAATAAATAGCTAAAGCCGGTAGGGGATTTACATATCTGATAGTTTAAACTGCGATCAAATTATGTCCGACTTCCAGGATATTGAATACGGCGCTATGAATAACAAATATGCACTACACAAAAAATATGCCCTTTGAAAAAAACGAATTCATAATTCAATTCGCAAATCCCTTATATGTTGTAACGACGTCAGTACGTTTGTCCAGTCATTTGCTAGCGTGGAGAGAATAAGAAAGGAATTAGGGCAGGAATATTAAATAAAAAGGACGGTTAATTCAAAAATCAGAAATATAAATTGAACAAAACGAGAAAAAAATTCGGATGGTCGGTTTTAGTCACATTCAGCTACAATTCAGAGACATTCAGCTACAATTCAGAGATGTTCCGCAACAAATCAGAGATGTTCCGCAACAAATCAGAGACGTTCCGCTACAAATCAGAGACGTTCCGCAACAAATCAGCTATAACAAGGAGACCAAAGTAATAATAGTTTTTTTCTAAAACAATCTACAACTTAGATTACGCTATTGCATTTAAAGTCTAATTGTGACTAGTAATTCAAAACATTCCACGTTTAGATCTGCATTGAAATAAAGGCATCATTACATGAAATGATAAACTGAATAAAATTCACAATAAAACGAAATATAAATTTAACACTCACCCCTTTGGCTGGAGAAAGAATTGCGAACTATCTTTCCTGTGATAAGACACATTTGGTCCCGTAATATTATCATAAATATTCTGCCTTATATATCCTCAAATAGGTGAGCAGAATTCACGGCAAAATTACCGTGCACCCCGTGATTCTAATGTTCCTGACTTCAAGTGATTCGAAGTCAGGCAAATGCAAATCGTTACACGCCGTTTACCTTGGAAAAAAAACACTTATTCACCCCCGGTAACGCACGTACGACGAAATAAAAAAATGGTGAAATTAGTTTGCAATTTAAGAAGAAATAAATTTAATTTTAGCCTAATTCTGTGACAATTAAATAGATTAGTATAAACCATATAGGGGAATGTTATACAATAATACATGTTCTTGGGAACTTTATACAATTTGGTTGATTTTTATTGAAATGAAATAACCCTGCGATTGATATTCCACTCACCAAGGTGAGGTCCTACAAATTAGTCTGTTTGTGAAATCGTAGCGAGTTTCATCGTTAAAAGGATTTTAACACCATAGCAGCAGAGCGGGTGCGACAAAGATAGTTAGCCAGATGGACGCTCCGCCAAGTTATCCGATTCGCACCCTCTGCTGCTCCTATGCACGTCTTGTTAATAAGAAGTTTTGTGAACGGGTCGGATTGTAACTCGGTGAAGTTTTCCAGAGTGTGCAAATAGTCTGACTTTGGTGAACTCGCTATCTCCTCTAGCTCCTCCTTTTCAACACTATCACCGATTCCAATAGCAAATATGATTACAACTGCCGCTTTGTTCATATTAGCTTCGTGCACTTTGCTGGCCTTGGTATCGGAATCGCCATCCGTAAGAAGTTTTGCCTTGACCGACATCAAAGGCATTTACCACTTGTTTGACGAATTCAAGCTGTTGACATAAGTATTCTTTCCAGATGCTACTTGACGAGTCGATCACAAACACCACATCAGCAATACTAACGCATGTTTTCTCTATAGAATCATCCCCTAGAGCTGGAAGTAAAAAGTTTAAAAACTTGTTGATATTATCACGGCTACAATTATTGTCGAATAGTTATATCGTGGTGGTAGTCTTTGTGTGGTTTATTGTGGTGGTGGTTACATTTTTACTCCTGGATGTCAACATCTTTCTGATTTCAAAATATGTGTGTTTAGAGTAACAGTTAAGGAAAACGATTTCAGCTCTGTAGAAAAAAAAATAGCTAATGTTATATTGGTACTACTTGATTGAAGGAAAATAATTAAAATATGTAGAGAAAGTTACTTACTTTTGCAAGCCTGGTGACTAATAAGCTTTGTGAATGCCTCGGATTGTAACTGGGTAAAATTTTCCAGAATGTACCTATAGTCTTCCGTTGGTAAACTCGCTATCTGGGTTAGCTCTTCATCTTTGACACTATCTTCGATTCCAATGGCAAACATGGATACACCTGTCTCTTTGTTCAGTTTAGACTCGTTTACAGTGTCAGCCATGTTAAAGGATTGGCCGTCCGTAAGAAGTATAGCGATGTTGGGAACGTCAGATCTATCACCACTGCTCTGTAAAATACTCTGTGGAAGAACCCTTAAGGCGTCATGGGTGTAGGTTCCATCTCCCGCGGTGTATTGTACGTTTGAGATTGCATCCAGAACCTTTTGCTTACTGTCATATGTTTTCAAGTGAAACTCACTCACAACTCTGTTGCTGAAGCTGAAAGCACCTATCCTTGTCTTGACTTGATTATCCAGTTTTCTATGGTGTAGCGACTGAAGTACTGATAATGAGTCACAGAAGATATTGATATTTAAAATGCTTTTTTGTTCGATACATTTCAGAGCAAGGTCTATTGTTTTGATTTCCTCTCAAATATGGACGCGTCGTTTGGCAAACGCACTTTGATTATGTGTTTCCCACTAACGAAAGCTGCAGCAGCCTTGTCATTAACCTTTGATCAATCAGTATGACATTTAGTGTAATTTGTAAAATCGTTGAGAAGTTCATGATAAAAGTTCGGGAGTATGGAAGGGTTTGTCTCAGAGTTCTGAACTGTATAAAGATTAATTTTATTTTGATATTGTCAAGCCTGGATGATGTTCTGATGCCAAATGAAGGTATGGCATTTGTGCTATTTCCATATAAAGTTCTGTATTTTGGTTGAAAAACAGCCGAAAAAGCAGGGTTCAGAGGGTTTGATCTTAACTTCGGAGCGTATTGTGCAGAAAGCATTTCTCTGTGATGCGATAATGGTGGTTCAGTTGCTTCCGCGAGAAGGTTTTTGCATGGAGATGTTTGAAATACTCCTAGAGCGAGTCTTATGCCCTGATGATGAAATGGGTAAAGCATTTTCAAATAGGACTTCCTAGCTTAACCATAAACAATGCATCCATAGTCTAGAATGGAGCGTATAAATGTTCTATACAAATTGAAAAGGATCATTGTATCAGCACCCCAGTCAGTGTGAAAAATTACTTTAAGTAAATTTAATGCTTTTAAGCATAACATTTAAATTCTTGATATGTGGTACAAAAGTCAGTTTTCTGTCAAAGATAATACCCAAAAACTTTGTTTCTTCAACAACTGGAATAATTGTTCCATCCAGCGTGAGTTTAGGGTCATCATGATGACGTTGCACCCAATTTTGAAGCTTATTGATATTTTGTTGGAGTTGCCTTTTCTGTGGCTTATAATTCGGTATATTGGCACTTGTGGTTGAATCATGCTGATCCGTCTAAGTTTGCACAAGGATGAGCAGATTTGAGTTGTTTGACAATTTTTGGTGTGCCAATCGATCCCGGAATGGTTTTCTCGATATCAAACGGAGATAAAGATGAAAACATTTTTAAATCATCCTTAGACTTCATAAGCATGAAGCGTGGAAATTATTCCACGCCACATGTTTCTTCATCCGAGTCAGACAGTGGTTTGGTACGTATATGTTTGATTTTTTTTGTTGCATTTGCCATGATTAAGTGATAAAATTTCAGCACCCATCCTCCCCACCCACCACGGAGCCCAACAAGAGGACATTTTTCAAGTGCCAGCGATACACATATGCCATACTCGTTAGATAAAATTACCTGGGATTGACCCATGAAGCTTCCTTTTAGGGTCGGTAAAATTACCTCCCGATTGACCCGTTGAGCCATCGCATTCTAGGATGTCTTCTAAAACTTGGGAAAGTGAAAGCTAAAGGAAACGAATATAGGGGCAACGGTGGTATCAAGAGAGATACAAGAAAGAAAGAGAAGATGAATAAGTAATACAAAAGACCTCCGGCGTGGCGTGACCAACCGATTTGTCAAGACCGGGCACATCGTGACCACCCGTCGAAGAGGAGTAGAGGTCAAAGCAGTGTATTGCATCGGAAAAGCCTCCGCTCAACTACCAGAATCCGTTACTACTCCGACACGGTTTGCAACCCACGGCAAACAGGTTGCCTCTACTTAGTTGCCTTTTACGACACGTGGCGAGGCACGTCGGGCCAGTTCTACAACTCCGAACCCGCAGGGGGTGCATCACCAAGAAATCCAATTATTTCTCAAGGGAATTGTAACTGTGCAATACGGTCACATATCTTTGGTTTCATCAAAAACGTTAAAAAGTTTATATTTGGGGAGAAACACAAAGTTGTACTAGTTCAAACGTACTACTACAAGGATGATATCTAGCGCGCTGAAGGAGCTAATGCTTTAGATGACAAATGCTTCGTTCTGGATGCAAACAATGTCACATTTGCTGAAGGACAACAGTTGTTCTCTTTTATGGATAGCGGCAAATTAACATTGTCGTGGTTACGAATGACAATGCACTCGATCACAAGCACAAGTGTTGCCACGTTGATTGGCAGATAGCATGGCAATAGGGAGTATCATTCTCATAACATGTATTTGTATGTATGTCAAACGAGAGAAATCTCTAATAAGAAAACAAATTATTATTTGACGATTTCAGGGTCAGTGAAGTTTCTTTCATGATAAATGAACTTCAAGAACCATCTAAAGAAGTGTTGGTGAATTTAGGAAATATTCATGTTGCACGTGCGTATCATCGGTTGATGACATTATTAAAGCTCTTACAAAATGTTCACTCGAGCTTGTAAATAGCTCAGCAGCATTTCCCAACACTGTACAACAAATGATATTTCTCGAATGCCACTTGGATTTTTTAGACAATCTGTTGTCATACATTTCCAAGCTGAAGAGGGTACACTTCCAGTTGGTTTTATAATTATAGAGCAATTGTTCCTATACTGTCAGCCAAAGCAATGTAGGTGGCCTCGATCATGTGCCAATGCCTGTGGCTCTGCAAAACATGTCATAGTTCATTCTGTGATGTTGTCACTCCACATTTTGCTCTGTCTACCTCTCCTTATACCACCTTGGACACTACCCTGCAGTACTGTTGTTGATAGACTGTTGGCTCTAGTGACGTGGCCATATCAATTCAGCTTCTCATTGACAGTGGTGAGGAGGTCTTAATAATGGCATACTTTGTGCCTAATGGTGTTGCGCACTTCATCAATTGTGATGTTGTCCTTGTACGAGATGCCAAGGATGGTTCTGTAGCATCTCATTTCAAGTGCCATATGATGTTTGACAAACTCGGAGATACCGAGGTCAAGCTAAGACTAAATACGCAAGAAGAACCATCAGAGAATATGTAACTTAATTAAGACCAAACCCATATTGCACGCGCATATCATCGTTTGCTGATATTTATGCGACGTGATCTGAATGTAGATACTGGGTTGCAATAATCGCAATTAGATTTTAAAAACCTATATCCGATTTATTACTTTTAGTTGGAACATCTCGATTTAGCCAGACAGGGTGTCTTTGGCATACATTTTCGAGCTCATGTAACTCTTCCTTTTGCTCCCTTATTATCTCTAATAACATAGCAATAGCTGTTATACAAAGCGACAAGTCTTTGTTACTCAGTGTTGGTGGACAAATGAAGGTAGTTGATGCACCAGTGGAAAACATGCAACAAAACCAGATCATTCGTATTATTATAAATGCCGTATAATCACGTTCGTGTTACACTGATTCCTGGTCAGATTAAAATGTTGCAGTAGGATTCAGATAAATGTGTAACTTAAGTAACGCTAAAACACGATTAGATGTCCGGCGGTCAGAATAAACTATCCCTGACAGTGCGGCAGATTAAACATTTTAACGATGCAGAAAATATATTTTCAAAAGGTGTTCAGGCTACTCTCTCCCTCCCTCTCTCTCTCTCTTTCTCTCTCTCTCTCTCTTTCTCTCTCTCTCTCTCTCTCTCTCTTTCTCTCTCTCTCTCTCTCTCTCTCTCTCTCTCTCTCTCTCTCTCTCTCTCTCTCTCTCTCTCTCTCTCTCTCTCTCTCTCTCTCTGCGACCATAATCAAAGTCATAATTAAATCAGGTGGTATATTACCAGCTCTCGTAATGTTACCAGTATTGATAGCCACCGCAGTCGTGATTGCCACGGCGTTAGGTGTTGCTGGAAACGCTACTGCAATGGCATTAAAGAAAGCAGCTGGGAACGGATACAAAAAAGGAAAAGGTTCAAGACCACAAGGGACTCCGTATTCATGGTACAGTGGAAGCGGCATTTGGTTGTCAGGGACGGGTTACTAACACCGCTGTCAAATTGTGATCTACTGTATGCTGTGATAAAATTAATAATAACAAACGTCAGAGGTATTTGTATGCGAGATCAATTACCGCAACAATAAACACAGCGTTGAAACAGGAATTAATAATCTTGATAAAAGTAACGGAAGATCCTAGTGGAATTGTTTATTTCGATTCGTACGGGTCAGCACGATATATATATATATATATATATATATATATATATATATATATATATATATATATATATATATATATATATATATATATATATATATATATATATATATATATATATATATATAATGGAGATGAGTTGATCGAGGATTATAACTGTTTAAGTCAACCCCATACACTATTATACAAGAGTTCTAGATGAATTTGAATTAAATGTTTTCTTTCTACAAAATTTCAGAAACTACAGGAGAACGCAATTCGCTCCGAGCTATGCAAATATTGTGTGGTTGAAGGAGAAAACAAGGCATTCAAAAAGAAGCTAACGTCCCCTTTATTGTATATAAGGTTTCTGGACAATATGTCGCAGATATGTAATTACGCAAAGGTGACTTTTACTAAGTTTATCATGAATTCAAATTTAATCCATTAAGCTTAAAGATAAAGTTAGTGACACTTCGTTAAACTGAGGTTTGGATAAACAAGCGAACAACAATACGAAAGTATTTTTTAAATATGCGGATACCCATCAGTTACGACATAAATCTTCTATTAACTATAAGCACACTTTCAAAGATATCTTAACTCGCAAATAATTCGATTTGACAGAATCTGTTCTGGATTTGAAAACTTTCACAGAGCAGTCACGACACTCTTTAAAGAACACGCTGATATTCTAAACGATTGGTTTTAAATACAACACTTTGAAACAATTAAATAACAAACAACATGACATAGGAATTGCAAAACCATTCAAAATCTATCTTTTCCTCACCTGTTTTATCTAAAGAAACTAGTGGTTTAAAAAATCTAAATAAATCAAACTTTTTTTTGTAAAGTAAAATCTTTCTTACAAAACCAGAAACGTCATATACTTTATCCCTCGTACGAATAGTAGAAAACAATATGAAAGAAAAACGCTAAGAGAAAGAAATATAGATTTGATACTAATCTTAAATCAGTACAACATTTTTAATCATATTAATGTCATATATAACACAATCATGCTATAACACAAAATGTTCCAAAGAAGATACATTGTATAGAGACGAATAAACTGGAAATCAGAATTTTCCACAAAAATGGTCATCGTTTATCGCAAAGATAACTGCTTACTGTATTTGAGTGTCATAAGCAAGCGGAAGGTAAGTAATGTTTTCGAGTCGAGAACGATTTATATTACCTATACATCTTTATTCTAAATCATGGGCATGAAAAAAGATACTAGTACGTAGGTGGCTTGTTTGTCCATATCAGGTTAAAGAGTTCAAGTTATTCTTCCTAGGTAACAATGTATATACTGTAAATATCGACCGTAAAGCCTAACATTAACACTAAACGCAAATCCTATGCCACTGGTAATTAGGGCATCCGAAACAATGACCATAAAATCAGTCATAGGGTTCTTCAATTGTTAATAAAATAACAATCCCTTTCATAAAACCTAAACATGAATGGTAAATGTAAACACGGATAAGGTATACTAGGCTTTAGACCTTAGATGTAAAAATGACCTTTGTGATATACATTTAGCTTATAAGTGACAAATTATAATTGGCTGCAAGCCCCAAGCTGTGCTAAAATTGTAATTATGATATCAAGCATTAGTGTAAGCAACAGATTTTTAGCGTACATCATTTACAGACCAGTGGACAATGTATAATCAGTGAAATTGCTTGTGAGACCCAATTACATCGTAGCATCACCGACGTTATCATGACACGTCTTGGGTTCTCGGCCGTCAATTAATCAATTATGACACAATTCCGTTAATATCAAATTTTAATAACTTTGTTGGTCACCATATGAATTACTTTTGGTATTTACAAGCCTACCCTAAACTTTGATGAAAGCCTCGGTGGATGGGAAATACCTTAATATATCTTGGTTTATAGTTCGATTCATGCTCGTTTGTCTGGATCTCGCAAGAATCATATTGATAATGAAACATCGATTCATATTTGAATACTTGTGCGTCCATGTTAAATGCAGAATCTAAGTAACGCGTGAACATTTTAGTTATATTCGCAGTTGTAAATATCAACAACGATGACGAGATCAACCACTGGCCGCTAGTAAATTTGCAGTTTTTTAGCAGTGCAAAACGTAAGCATTCTCAATCTGGAGACTTGTAAGAATCTTTAGTGAATTTTACATTTCTGTCGTCTCAGTACCTATGTATAGAGCTGCGCTTCAAACGCTTAGATATTTGTATAGAAAATACCAGAATAAAATTAATCTAGATACCCTGTCAAGTCCAATGAAATACAGACTTATAATTTGTTTTAGTAACAATGCCATTAACGTTCCAAGTCGTGACTTTCAAGCGAGGAAATGTTGGTTTGTAGGTAATTAACATCCGCAACACATTATGTTAGAAGATCCAGTCTGACGATTGGGAAGATTCATATTTTACTGTTACTAACATCTTAACCATTTTACTTTTGAACTGTTTGGTTTTTGATATCGTTGGTCGATATTAAACATTTCAGTAGTTGTAATCATGTATACATACAACCTATTGTATGGCGCTAAATAGCCTAAAAATGCTTGCGCACCGTTAAAAACCCAAATAAACAGAAGATTGGTCCTGAGAGGACATACACAAATAGACAAAAGGACAGAGAGGCACTTAAGAAAAAAACAATAACCCCACATTTCACTGAAGCATATTTACATTTTTTTAAAATACTATTAATTGTCATTTAATTTCTTATGCAAAATAATCTAATATTACATGTCAATGGGAGCGGAAATGTAAAAGAATTTTCAAAATGACATGTCTAATGAATCACAATTGCCAAAAAACTAACTCAAACCAATAGGCTACCTAAGGGAATCGCAAATAGTAACTCTCCATGCAAGTAATCACACTTTTGTTTCAAAATGCAAACGTCAACTTGTTTGTGTTTACTTTGAACCAGACTCTACTTTTTTGGTGGGAGCGGTATGGATTCCGATATTTCTGTGTGAATTCTTCGGAATTGTTCAATACGTTTTACCTGATAGTTATGGAAGCTGTGAATTCCACGAATTTGTATGATATAAACATTGACTGGTTCTAATAAGTGTTTTACATAAAATTGTTCATTGCTATGTGTAATAAGTGTACACGTTTAAGTCCAGTAACGTGTAGATAAAGAAATCCAGTCCAGTGGCTGTGAATACAGTGATATAATTTACAGTGCGAACAAATAGTTTGTCAGTATGGCGGCTGCTGATGATATAAACGTTGAGGTGATCAACGGGTTTTGCACGACGACCATGAATAAAAGATGTAGCACAATGGATTCTAGTCATTTATTTAATTTCAGAGGCATATCAGGGTTTCATGTTAAGGTTCAATTGAAATATAATTTAATGTACGGGATGCACTAATATTTCCAAGCGAATATTGAAGGAATACACAATTAAAATGATTGAAGACAGCCAGAGTATAAATATGAGGACGACAAAATGTACTTCCTCTGTAATCGTTTTTAAAAGAAAGTCTAGCAAAAGTGGTACGTATCAGTTCCAAATGTAGTATGTGTTTTGTACTCTTACACCTTAGGCCCTGAAACCTACTTTACAGCAATACAGCCACGCATATCCCTTTAGTCTTGTTCGAGGCAATATATTTGAAAACTATGCGTTTTACACAGTAATATCGATGCATTCAAAACTGATTTGCATTAACGCAACCGTAAGCAATATTTTCCGGATTATCCCCTAGGCAACACTACAACGTGACTCCTGCAAAAAGCGAAGATGTATATTGTCTTCCCTGCAAAGGTCATTATCATCAGTATCTTTCTGCAAGATGAGGTCTAGCTACAAGAAGTATATTATGGTCTGGCTCTTGCTGCAAGAAGTAATATTGCATATTGTGTATGCAGGAAATTGTATAACGTAGACTTATGAAAGATGCTGATTATGCAGTATTAAATATCTAGAATCTCTCGTATTACCTTGGATTTTCCAGAGTCGATGCCGATGATATACAACGGTTATTTTGTTGTGCTAATCACGTTGTGCAATTCAAGTAATTCTTCCCATTATATCCATTTTAGGCATTGACTTCTAAGTCTAACTCAAACAGCCAATCATAGGCCGCCACTAATTAACCAAAATTTCTGACTTTAGCCAATAACTTTCTACGCTGGCGCTGGTCGGTCCATTCTAACCATACATAGTTTAATTCTAACATGTATGTTCAAGAAAGTAGAAAGGTCATCTTACGCCAGAGTTTATTAGAACTGTCTTATCTGAAACAATAACCATAATACCTAGACTAACCAGGGCTAGGTTATTTCACTTATTCAAATGATATAACGCTCACCAAACCTCTTTTGTAACTTTACCGTCAACACATAGAAGGCAAATATTAACACAAATATATTCTCCTACGGCTTTGTGCCAATATGCACAAATTATACACCTAAATAAGCCCGTTCAGTTAAAAAGGATTTATTAGTATTGACTAAATAAACCATTGCTGTGTGTCTCTATGTCGTAAATTGTAACAAAACTTAACAGGTATTTCAATTTTCACAAGTAGCAAGTATATATTTTTGGGATAACAACCTTTCCCTTTAAGATCGTTACAATCATCGCAGTTAGTGTTGCAATGTTAATTTTATTATTATTTGCTTTTCAGGTACTCAAACATGTTTGTGCATTATAGTTTAGTATATTGGTAATAATACAATTAAATTTACTTTTCTTTCTTCAAATATATTCAATATATTAATATGTCCTTGGCCCCTACTGGCACAGGGGTCCTAATGGCTCACAGTTAAGGATTACTTCCGTCTAACATCTATGTGTTGGTGCGAGTCTCTGATTTTGCTACTCAGGTTATGTAGGAAATGTTGCCAGTAGTTTCTCGGTGGTGTTTTGTTTCTTCTGGGATCTTCACGGGTTCTTCCTACATTATTTATACTTATAGCCAATCTTGCACTGAAAAATGGTGTTAAACCCACGAACAACAACAACAACTAATGTCCTTTATCAGATATTTAAATATCTTTGTACATTGTTCCGCTTTGGTTTGCTATAACATTTCGTTTTCATCACATATATTACATTTTTTTTATCAATACTAATATTTCCTATCATGTAAGTAACACGTCTTCTTAAGTAAATTGATCGTCCTTTTAGGGTTATCCCAGTATAATTATATTTTGTCTTCCAGTCTACTTTAGAAGAGTACCACCTGCATGCATTATGCTATATCATTCTCGTTTTCATATCTTCAGTTGGTATTAACAGTTCCCTTTCAGGCATTTAAATATCATCGTACATCGTATTGTTTAATATATATCTTCTTGAGGTACTCAACTAACATTTTACTCTGAACGCATTTGTTTAATAATATATGTATATTTTCTTATCATATTTTCAACTGGTTTCATATTGATACTAATATTTCCTTTTTCAGGTGTATAAATCGTCTTATGTAACTAAACGATCGCTTTGTTAGGTTTTCCAAACATTTAACATTAAATATTTGTTTCCCATATCCATTTTCCACAATAACACCCACCACCCAACATCAATGGCGTGCGTTAGCCCACCCGTTTGTAAAAATCATTAAATCATAATCTAACACTAACCCTAAACCCACCACCCAACATCAATGTCATGCATTAGCCCAACCTTTTCAAAAAATCATTCAATCATTGCACCACATATGCATTATTAAACCTAATGCATCTGGAACCGAACGAACCACGAAATTTAACTGATGGATTGGTTTTCAAACCTGTCCTGTGGACAATACCACTTACAGAGGACCTCAAATGGATACGACGTAGGCTACAAAGTTTGTTCAGACTGTAACGACCTTTGGTAAAGGAAATATATTTGAATAAATCATCAATATTCTTTGCATGTAATAAATAAATACAAAATAACCTACAAACTTTTACGTTTACACAGCTATTTAAGGTATTATGAAGTAACCTTGTTAGATTGCTGACGAAGAAGTAGTAAATTATAAGTTTAAGCAGTTAAAGAAGGCAGATTAACAAGTGCTAGAGGTGTATATGATGTAAGTATATTTACATATGATTTAAGTATACTTAGAGTAGGTATACTTGCATATGATGTAAATATGATAACATACGATGTATGTTTAGATTGATGTTAATATATTTACATATGATCTAAGTATATTTACATTGATGCTAGTATATTTACATATGCTGTAAGTATATTTACATATGATGCAAGTATATTTACATATGATGTAATTATATTTATATTGATGTTAGTATATTTACTTATGATGTAGGTATATTGACAACAATGAGGAACAAAAAGTTGTACATCGACTAACTTCTCAAAATCTATTGCAATAAAATAAGTACATATGTCGTGCTTTTTTCCATTCACCATTTAACATGTATCGATATGTGTATATAATTTATGTGTAGTTGAATATGGTCCGTGCTTGAAGTTCAAATAGTCATTTATTTAAAACAGTATATTTTCTTAAATTTGAGTTCTAACCTAAATCTGATTAACATTCTAAAACTATATGGATAACTTGTGCTCTTTATTGTTGGCATCGATTTGTGCTTTAGTAAATAAGGAAGCTTTATATGACATTATTCCATTCAACTTAGTTAAGTATGTGAACTCATGTACTGATTGAGTCCGATATAATTTCAAGAATTAATGCAGATATGCATTAAAGATGTGGGTTAATCACTGATCTGTTGAACATGTCGATTGGTTTAAAAACATTAATAAATATACCATGCTGATTCATAAAAACTAATTGTACAGTAGGACCTTCACTGTTCAAATTCTTTCTTTCTGGCCATGAACAATTAAAACTGCACGGGATTTAATTACCAGTGTAGGTGTCTTTTAAAGGTTTACATTGTATTTTATGGATTATCGCTGCGGAATGTTTAAATAAAACCAACTATATCTGGTGGTATATCTGCTTTGTATCACCTATATTAAGACCATACAGTCGTAACTCTATCACACTATTCATATTATTTGAAACAGTCCAAAGCAAATATGAATCACTAGGCTTATTTACATGTACACCGTATTCAAGCATTTTGTGTGCACATTGCCTCATATAATCACGGCCTTTTTATCTTAACACGGCGATTACTTAACTCACATTATCAAGGGTATTACATCAACCACACTGTACAAATAGTCACGATAATACTTCACATTTTGTCAAGGCCCGTTACTCTTACTAGTTTAATCTGTTCTGGAAATTGAGAGCAGCTTTCGAGTAAAATATGTGAATGATTGTCTTACAAAGCATTTGCTGTTTATATCAAGCAGTCATCATGCCTCTGTTGTGGTGATTGGGATATCGAGTATAATAACACAGCTTTAAAAGTTTCATAGTATGTTCCAATAGCCTTGTAAATTATGTGGTAGGGAATTATAAGTTAGTTTATTTTGTAGAATGTTACAAGAGGTATTAACTGTTTTGTAGTAAACACTATGCCCTGATAGGTTGAAATAATAATTATAATACAATGAAAATGCAGCATTTTTATATAAGGTTATGAAAAAAATGAAAACGATGTTAAACGCAAGGATTTTAATGTATTACTGTAATATGACATCCACAAATGAAATATGTAATTATATAAACACGTCCTATTTTGGTTCCGGAAAACTGGCCGTATGTGTTAATTCATCTCCTTGTTTTGGAAACGAGAACAATTAGAATGTTTCTCAGCTGTTTTGTTCCACTGTTAAGACGTCATTTGTTTTTTAATAAACCGCCATCACGTGATCGCCAGTCAGTCCGCTTATACAATGATGGACCCTGATTAATTGCATTAAATGACCACGCCTTGGCTCTTGATATTACATTGTGCTCAAGACTAAACGAACTGATAATACATTCATCATTACTTAAATGTAAACGGAAGCGAAAAATGAAACCCATACACGTCAAAACTATTAGATTCCTATTATGTTTTCAATCTTGAAAAGTCAGTTAACCATCCCCCATACACCTGGTCACATTTTAGACTGGTTTCTTTATAGACCTCATGATAATATTCTGCAATCCACCCTTGTATACCACGAACTTGCAACAGATCACCTCTGCATTATATGCCATCTCGACGTATCAGTCCCTAACCTTCCACCTCTATTTGCTACTAAGAGAAACCTCCGTATGATAACTATAACCCTATTCATGCATGACATCCAAGAAAACATAACAACCTTCTTACATCCATTAGAGGACTAACTTGATAACTGCCTGCGTTCATTGCTTGAAATACATGTCCAAGCCACCAAATGCAGTGTATCAATAAGAAAATGTTCTCCATGGTATAGCAGTGTTAGGGAGCAGCTTCGAACCTGCTAAAATACATCGGTGAAAAGCAGAGAGGCTTTGGCTTTCCACCGGCCTTATTATTTATAAACAAATATATGAAGACGCTAAGAATAACGTCACATACATTGTCCATTTAGCCAAATTATCCCACTATAGTACTAATATCACGGAGAGTTCCGGTCGCGTTTGGCGAGCCCAATATGAAATCTACTTCGAGGCCCACACTAAATATATCCCGGAAGATAATTCTCAATAAAATTATTTAGACCATGAAATGCAGAAGCGATATAAACCACTTGTTGTGCTTGTCAATGTATACAATTTGCATTTATGTACCACATTTGGTGCACCTGCATATAAGTAGACGTCGACGATTTGTTCTCGTCGCTGTTGTCAATTAATTAACAGCTGTGAAACCTTTGCACCGAAACATCAAAGATTCGTACAACATTTCACATTTATACAACACATCCGTCCGTCTGTTTCTAGCAATACCCATTTGCTACTTAACCTGAAAATGAGAGTGGTTAAGTGAGACAAAAGGTATTTGGTGGAACCATCTGCTGGTGATCACGGATGAAATAGTGTTCTTAACGAATTCAGAGAAGTTGTTCAGCCACTAATGGAAAACGGCTATGCTGTTATTGATTTTATGATCGACACCAATGTTATATCGTCGGTTGAAGTTCTTGATCGCAGTATTAAAAGTTTGCGACAATATTCTGCTTCAGTGACTATCAAATCCATCCCGGATAATGTCACAATGTAGACATAAAAGCACCGACTTGATCTACGTTACTCTACGATACAGTCAGATTCCCAATTAAAATCAGAGATAACTGCATACGTTTAGGTGTCTTCAATGACGCTGATCCACACACGCTGCGAGATATTCATCAGTCTTGATTTTCTGGCTATATGGATATGAGTAAATTTTAAAAAAAATATTTGCAAATGCTCAGAGGGAGCCACATGGGTTTATTACAATCAGTCTACTTGATCCTGGGTTACGATATCGCATTGGTCTCGATACAATGTTTGGTTGAGGGAATTTTCGCCTTCAGCTGCTATTTGTTTGCTTTTTGTCCATCACTACGCTGTAAACAGCGGCTCAGATAATGAAGAACAGCTTGCCACCGGTATATCCGCGACCACCTACGGCAGCAATCAGCAACAAATGGAGGAAATAATGAGATAAACAGGTTACGAACTCAGACTGTAACATTTATAGTTATGTGTGAACATCAATAACTCTCAAGCAAATATCGTTGTTCGTATGACATGTTAGTTGGACAAATGGACATCTCATCAACAGAAACATACAGGAACAGATTATAATACTTATCAACTGCATCTTCTCAATATTTTAGATCTTGCATCCATTTGCTTACATTATAAATATGTATGGCTGGATTTGAATTAAGGACATGAATGCCATTTCATCCCAATCATTTACTGACGCCATTTTTGTCTACTAGAAAAAATATACCTATGTAATAAGTGTCTGAGTTATGATCACATTATGTGTCAGTCATGACAATGACTAAATTGTGTTGTCATGGTAGAACAATACACTGAAGGTCTGAATGATTTAAATCATCTGATTTCATTAATGATCTCGGTGACATAACCTACTAAATAACATTGTAGATGTGCGAAGAGATCAAAATAAATCTAAGTATGAGGCATACTTTTCTATAACTGTTGTTTTAAATTATATATACCTACCTTAAAACGTATTGTTACATATGGGGCCCCGAGTTTCCGTGTGGTCTAAAGCGTTATGGATCGAATCTGTCTGCGCGGTCCTCGGCTCAGCCAATGTGGGAAATCATGCCGGTAGCGTCTCGTAGGTCGGTTGTTCTATTCCTGTGTTTTTCCTCCACCGTTAATACTGGCCGACATGTATGGTCTATATTGTGCTGAAAATGGCGTTTAACCCCATACACAATATGCAGAAGTGTTACATATACCTTATAAAATGCTCTATGCAGTCGTTCACGAAGCATGATTGAACTGCATTTTTTTAAAGTGAGATGAAATCCTTCCCCTTTGGTATATCTGATATCTATGAAAAATAATTTTACCTAATACTACAGTCTGAAGCATAGGATGGGAGAAGGGGTGTGGTTTTTTTTGGCTATTACGATTATGTGCCCTTGGCTTGATTAACATTTTGACCGAGGCAATTACAGACTGAAAAATGTTTGAATTGCCGATCAACCGTAAATACCGTTATGAGACATAGACAGTATTGATAAACAAATGTTTTCTTCACCACTATAATAACTATCAAAATTAGTCTTAGTTAAAATATAAAATCGATTGTCTGTCGTCTCGCTACTATTTCTGCAGCGTGACAGTATATAGCGATGTCTAGCGCTTAGGCATCATCCATAGATATATACCATGATGTCCAAGTCAAATTATCCTGACATCAGGCCGACCAGTCTTAACAGTAACCTCTTAATACTTAGCACCATTCAAGGCAGCTGTTAGTACCATTTTTAAAAGTAATTTGCTTGACTCGGCCGGAGATAGAACCCTCGACCTGTAGCATCCGAGTTAGATGCTCAGATTATCGGACGACCAGACGTCTAGTTAATATACTATCCCTAATTTGAGCAAGGTTCAGTCAATAATGACGTTGGATATATGAAGAATGTAAAGTATCTGCTAGATAAAAATATCTCCGTATGCCTATGACGTTAGTGGAATGAGTAAATAATAGTAATATCACATACAAAATAATCATGTGATATCTAGTCAACTTAATGCGGGATTACTATCGATTCTTTTGTATCAGAAATGTATACAATTATTGAAATTCTGCACGAACCAGTTCCAAATAGTCCTTAAACAAAATTCACAGTTTTCACTTTAAAATTTACAACAAAAGCTATTACATTTACTTCACATCATTTCCCAATAGTTGCACGAGTAAATGTTGTTTAAAATTATTGATTTGAAATGAGATGATTATAAATATGGTTTCGACCGCGTCTAAGTTTATCTTTGTTATTTCATGCAATTTGATTCAATTGTATCAACTATGTCATCTGGCCATTTTCTATTAGGCTGATAAATCAGCCCTTCACCCGTTACGATTTTGATGTTGGGGTGAGGGGCTGATTTCACCTATTCATTGAAACCTGCAATTATCTGCAGACACTTTTGTCTGCGCGTATCAACGTAAATTTCACACACTTACCGGTATTTTTCGCGGCTGTTAAGCTCCCGTCGGCTAAAGGGTTCTTTTTGCGATATGTACATCATATTTCCGAATCAAATCCTACGTTTGACAACTTGTAGATCCAAGCAGAATAACACAACCCTACAATACCGTTGACATTTAAGTTTCGTGATCACCATACTAGACAGCAACCAATCCGATGCGACTTCCGCTCGTTCGCTCATTCGAAACACTCGGTACGTTTGGTCATGTGACTCGGCTGTAGCAACGTGAATATGACTATCACGTGATTAAAGCAGACTCCGAACAAGACAGGTAAGAAACATTCTTAGTAGTACCATTCTCGTACAGTTAAGTTAACGCATGATTAGAACGAAATGAATGCAAAAAATGAAACAACGGCGGAAATTACATGCTCGCTTTGTGGTGTTCACCTGGGCGCTAATCGATCCAACAAAGTTAATTTGCATGGAAAACTGAAGAGACAGACAGAAACAGCTCAAGATGTGCTACATGATCATTTGGGGCCAACATTTACTCCAGACAGATGTGCATATATATGTTAAGCTTGTTCTACTGTGATTAGCAAGGTGAAATGACAACTTCCAAGTTATAAGGGTCAGAATAATGTTTTATTCAAATCCAATTTTAAAGATTCAAAACAAGAATATAAAAAAATTACAGCAATTGTTTACAAAAAGTAGTGCCACTTTTTCTTTACTTTTTCTAAAGTATTGAAAATAATAATTAAATAATTGTATTCACTTAATAATCAGTATGAGACCCAACATTAGGAAAATCTCATTAAACAATGTTGACCTTAAATCATAATGTCTATGCAGATTCCATATCATAAACATATTTCTCTCTCTCTCTCTCTCTCTCTCTCTCTCTCTCTCTCTCTCTCTCTCTCTCTCTCTCTCTCTCTTTATCTCAATGTTATTTGTAATCTTTGACAGTAAATTTCAGATACATATATTTTTTAGAAAAAAAAAAACAGTAGTGAAAGGTATCAATTGATGCTTGAAAAGAAAGAAGGATAAAATGTTGATTAAAGTTTTGTATGGTTTTAAGAACTGCCCAATTCCTATAAAAACTATCAACAGATTTGTGATATTTTAATAATTATTATATAGATCAATAAATAAAGATAACAGACTTGAACTATAATGTCTTGAATTAACTATTTGTAAATAAAAAAAATATGTAATACAGTTTATTAAATTTTCATTTAGTTCTTTAACAGATAATTGTTATCTGTGATGGATACAGCACAGATTGCCAATAAATTTTGATGCGTTTGGACAGGTAGTCTCTCATTAACATAAATAACAATATGCATTATATTGCTAACAACATAATACGCTTATTCATGTCAACATGTACTAAATGCATTATCATACATGATAATAACATTAGCGCAGTTTAACCTCTCAAATTAACGTGAGCATTGTCTAATATATACATCAGTTACATTAGACTTATGTAATTAGTTAAACCTTTACAATACAAGTATCATTATACAGTGCATTTTGTTGAAACAAAACAGATTTCTGCTGGCAAGAGAATATGGAGTGAGGCTATCCAGGACATGAAGTCATCCTCTAAGAGGGACAGATATGTTGGACAAAAGATACTAGCTACAGCCCCTTCCATTCCCCAGAAGAGCAAATGAAGAATAATTGTTACCAGCACCCCAGTCAAGGTAACCAGAATAATTATAAGTGTCATTGAGTTCTTGCAGCATAGTTATATTGTAATGAGAATTATGAGATATTGAAAGTTAAGAGAGAGAGATAAGAATAAACTGAGATTTGTGATAATGGTAATAATTATTAAATTTCCACATCTTTTGATTTTACTACATCTCCTATTTGCAAATTATATTTCTTTAATACGTGAAGTTTAGGTTGGATTAAAACTGCCATTGTTTTTCCTTCCAAAAAACAAAAAAAAAATAACTTTTATTATCACACTCAACCTGTTCTTTCTATTGTATACCTTTTACCCTGGGATCTGATGTTGATGATATATGCACCTAATAAATCAGGGAAAATTTATATTAAAGACATGTATTCAGAATATATTAAGACATAACCTCCAGGCTTAGGTTAATCAAGCTTGAATTAGATTTTTAGACATAATATTACTTGCTACTATCCAGAACTACTGATGCTAGGTGGCCTCACACATCTTCAACATGAAAATGATACTAGGCACTAATATATTTGTTTGGCTTTATTAACTGTTATGATATAATCTTGCTAGACATTCTACAGTCTTTTAGACTGCACATATTCAAATGTATTTATGTGGACTATCACTTAGAACAATTTGTTTAACTACATGCTGTTATTAACATATAACATTTTAATCTCACACAACAACTTACTGTACTTGATAGGAATTACTAATTTTCAAATAAATATTTCACAATTAAAAAGTCTCCTTTTTTAACTTCCAGAAAAATGTAAAGGTTACTATAAATAAGAAGATGAAGCATATATCCTATGCAGCCAGCCTCATTAAGAAAAGCAGACATGCGACTGCACTTCATCATCTCCTGCAGAAAAGTAAGACATTTAAGATGGCCCTTCTGAAGGTAGTAGGGGACATAATTAAGAAGGAGATGAAAGCAGTATGCAACCCTGCCTTTAAGTCAGTATGGCGAGCAAGTGGTTACCCTTACTTACAGATAAGTAGCTTCAACTGGCAGAGAGTCCTTGCTGAAAGTGAAGAGAAATGCCCTGTGCTGTTTTCATTGCTGAAAGCAGCAGGAAGTAAAAGCAGGACGGAAAAAAGCTTTGCCCATGGAATTCATTGGCTTGCTCTAAACATAGGAGCTATCATAGGCCCGATAGTCTTCAAGAGGAATCCTGGTCACATGAAGCTTTTGCAACAGATGGTTGGGGTGGAGATGTGGCTTGCTGGTTGTTCAAGAGAAGTAAGTTATAATTGCTAATGATGAAACCATCTATTTTTCAGGAAGTAGAGCAGGTCAACCTGAGATTTTCGCTTGAATCCCTTGAGCTCCTGTTTTTAACAATATTAATATCATGCCAACAGATTTGTGAAAGGATACATTTTCAGGGCAATAATTTTTAAAAGTGACTCTCAGTCACCATTAAAAAAACAATATAGTCTGATCCAAAAACAGTTGGAAATTTTCCTCACACGGAAGCAGTTGTCTGATTTCTTTAGATCTTGTATATATATCAGTCAAGATTTAATAAATAGATATTGTAATAAACTTATTCTTTAATTGACTTTGGTATATTCTAACAAGAAATGCAAACGATCACAAGAATAAAGACATAAAATTAAATGTTAAATATATAACCATGCATTAAAAACCTTTTTATATTTCATAAGCCTTTGCTAGACTGAACCATCTGGGACTATGCCTGAGCATACATGCAGTCAGGAGATGCATCGACATGATCCGTCGGCAGTATGCAGATGACCTCCTGCAGCAGAGGTCACTCCTGACAGACAGAGCACCATAGGCCAGGAGATGCCTTTTTGACAATGATGAGCCTTGTAGGTATCATTATTAATTGGGAACAGAAATTTGCATTACATAACTGAATTGATAATATCATCTACTTCCACCACATAGGTAGTATTTATCGAGGAGAATTAAATCTGTGTGAAGTTACCAAATTGTTAAGCATTCATTATTTTGTAATGTGTGTAGTTAAATTATTTATATTATTGAAATGTTTTTGTTACTTTCAGTTTTCTGCATAAGACCAAATTTGTACTATGAATGGATTTATGAATACAAATTTAGTTCAGTATATGCAAATGATAGATTCATTTGAAATTACCACTCTTCGGTATTGTATAAGAAATACATAAACACTGTCAGTTGTGGTAAACCCATATTTTTTTGGGTTAGTATTATTTCTCAATTGAATTTGTCTTCTCATTCGTTTTTATATTCTTTTTCCAAATGTTAAGTAAGTTTATTCCGGTATTGCTTCTACTTTATTAGTCGGTGAGGAGGTCGGTGTGAGGATGTTGGATGAGACAGGAAGCACTGACATGTATTATACATTAGAGCGGTATTCCCTGTCTGAGTCAAATGATGACCAGGTCAGCAGTACAGATTTAATGGAGGATACCATACATTGTGAGTAGGTAGTATAATATGAATGAATCAAATCCTTTCTTACCATTTGGCTATCAGATTCATTTACTCAGTTGTATAAATATTCAATTTTTTAAACTTTAAACACACACACACACACAGTATGAAATATTGTCATTTTGCAATGAATATTAATTAACATTTTCAATAGAAAACAATTCCATATCATGGTAATTAATATTAATATTTTTTCCAAGGGATATAATTGACATGTTTCATTATCAGATAGGACATTTAATTATAAAAGCACGAAAGTAAGATACAGAGTCATGTCAAATCACATTTTATTTTATTGCTCATCAGCATAAAATAAATATTAAGTAAAATTCAGATTGAATTTAAAGGAATCCATGACTATTATATCCAACTTCAAAAATGGCTCTAATAACCAGTATTGGATGTATTTTGTTTTAAGTTCTTTGACATGATACACTAAATGAAACATGGAACAAAAATTGATTTCATAAGTTTAAACAAGCATAAGTTAATAACCAAACAATGATTTCAGATGTTTTCTCAGATACAGATGACAATGAGATAACATTGGTTCCCATGGGGTACACTTTGGTATTTGATAATGTGAACCAGAAGACTCGTGCCCGCTACAATACACGGGAACATGGAAATCAGATGCTCAATATGGTTCAGGCTTATGCAGCAATTGACAGAGTACCTTGTATGGGTCTTTCTGATTACCCTCCATCACCCATGGACATCATGCATATCCCAGTTGAGTCATTCTACCCAGATCATGCAGACTACCAGCTTTTGAGGTTTGTTATGTATATTGATATTGTGCATTTAACTATTGTCCATTAAAGTAGAATGTAATAATCATTTGTAAACAACATATTAGATACCTAACATTTTGTCCCCGATTTTAGATTATATAATAACTTATTGATCATTAATAAGCAACATGGTTAATTTCAAGTTCAGGACATTACTTGTTCCCTTTGAAGAAACCATGGATAACTAATTTTTTTCAAGCTAAAACTTATGTAAATTCCATTGTAAGTGATATAGACCCAGGGTTATTAGTAATCTCCATATTCAGATACTAATTACCTTAAGATTTCAAAATGTTCAGCAATATCTCACTGCCTTCATCAGCGAATAATGTTGCACTTGACTTATAGTGGTCACATGGTGCAAGGAGATTGGTGTAGATGGACGGTAATTCAAGCCCTTCATCAATGTTTAGGTCACGTGATCAACATTAGTTACCATTGATTATGAATTATCTAGAGCAAGGAAACAACGTTTTCAATTAGATGCCTGCATCTACCCTGGTATATTGCCTGCTATATACCCTGGTATATTGTTGCGTTATAGTCAAGTCACAGTCTGTAAATAACTTTAAAGTAAACAAGATTTTATCATTTCTGTTTAAAGTTCAGCACTACAATAATATTTTGCCATGTATAATTTTAGAGGAATCATTTATTTAAAAACAATTAACATTCTGTATCATATCATTGGGATACATAAATCAGCTCACTCAAAGCTACAAGCACAACAGCACATCCAATACTCAAATTCATTCCAAACATTCTATACTTTTGGACTTAAAGTTCTAATTTAAGTTTCACTTTGTATTCCAGGTAATTAATTATTATTTGAATTTTACTCAACTGTTTGAATTACCTGTTCTCTGTTACTTTGCTTAAGACCATAGAGTCATAACAGGTTCATTAGCTGATTAAATATAGAGATAATTACAAATGCATTCATACTTGCATATAATTTTCTGTGGGAGGAAAGTACATGCATGATATTACGCCCCCCCCCCCATGTGCATATAAACCTGTAAAGTTTGTTATTGCTTTCATTCCTAATATTTATGCACAATAATATTTGCAAAGAATTTTAAACTAATATTAGTGTCAGTTTCTTGTAATTATATTAGTGTCAGTTTCGTGTAATTAGAAAAATTGACCTTAAAAGAGAAAAACTGTTATCGATCTTGAATTTAGTATGTTATGTAATTAATACTGAAGGGTTCATAGGTACAGATACCATTGAACTTCTATATTGCACTTTATTTTCATAAAAACAGTATTTGTTTTACAGATATGAATTCATTATATTAGTGCAAAGAATAGTGGTGCAGGAAGAACCATTCAAATGCCCCCAGGATAGAGTGCAGGCCCACATCCCCCATAAATATTCAAAAGAACTTGGACAGAAGAGCAAAGTTGTAAGTATATATATATATATATATATATATATATATATATATATATATATATATATATATATATATATATATATATACTTCGTGACAAATTAAGAACATATATTATTTACATTAGAGCTGATCAAAGCAAAAATCACCTTGCAGTTAGTTATGCAGTTCCCAAATTGAATACTTTTCATTTTTTACATTGGTTGGTGTCCTTTGGTACTGAGGAAGAGAAGAGGCCCTTTTCCAGTAATGTGATAGGCTTGATGTCTTACAAGAAAGTTTTAGATATTTTTTTTGAGGATATTAATTTAATAGTCACTTAATGTTTGTAATTAATTGTATATTATACAAAGCAGTCTGAATTATTATTTGCATTTGATTGTACTTAATTAAATACCAACTAGTCTGAATCAACCATTTTTGGCACAGAGAACAATTTTGTTTTGATTATATTTGAATGTTTATTTACACAATAATAAAACTTCAGCAATTTTTTTTTACAGATTTCATTAGGTGTTTTGGCAAAGGATGAGACCAAAATTGCAGATATGGTTGATATCATGTTAGAATATCAACAATATGTCCCAGGTAGATTGGACTCGGACCCAATATCCTGTATTCTATATGGGGATGCCCTCAGTTGTGAAAGGGCAAATGATGCACAAATTGCGAGAATCAATGGGGTATCCAAGTGGGACCAATTACAAGGGCTTGTTCTGTTCCAGCAATACAGGGGTGGCACAAACGTGGCATACTATTAGAGGTAGGAATAGGAAGCAAACAATATATGTGATTGCTATTTAAAATTCAGTTTCCACAAATTTTAATTGTTGATATGCTTTTTCTAGTATTTGAATATCTTTTGCTCAGAAGAAGTACAATAGTCCTTGCTATAATAAAGGATCAAGACTTAATTGAAATGAAATAAATTATACATATAGACTCCCTATGCAAAATTATATTATATGCCCATGGATTCATGTGGTCTCATTTACAATTAACTAATAATGTTGAGGACTGCTTATCTATAGCATTATTTACATTCTGTATAAAGAAATGAATATGATATGAAAGCTGAATGGAACTTTTTCATTCTCGAGATGTGTAAACTAGAATGCCCTAAACACCGTTATTAAATTTAATATTGTAAGAAAGCATTTAAAAACTAATCCACATTCATATATTTGAAATAAAATTATTATTTAGTATTAAGTACAAGTATAACACAAAATTTTTATATTGGGATGTTGTTTTGTAAATTAATTAGACAATATTTGCAGAGGGTGCATGCTGATTCTGACTTGTCAATTCATCTAGTAAAACTCCCTGCCAAGGCCTTACAAAACATACTGGAATGACGTTTGTTCAACATTTACTTGCATATGCATATATATCTAGTCCTATTTCCAAGTCATTATAAACGAAATCTCCAGATGTACCAATCTTACTTTTAACACATTATCATACCCAACAAATATTTACAATATATAAGTAGTGCAGACCCAAAACCTTTCTTTTGCAGGATACATTGAAGCTGTTGTATAGACTCCAAAGTGCACGTGATGTGGGTCTTTTATTTTATATTAGAAACAGATACAGGTACCACAATGTAAACAGCAAAACCAGCTCCTGCTTCAATTATGCCACCGATTTACTACGCTTTGCTACAGAGTCCTATGTCATAGCCAGTTCAAGATCAATGACAGACAAAGACCATATCCCTAAAGACCTTAAAAAGTTATAGTGCTATTTTCAGTCGATTTGCAAAGAAAGTGGCAACCTTAGGATTCCATCCTCCAGAGCTACAAGACTGTAATGCTGATTCCAGCTATTGTGGCCTGTGCCAGTTAGAGAGTGATACTGAAGAGTTGATATGTTGTGATAATTACAGTTGTCCTAAAGGAAGATGGTTTCATCTCACATGTTTGGGATTAAGTGACAATGATGTCCCAGCTGGTGAGTGGTTTTGCTCTGGACAGTGTGAGGTCATGTCAACAAAATGTAACAAAGACTACAAATCAAAGCAGGATCACGTATTTGAATACTCCAAGGCTCGTTTATGGAGAGGTCTAGGAGAAATGGCCCATCATGATGCTATCAGGGAAGGAGATGGAGATAGAATAATCAGCCACTGGAGGCATGATATGATAAAGTTCTTTGATCAGCACCACCCCAAGTACTTTGTATGTGGCTATAATCTTTTAAGTGCACTAAATGGAAGAGTGTCCTCTCGTCTGGCACACCAACTTCGATGGAAAAGAACAGTTAATACTGCAGGGAAAAAGAGACACAATATTGAAATGGACTTGCAAATGGAATTTTTCAACAGAGAATACAAAGAGGCTGTCAAGACCGCCAGTGGAAATCTGACTGATGACACCATAGCTAGACACAGCCAGATGGTGGGATAAAGAAAACACTTCAGTATGTTTTTGATCACAAGATACTTAACCGTGGCAATTTAAAGCGAACAAAAAAGGTGTTGTGAGGAGGAGTGCAGATATTGAGGACCTTGTGAAAATCCTCTTAGACAACAAATGCTGTGAGTTAATCTCAGGAAGATGTCACTCAGCATTCCCTGATATTCATTCTCTATCAACATTTAATCAAATGGAAGAGTTTAAGAAAAGGATTCAGAAGCATCTAAAGAAAATGAGCAGAAGACTGGAGATTATAGTTGGTTGAGACAACTTTATTTGCAACATTAAGTATATAAATTCATACTCTTCTTAATCTAATAATACCCAGTGTTACAACAAGTGAGTTATGGATGGCTTTTGCAGAATAAACATACCAGACTTGTTGGTTTACACCATGTTATATCACATAAATCAGTGTATCCATCCAACACTTTCCAATGAATACTGGCAAAATTTAAATATCAAAACAATGAAAAGGACAAAAGAAACTATTATAACTTCATATTAATCCTATTAATTCAAAAAATGATAACGTCATACTGTCAATAATAATCATAATAATTTTTATCAACGACTCCTCAATTTCCTGTTACATAATACTTTAGATCATCACAAATCTTGCTCCACAGCTTTTATGGTCACACTTAAATCCCATTGTTTGAATACTGTGCAGTATATAACTATATAACTTATATCTGTTAAATGTAATAATTATTACTTTTATGTATATTACTTCTTATAACTTCGATGTTCATTTGTTACGCACTATGACATCTTTTTTATACCGCATGATGTATGGATATGTATCTTGGGCCAGTGGCCTAAAACACAAATAAATATTATTAGCATCACCAACACAACTCGCCCAATCGATTATCACTATTCTCACATACAAATAACTCCTACCTCAATAAAAGAGCAATGTCATTTTATCAACATTTCTTAAATTCACGTTACCTTTCTCTTGATGATAGGGAAAAGAGTATATATCAGGCTTTTTCCGAATCCGGTGGGTAAAAAAGCAATAACATGCTTTCCCTCAACTAATTTTAATAATGCTTCTTGTTGTTCCGCCTTTAATCTCACGTCATATACCAATTTGTCGAGAACACCCGCAATCATTTCGTCCATCATACTTTGGCGCTTTCCAGCATAACAACAGAGTCACATGACCAAGCGTACCGAGTGTTTCGAATGAGCGAACGAGCGGAAGTCGCATCGGATTGGTTGCTGTCTAGTATGGTGATCACGAAACTTTAATGTCAACGGTATTGTAGGGTTGTGTTATTCTGCTTGGATCTACAAGTTGTCAAACGTAGGATTTGATTCGGAAATATGATGTACATATCGCAAAAAGAAACCTTCAGCCGACGGGAGCTTAACAGCCGCGAAAAATACCGGTAAGTGTGTGAATTTTACGCTGATACGTGCAGACAAAAGTGTCTGCAGATAATTGCAGGTTTCAATGAATAGGTGAAATCAGCCCCTCACCCCAACATCAAAATCGTAACGGGTGAAGGGCTGATTTATCAGCCTAATTTTCTATTAACCATGCTATTCGTTAGAGTTTAAAGTCTGTGTCATCCTTCTACTCCACATTCGCACTTAATATATGCATTTTCATATTTGGTTCTTCCAATAAAGCTACATCTAATTTGATCCATAACATTTAAAAGAAAGAATTCCCTTATTTCGCTTTGTTTAGCATGACTGTCTCCATTACGAATAAGTGTATCACCTTTGACATAGGGCAATTAAACAAACATATAATCAATCAGTTGTTCAACCTTTTAGTTCCTTTTACCAGCGTTTGTTTCACTTCGCTCTGACACTTATGTCATTAGACTACCATAGTACTGGCAGGCGGTTCGTTGCAAACTCATTCGCGTAACAACTAATCTGTCGATATCTAAAGGCAACGTATAAGTTTCGGTGTAAGTGGTATAGCTTTCAGGTAGTTTACAAGTGAAACCTTTGACAGTCTTCGTCTCATTTTCTTTATCAGGCGAGAAAATAAAGCAGTAGAGTACATTGCCATATTTGCAGCTATATACAGAAGGGGTTGAATGTTTTCTTTCCTTAAGATTTTTAGTTAGTTGTGCAGTTCATCATTCTATTAAGAACAAATAGATGTTGGAATAGTTCAGGATATACCATATAAAATACTAATTAAGGATATACGATGTATTAGTTATATATAAATATCTATGCCAAACTGCATCATTTTTGGAAACCATAAACTGAAGATTTAATATGAAAAAGCATCTAAATGTTGGTTAATTGTAAGAATCGTTGGATATATTTTGATGCTTTGTATAATTAAAAAGATATAATTTAGTCTACCTAATGCTTTAAATTAAGGATGGTCTACTTAAGCATATATGCTAATATTCTATTATATGATTAATATTATCCAAAATGCGTCAATTGGGAGACCTTAAAAAAACGACACAGTTTGCAAATGTTTTATCCCCTTTGAATTAACTGTGATTTTTTTAGAACACAAATATCCCACCATCTCCCAAGATTAGCCCAAATGTTATGAATTAATGGTGTTTATTAAAACATTTGGCCTGGTATTAGCACCATTGATTATGTACCTCAGCCTCTAAACGAGACATCCTTCAAGACAACAGGTAATTCACTTTTTCAAAAGAGCGATCACAGACTATAATGCGACTATGCAAATGATAAGCACTAATGTTTGAGTCAATGATAAGTAATTAACATCATTCATATAAGTGGTCATGCATTCAGTATAAGCAACACTGTAATGCTAACGTTACAATAATACAATAGTTCTGTGGGTCAACATTTTTTGATGCAAACCGAGCACAACCCAGTTTAACACCTGTTATATATATTTCATTTATACTGTGTGCTCAACTTTTATCAAAGGTTGTGGATTCTGAAGCCTTTGCGTAATTGACATTGTACATGAATTGTGAGTTTTTAAACAGGATATTACTATACTTGAGGTTTAAAATCAAGTGTTTCTTTCAATTAAGCGGTTGTTTTGTTGTTAATGTGATCCTCGTTTTTTGTATGTTTTTTGGTCGAGTGAAAATTTTTATTATTTGGGAGTTGATAAAGAATTAAGTTATTTTTGTTTGAGATGGTTTGCAGCAAAACTCTCGAGTTTACTGTTGTGCTATTGAAATCATCCTTCGAGGGTAATTATGTCAATTATTCATTGGATTTACTCATTGTCTTTGGTTTAATGCATTCTTGGACTTTGGTAAATTCATTCAAATACATTCTGGATTGCATCATTGGGATACCAAGACGTACAAGACTATTGGTATATCATGGTGTTTTGTGTTTATATCCACACCCAGTCACATTATCCTGACACCAGGCCGACCAATCCTAACTCTAACTCTCTTATTTCTGAATGCCAAGCGAGGTAGGTGCCTGTAACATTTTTAAGTTTTTGGTATGACTCGACCAGGGTTCAAACCTGCGACGTCCCACATCCGATACGGGTGTTCTTACTAATAGGAAACCAGCAATCTGGTATATCAATTCATTCAAGGAAATTGCAATTTATTTGGAACATTTTTTTCTGACATGTGAAAGCACATCTAGAATTATTTGAAATTTAATTTGAATTTTCATTTTGTGTTCTAGGGAGATAATTGCTTGTTGAATTGTAATTAAATTGTAGGTTTGATTTTTGTCTGTTTCATATTTTAAGATATATAGTTTTAATAAACTCTATGGCCGTAGGTACATCATTAGCAAAATAAAATGTGGCTCAAGACAAACTTCACAAACTTTATTTAAACGAGTCACCACAAATGATTCATTTTGTAAGATGTCAGCTCACCAGAAAACTGGCAACTGTTAATTTTATTATTTATGACACACCAGCAATAAAGTAATTTTCTTTGGTGATTGTTTTCAATTAATTATATGTACAATCACTGCTAGAAAGGTAGCAGACATATCTCTGCTATACAACTGGCATGAATCACCCAGCACAAAACAAAGGGGTGGTTGGTAAACAAGACCAATCTTTATAAATTAGTCTATTCAAGTCCTTACTAGTAATCAAAACCAATCTCGAAACTAAAGGTTGTTCAAATGATTGGGTAATTACTTATAAAATCAGTAAAAAAGGGCCAACATGGTCATGGAACTTGATGTTGTTGTCACAGTATCATCACACAATTAACTGATTGTTAAAGTATGTTGCCCATTTCCAATAAAAAGTACCCTATTATTCATTAATAATTATTGTTGCTGAAGCCAGTCAAAGAAACGTGTCTAAGTGGTAATTAGTGGGTATTTAAAATAGATCACATTACACAGAAATATAACCTTTACTGTTATAATATAGCGAAGCTTGACGAACTGGGAGGATTAAGTGTTAAATACAATTAGCTTGAGATTTAAATTTTAGAAAAATGCATATCTATAATAATAGTGAGAAATAAAACACATCACAATACTCACTGGCACACATACATACTCATGCAAAAATACCAATATATTAGGCTTAGTGAAAAATAATAAGAATAGCATAAATAAAACCAGAGGGTAACAGGAAAGTCTTACTATTCAGAATGGTTATAAAGTACATAAATGAAAGGGATGCAACTACAACATATAATAAAAGGCTCATTGTTTTTAAATGCACACCATTGCTTGATGAAGTGTTATACCTTTCAGAGTAAGGATGAAATAGAGGTCACATAAATATAGCTATGTTTTGGAAAATGTAGTACTAGGTATTTAAACCTTTAATTACTCTGAGCCAATAAAAACCAGAACTAGAAGATTTATCAACCAAGTTAAACTATTCAAGAGAATGATTGTTTAAAAGTCAATCAGTTAAAATGACTTAATCACAAAGAGTTAATTTAGATCCAAATTAACTTCAAAGTTATATGGTGTGCTTCTTTATAAACAAGGATTACATTGTCTGTAAAATCAACATGTCTGCTTGTAATGCAATACACCAGTCCTTAAGGGCTGGTATCATTTCTTAATATATTAAACAAAGATTGACAATCTTCTATTTCTTCTCTTACCTAATTAAGATCTAAACCAAATATTTCAAGCTACGCATAACCGTGTTATAGTTAAGCACCAATGTTCAGCTCACAGAGTCAACATTTTAGACTACAAATTTGACTCGATACTGTTGATAAGGAATGCGATTCTGCTTTCTAATTCGGATTTCTTACTATTTCCACTACATTTTTCATATTTGGACATTTATGCAGGGGTGAGAGATCTGAACCAAATGTCTACTGAAAAATTGGAATCACTGCCACCTTACAGTAGTGGCATCTGCTAGCTGCTCATCAGCACTCCTAGCAAATTTTATAAAATGTTATTTGAAAATGAATTATTTTCTAAGTGTTACGTATATTTGATTTAAGTAATTTATTTTTGGTTTAATTGTTTGTTTGTCAGATTCAAATTTGACATTTTAAGTTAAAAATTCATTCACTGGGAGATATTTTTGAAGGTGGGATGACCTGTACTCTACAAATAAACACCAGATGTTGACCTCATTTCTGACCATGCTTCAGAGTTTGTTAACAAGCTTTTAAAATGATTACAAGGACATTATGGAGCTTTGTTGTAAACATCTTTCTATTTTTCTGTTCTTGAGAGTAAATATAACTGATCCTCATGTGGTTCATATGGTGTGCACAATATGTTTTTGAACGTAAATTTGTTCTAAAGATTCTAGAAGATCATGTGACCCCTTCCTTGTTTACGTATAAACAAGTATATAAATTATGTTTTGGAGCGAAATATTTTGTAGAAGGTGATCTTTAAGAATACTAATTTGTGTTGTTTTGAGTTATTTTAAATAACTTTGCACAAGATGATTTATTTGGAAAACAATTGTGCTCATTAAATTTCATAATAACAGAACTGACTTCATCACGTGACATCGTCTTCCATCTTGGATGCTTCGCTAAGATTCGAACATGGAATTATTAGGACATTTTATTACACGGACTTTCGCAATTTCACTAGTGGATTATATTTATAATCTCTTTAGAAATTTCTTTAGTCACGTTCAGTCAATCCTACATCTATTTGTAACGATAAATTTGCACGACCCGAAATCAAGATATCGTGTCTGACTTGATCAAATATTCGGTTGAAATCCTAAATTATTTTTACCTCCATAGCAACAGAGGGGACGCGACAACATAATTGCGTCTCTAAGGGAAACTTTGTTTTGTCGTTTTTGGATTAAGCCTTGGTTTGACAAATAGACGCTTCCATAAAGTTGTTGGATTCACCCTCTCTGCTGCTCATAGTGTCAGTATAATGTGACTGGGTGGTACATTATGGTACATGTCTGCGACATGATGCCCCAGTTGTTTTGTTTCATCAAGATTGTATATGTTAATATTTATAATAAAATTATCAATTCTTACTCAATATTCATTCCTTATTGGAGGGTAGATGTCATGCTTTTAAAGAAAACTGAATGCAAGATTAGATATATGTACAACTTTCAAAACTTACATTAGTAATAATAGAAATTAATTACCTTAATCCCTAAGACGCACTTTCGGTTTTTAGTAAATTTCAATTTCAGTGATATATTTGTTTAAACTGAGTTTCAATATATTTTTATAAATGGAAAATTACCAAGTTGCGTATACAGTGTAGTGCACATTATACTATTTGTATTTAAAGTTTGTATTTTAAAAACATAAGTTTTAGTTTAATAAATAATGAAATCTCAGTTTTAAAGCTGCCTGTAAACCATACAAATGTACAAGGAAATTCACTTCTACAGTTATTAATGTTTTTGATACAGTCTTATCTATACTACTTTTAAATAATTTATATATGCGTCTCTGGAAACAAATGAATTAAATATAGAACAGAATTATAAATAATTACTATTTAGAAGTATACTGTTATACATAATAATTAAGTTGTATATTATCTTCATGAAATAGAATTTTTATTAGCAATACATGTAAATAAATGTTTAACCTATCATAAGAAAAACATTTGCAGCCACAAGCCCTTATCCATCACATCTAACTTCTCGATATGGATAATGGCTGTTACAAATTACCCGTTTTCACCACTGTCAATTGAAAAATGGATGAACCATAACAAACTTTATTGTAAGCAATTTATGACATTCACCTTGTCAGTGGAAAATGGCAGAAGTAAAATCCTCATGAAGGTCTTTCAAAATGTACACTTGCTAAGTGTATAAATTATGAATTGAAATCAATCAGTACTTGGCATTGTGCAGAATCAACCTTTACAAGAACAAAAATTAGAAAGATATATCCATATTAGAAATTTGAAAAGTGTTTAACTGGTTTCTGAAGAATTAGCAGCTGTGATAAATATTTATGGTAATGAAATCATGACTTTGTTCTAAACTTATATTGTTACAAGTTAGACCCTGATTCATGGACGGATGCTCCTAGTTTACTTTGTAAAGAGCCACTGTGGTCTAACCAAGGATATTTGCTGATTATTATTAAGTTAATGACATTAGTTTGCGCACATACTGGAACCATCGCATCCAGTAGGCTTTGAGTTTTGGTTAAATCATGGAGCTTGTGACCATGGTCTATCCACAGGGGCTCGTATCGTTGCTTGCAATTGACCTGTCATTTATATACTATGTACTTATTCTATAGTACATGAATGAAAGGTCAATTGTAAGCAACGATACGAAACCCTATGTTGTTGTTACAGGTTAAACCCTGATTAATGGACGGATACTCTAATTTGCTTTGTAACGACCCCCAGTGCCACGGAGCACGTTTCAGCCATTTCTTTAACCATGTGTATGCCATTGACATTGAGTAACAAGTAACGCTACATACGAATTTACAAAAGTAAGAAAATTCCCTGTAACATTTAATCCACTTACCATATGAGATAGGCCTAGCATCGTCATGTCACTGCAACGCCACTACGGTCTTCTAGTCGCCCTTTCTTTTAGCATATCTGCACATGCACGATACGGTAGTCTTAACTGACACGGCGGTTGATGTTCAAATTGGCATCTTTATGGCATACCTTTAATTAAACAAATTTTAATACACCAGCTCTCGTCGGTTGATTTTCATATATGATCAAGAAATGACAACTAATAAGTATATCAAACATCAGTTTGCAAGAATATGGCAATGTTTTGCTTCATCAAGTGTTTTATATGTGGGCTCGTAAGGCTGGTTAATCGGCATTATCTGATATATATTGTCAAAATTTAGTACGAATAAAAGATAAGTAAAGTTTTAGATAAATGTAGGCAACAACTTTAATATTACAATTTTATCACTAAAGATGAAGTAGAACCATAAGAGAATCAAACTAATCAGTAGCTTATTGCATAAAAACTTTCCAAACTTAAGGAGACCAGGTTTCGGTCGCCCTATAACTACCGTCTACATAAGGCTGAAAATTATTGTTAGTTGGTCTCCCTTAGTTGTATTTCCGGTTATATATATATATATATATATATATATATATATATATATATATATATATATATATATATATATATATACTGACATATAATTACCTATGCCGGCGCTGATTGTTAAATACTAAGCGTTTGATGGTATAAGTTTCAATTATTACGTGCATGTTGTTTGGAGTAGAAAGGCTTTCTGATGCCAAAACGTTATTATATTCTCCCAATTCGAAACCTTAACCTTAAAACGTAACCTAGCAAGTGCAAGGTTACTTTAATCACTCAAAAGATACAAATCTAATCAAACATTTAACGAAACCTTGAAACCAAAACACGAAAGGTAAATATGAAACGATTTTTTTCTCCTGCAGTTATGTGCTAAGATGTATAGATGCTTTGCATTTTTATTTGCTAGAGTTGTCTGAAAGAAATACTCTTTGTCATACATTGTAAAAGGGAGAGACACTCATATTGCAGTTCTAACAAGTAAATATATATTTTTATTCTGTAGTTTAACATCATTTTTTAAATTTAATATCACGCAGATAATATCTTTCACCAAAGTTTATTTGCACAATTAAATTTGCAAATGAGTATTGATTTTGTAAAATTTACTAGACACCCCTGCATGTTCTTTTTTTTATTGAATGTCAATTATTCTAAAGTGCATTTCTCTGAATTCTTGCTAAATGGCAACGAATCTGTTTCAAATCTTACCAAGAAAAAAAATTTACCTGCTTTCTTTCTAAGTAAATGTTATAAAGACCTCGTTGAGTATATAATTGTATTGACACAAAAGTACACCTTGGACGCGTGATCAGTAGCGGGTTAATCAAATAAAATCAGAAGACGATAACTGAAGAACAAGACACCGATACGGACTGATATTGTTCACATGTTGATGAATTGATTAAAGCATGAACTTGACCTGATACCCTAAAACGTTTGCCACCTCAAGGTCAAGGTTTTGCTGATCCTATTTGACTGGAAATATAAACCACACCAGGAGAAATAGACCTTCAGACAAGTTAATCGTCTGAATAAGGCAGTTGGACGAACTTTAATTTGACATCCAGTGGTGAGTAGTCATTTTTGATCAGTACAGATTTATAATGTATTGCTTTTCCATGCACTTATGACAATGCAATTATATTTTCTTATCAGATTCTCAAATATGTTTGATACTAATATCTCACTTTAGATCCTTAAACGTCAGAGTCGTTAGTGTTGAATCGTTCAGTATAGTATTATTTTCTTTCGAGGTACTTAACTGTCTTTGTGCATTTTATTTCTTTTTCTTATTTTCAAATGTTTTAGTTCTATATAATAACATATTCCGGACCCCGTTTGGTCGGGTGGTCTAATTCTCTATTTGTTATGAATTACTATCATCTCATTTATGTATGGTTATGTTGGGAAGCCTTCCAGTAGCTTCACCATGGTCGGTTGTTCCTTCAGCGATTTTCCTTTGTACTTCCTCCACCATTTATTATGACCGCCATGTATAGTACATCATGTCCTGAAAAGTGGTGTTAAACGCTACAACACAAACTAATATGTACTTTTTCAAGTGACTAACTATCAGTTTACATTGTATCGCTTTGTTTTACAATCAGTATGATTTCCAGTTCAAGTACTGAGTTGTCTGTTATATCAAAACTAAGATTTTCTTTACATGTACTTAACTTGTGCTGTTATGCAAATTGATCGTCTTTTTAGGGTTATCCCATTATAGTTAGGTTAAATATTTGGTTTTTCAGTCTACTTTACAACACTGTATCATCCTTTATCGTTCCATCTAATTTTCAGATTTTAAGTTGGTATACATATATCTCCTTCGGTTATTTAGATATTACGTATTTTTTTTTTTGCTTGATATATTTTCTTTTCAAGTACATAACTATCATTGTTCACTGTACGCCGATCCAGATTTTAAATGTGTTTCCTATAGATACCTATATTTTCTACTTCAGGTATATGAGTTGTTTTGTGTAATTAAACCGAAAACCTTGTTAACATTAACGTTTTGTTTTTCAATCCACTTTTTACTATATCAACCTATACCGCACCCCACTCAACCAACAGCACATTTGTGCGATGCTACAACCGTTTCACAAAATCATTCAATCACGTCACGAAACATGCATTCATCTGATTTCAAACGAACCATGGGATATGAACTGTAGGTAAAACTGATTGACGGACGTTTGAACACGCTCTGTCGACATTACCACTTACAAATATCTTCGATTGGTTAAACAAGACGTGGAATACAAAGATAGTAACAATTTTAACGACCAGTTATAATGGCAGTCTGAGTACTAATGAAATTAATAGCAGCGTTTGGACTTACCGAGTTTCCGTTCTAAATATTGTCAAGCCATGTGTGCGGTCCTTGACTTCTATATATCATAAACATGCAAAAGAAGCTATATACTACCAAAATCATATGAAACTTGGGAGAAAAGATTGAAACGATGAAGAAATCCATGATTCTAAATGTGTTTCTAAAATGTTAATATCATGTGAGATATAGAAGTGGTAATTGAAAAATATAATTATATAATCACATTTTAAATAGATCATCATTTTAATCTTAGCTATCCTTATATCTAAATGCACCGAGAAGGGAGGAATAGTTTGCACATGGTTATTTTTACATCAAACTAATTATTACCAGAGACATATAAGACATGGTTTTGTAACAGTTTGTTACTGTACTTCTAAGATAAATTGGTAATGGAAGTCGTTTTACCTTCTCTACTTGATGTTCATATATTTATTACATTTTCTGTGACGCATAGCTTTTCCAATCCTATATGATAATATTTGTATGCTGCTTTACATTGTAATGAATTGTTCAGTCATGTTTGGTATGTGAATGTATCCAACAATTCGCTAAGTCTGGTTTCTGACGTAGAAGCGTATCTTACATTTGTCTACGTGCGTATTAATAAATAATTCATTGTAGGTTTCCTGGAATTACACAAAACAACTGTACTGCCAAGAAAAACAGAGGAGAGGTGAATTCCAAAATGAAAGGCATAGTAATGAGTCGGAATATGCTTACATTTATATTACTGGCAAGTATTTCACAAGCATACTTATTTCCGAATCAAACATATTAATATATATTTCGTGTCACTGTTATCTTCTGATTACAGTAATATTATTTATTTATTTTTATCTGGTTAGATTGAAGTAATTACTGATTGTATTTGTGTGCATGTAATTGATATGAGGTTAAAACTGCCGATTCGTTTGTCTCCTTGAACGTGGCGAATCATAATATCCCAGTTCAGACACGAAACAGTATCTTTCTTGAAATTAAATTACATCTCTTATTAAAGGAATCTGAATATTAATTACTTTGTTAAAACATTAACGCGATTTAAACAATTCCCTAAGCAATTGCTGATGAAAGTCGTATTTGCCCATACATCGGTTTCACGATTCATGAATTTCTGAAACAGTTATTTACCATTCGTGGTGCATTATTTTAAAAAAGCGGTACTCCGTTATGATCTTTGGTTAAAGTATCATTCCGTCATTCCGTTCATGTCTTTAATAAATACAAACTGGTTCCGTTTATTTTGATGATGTACAAGCTCGAAATATGGGATCAAGTTGAACAAATAAGTTTGTATGAATCAAACCAGATACACATTTCAAATAAATCCTTGTTTCAGGCTTTTGCATGTGTAGCTAATTCACAAACTAAACGTTTCATGTTCCCCATGTAGATACATGTTGATCTTTTCTTCCAGGTCTTTACTTCATTTGGTGAGTATATTCCTGCTGTGTTTTCTTAGTTCAACACTTATGTTGTATGTATGCAGGGATGTATATTATATTCTCATTAAAATATGATTCGTCCTATTGTATTGCGATTTCGAGATTTTAATACATGTTTTATAACAATTTCGTTTAATGACCATGTTTTGTAAAGTAATTGTGTCAGGTGTTGGGGCATCGATACCGTTAGTAAAAATAAAACAGTTGGTATGAATATGACATATTGCTAACTAGGTTTGAAATGAGCTTTCAAAAAGCATTAGCATGATTCTGGAGAAATTCTTTATTGAAGAGGTTGTCCGTTCTGTCATTTTATAAAAATGTGCTTGTACTTTATGAAAGTATATCAAAATATCGCTTCGTCGTGTCGAATCTGTTGACAATGTACTAGTAGTGGTCGGCGTTACCTTACACTAAGATTGTCTCTTGCTTCTCATATATTCATTGTTATATTTCAGACATGCAATTTTAATAACACGAGCACGATTGTCTCAAAAGATATTTCACCGTTAACATTTTTTTACTTCCAGCTCTAGTGGCTGACTCTAATTCGATGACATGCGGAAATATTGCTGATGTTGTGTTTGTGATCGACTCGTCAAGTAGCATCTGGGAACCTTACTTCCGTCAACAACTCGAGTTCGTCAAACAAATGGTGAACACCTTTGACGTCAGTCAAGTCAAGACAAGGATAGGTGCTCTCAGCTTCAGCAACAGAGTTGTGAGTGAGTTTCACTTGAAAACATATGACAGTAAGCAAAATGTTCTGGATGCCATCTCAAACGTACAATACACCGCGGGAGATGGAACCTACACCCATGACGCCTTAAGGGTTCTTCGCACAGAGTATTTTACAGAGAAAAGTGGCGATCGATCTGACGTTCCCAACATCGCTATACTTCTTACGGACGGCCAATCCTTTATTATGGCTGACACTGTAAAGGAGGCTAATCTGAACAAAGAGACAGGGGTATCCATGTTTGCCATCGGAATCGGAGATAGTGTCAAAGATGAAGAGCTAACTCAGATAGCGAGTTTACCAACGGAAGACTATAGGTACATACTGACAACTTTTACCGAGTTACAATCCGAGGCATTCACAAAGCTTATTAGTCACCAGGCATGCAAAAGTAAGTAACTTTCCCTATATATTTTAATTTTTTTCCTTCATCATTTCATCAATCAAGTAATACCAATATAACATTAAATATTTTTGTTCTACAGAGCTGAAATCAATTTCCTTAAGTGTTACTCTAAACACACATATTTTGAAATCAGAAAGAAATCAGAAAGAAGTTGACATCATGGAGTCAAAATGTAACCACCACCACAATAAACCACACAAAGACTACCACCACGATATAACTATTCGACAATAATTGTAGCCGAGCCGTGATGATATCAGCTAGTTTTTAAACTTTTTACTTCCAGCTCTAGTGGATGATTCTATAGAGACAAAATGCGATAGTATTGCTGATGTGGTGTTTGTGATCGACTCGTCAAGTAGCATCTGGGAAGAAAACTTCGGTCAACAACTTAAATTCGTCAAACAAGTGGTAAATGCCTTTGATGTCGGTCAAGGCAAAACAAGGATAGGTGCTGTGAACTTCAGCAACAAAGTTAAGACAGAGTTTCACCTGAAAACATTTGACAGTAAGCAAGATATCCTGAACGCCATCTCAACGATAGAATACACAGCGGGAGATTCCACCAACACTTTTGACGCCTTAAGCATTCTTCGCACAGAGCATTTTCGTGAGATAAATGGCGACCGATCTGACGTTCCCAACATCGCTATACTTCTTACGGATGGCGATTCCGATAACATGGCAAGCACAGTGCACGAGGCTAATCTTAACAAAGCGGCAGGTGTAGCCATATTTGCCATTGGAATCGGTGATAGTGTTAAAAAGGAGGAGCTAGAAGAGATAGCGAGTTCACCAAAGTCAGAATATATGCACACTCTGGCAAACTTCACCGAGTTACAATCCGACGCGTTTACAAGGCTTCTTATCAACAAGACGTGCATAGCAACAGCAGAGGGTGCGAATCGGATAACTTGGCGGAGCGTCAATCTGGCGTACTAATGCTTCCTCGTAAATGTTTGATAAGAAGCGTCATTTGGGAAATCATAATAAAAAAACACCAATGTCTTTGTTGCACTCCATCTGCTGCTATGGGGTTAAAAATCCTTTTAACGATGAAAATCGCTACGATTTCACAAACAGACTAATTTGTAGGATCTCAACTCTGTGATAGTTATATCTATCAAAGGGTAATTAAATATCAATAGCAATCAACGATATGATGTATTATTGTATAACATTTTCCGATATTGTTGATAAGAATCTATATAATCAACCCAGTTATATATTTTTGTTAAATAGCAATCATATTCAAAATGTATATCATAGCATACTATTCTTAATAAATTATCTGTGAATTTTTTTATCATTTGGGTTGGACATATATTAATATATATATATATATATATATATATATATATATATATATATATATATATATATATATATATATGATTGAGAATCTTTCTGATGATTTTTATCTAATAAAAAATATCATTCCATGCTAGTTTTGGTAAAATAGTGTTACATATTTTTAAATTAAAACGTTATTTATTATCATAACGACTAATATATTGTTTATAACGATAACTCCTCAACGTACCGACATTATACTTAGTTCATTTAATTCAATATTGAAGCGCTAATTTGATCAAGTCCGATGCAATATCTTGATCTAGGATGATGCAAATTTATCGTTATAATCCATGTGGGATTCACCGAGCGTGAGTAAAGAAAGTTTTTAATGATATTAGAATCCATATCATCGCCTCACCAAGTTTGCCAAATATTTCGTAGCGTATATGTATTGCAATTATTTCTGGTTACTTTTGGTATTTGAATGTATCGTTGAGTGACATATATCATGTCACTGCTTTTATGCCTACCTCTGGTAAATATCCTTGCAGGATTCTTTTGATTGTCTAAGATCACATCATCATATACGACTATATTGTTTATACTTCCATCAATATCATCAATACCCGGTGTCTCTTCGATATTGGTTATAAATTCAATAATACCCTCGCCGGCAATTTCTTCAGTCTTTTCGTTGTAATCTATCAACACTTCGTAGTATCGCTGATCATCTACACTCGGGGCTACTAAATACAACTTTTCCCATTTCATCCATCTTGTTATTAAATTAAGTAGTAGTTGTGTCTTGCCACTTCCAGATGGTCCGATTATAATCATTCGAATATACGTCGGTAGCTTTGCATGTTGTTTAACTGGTTCACTTTTTTTTTGGCGCCAAAAATTCAATTACTTTCATGTTATTATCAATATATTATGGATCTATATTGTATGAAATGTAAGAAGCGTACTAGCACATACGACTTGATGACGATTTTAACTAAAAATAACAGATCAGCACTTTCTGGTAAGTGTGTACAATGTTGTAGAAAAATTTTTAGATGTGTTTCCCTAGATAAATTCAAGGATTTACAAAACACGAGGAGGTGATGTTGCAGCCGTGTTAGTAAAGATTGCGGGAACACCATGGGCGTAGAATCCAGGAACCAGACACGGCATCAGACTCGATGATCAAAACCAACCCCGACAAGGTGAAAACCCAAAAAACGTTATTGATAAGGCTTGTCATGCTCATGATGTTGCTTATAAAAGCAATAATCTGCAGCATAGACATATCGCAGATGTGAAATTAATTCATGCGTTGAATTCTATCACTGATAAATCCTTCAAAGAAAAATTGGCTTCATGGTTAGTAAAATCGGTGATGAAGTTAAATTAATGATAAGTGCTGGTAATTAATAACAACATGGTGTCACAGAATTAGGCGAAAATTTAATTTATTTTCTAATTGAATTACAAACTAATTTCACCATTTTTTTTTGTTTCGTCGTACATGTGTTACCTGAAGTGAATAAGTGGTTTTCTCCAAAGTAAGCGGAGTGTAACGATTTTCATGTGCCTGACTTTGAATTACGTGAAATCCAGAACATTAGATTCAAAGGGTGCACGGTAACTTTGCCGTGATTTCTGCTCACCTTTTTGAGGGTATATAAGGCAGAATATTTCTGATCAATATTACGGGACCTAAAGTATCTAATCACAGGATAGATAGCTCGTCTTTCAATCTCCAGCCAAAGGGCTGATAACATCTCAGATAACGCATCTGATAACGCATCTGATAACGTCGGCTGATAACATCTGATAATCTCTGATAACATCTCTGATAACGCATCTTATATCATCTCTGATAACGTCGGCTGATAACAGCTCTGAGATCGTAGCTGAAATTGTAGATGATTTATTGCGGAACATCTTTCTTAACGTCACTGATAACATATCTGTTAACGTCACTGATATCGTAGCTGAAATTGTTGCTGATTGAATCTTGCAATCGAATTGAAGTATCTGGCTGGCTGTCTGTCATATTGTCTGTCCGTCTACATCTGTCGTGACGTGTAAATAGCCGGAAATCTAGAAGTCCGAGTGTCGGAGCTCTCTAGAGTTGTAAACATCCGGGGTGGCATCTAGGGTATTGAGGAACGTTATTTCTAGTAGATGTTGTATGCTGTCTGTACGTATAACTGTGGTGGATCCGTGAAGGGCAAGTGACCGATACAAGTATTGTGTCAACCCTAGGTCTTCGGAGAAACTGGGCGGCAATTCAACTGTTGGTGAATCGTACGGTTATACAGGTTCGAGACACATGTGTGTGTTGCAATTGTAGTACAATTGAATACATTGTTGTATTTACATCGTTACTTCAGATCACAATAGTATTTCAAGGGATTGCATGCAATATAACTTTTGAAAAGGTTCCTTGGATCTGTGTATAGTCCAAGAGATTCCTTTGCATCTGTGTTTTATTTTGTATTAATATTTCATTTATTCATGTATTGTGAATGATTGTGAGTGTGATTGTGGGTTGAATGCATTAGTTATTTTGTTGATACATCATTATTTTTCATTAATAATTTATTCATAAATTTATATTTTCTTTCACATAATGTGTTTGTGTTGTTCATTTAATCCACTATCCTCTCGGTAACATTTATGTTACACATGGAATCTATATATTATTCTCCAATACCACCGCGGCAGATTGGTTATCCAAACAGGCGATATGGGAAATTTATCTACTACCGCCTAAACGAATTAACTTCTCGCGTTTTATTGTCTGCGTCAGTTCATCAAGCTGATATATTATTTCTGCCGTATGATGGTTTTTACTAGTACGCGCTAACCGTAGTTGATGTTGCGAGTAGATACTAACAAGCATAACGGTTAAAAACAAAATCATCATCTGAAGTTGCTTCTGCATTTGAAAGGATTTATCGAAAGAGTCCTCTGCATTGGCCAAATCTATTACAAGTTGATCCTGGCTAGGAATATCATCGTGCAGTGTTATCAACAATGAAGCATGATAATGTCACCATCAGACGAGGACATACCGCACTGCAACGCGATCAGGTAATTGTTGGACGATTTAATAGGACGCTTGCTGAGCGGTTATTTGGATATCAATACGCGAAGGAATTTATTCAAGATAAACGATCCCGTGAATGGGTCAAGAGATTACCAGGCGTTATTACCGCGCTGTATAATGAGATTACTCGAACAACTAATATGAAACCTAATAACGCTATAATACGAGGTATATACCCGTAAAACGACAGGGAAGATTTTTCAAAACAATCAATTCTCGACAAAGTCACTGTAAGATATTAATATGAACCAGGAGAGCTCAAAGGTAGTTAAAAAAAGAGCTACTTATCCTATTAGGAGTGTTACTGCACATAAAATATCTAGTATAACACGATCTACGGGTATACCAGCAATCTATATGATTGAATTTAACTGGTCCCCTGCGAGGGTTTACTCTTGAACAACTAAAAGTGATAACCGAGGATACTCAATTACCACCAAATGGTCTTAACTAGCACCTCTTTCTCTGTTGCACTCAAGACAAGCCAGCATTACATTATCTCTGCTTTGACCAATACTGTTTTTTTCTGTCCAAGGTAAATTGTCTAGAGTCCTTATCCGACCAACACCAACTCATTATACAATTGCAACTCGCGCAGTGATTATTATGTTGTAGTTTCAGTGTAATTATTAATTCAGCATCAATGTCAAATTCTCGTTTATTTTTGTATCCTGTTGTTTATAATCATAGAGTTATTTTCTGATTATAACATCGCTGACAGTAGCACTTACTGTAGTGTCATTATAATCTAGAACACCTTTTCGAAGATGATTTATTCTTCGTACTCTGGATACTGCAAGATAAACTAAATTTGACCACTCGATGTGATTATTTATAATCCAAACAATCGTATCGGATATAGTTAATCCCTGTGAAGAATATATCTTCGCTGCGTAACCTAGCGTCCATGGGGATTTACCAGCGCACAATGCGTCTTCGACGACATTTATATCAACCAACGCAATATCTCTTACCACGAGAAATTCCTGCTCTGTCAGGCCTGGAATAACAACTTCAATATTTTGTTTTCGTTTATCCTTGGGTCTATAACACAACGGTACTGGGAGTGTTGCAAATTTGTCTATATGCAATTCAAATAAATTCATCTGAAGTGTGTCTCTGATTATCTTACTTCTTGCCACTATGAAATCGTTTGGTCTCCACGCTTCCCAAAAATCATTTAATGTGGTTTCCGAAATTATTTCACGCCCTATTTCACATTGGATTATATGCAATTGTAATTAGTTTTTTGAATTCGCGTAATTGTTCATCCAGTGCTCTATGATCAGTATTAATTTTTTTTCATAATAGTCTACAAAATTCTTTAGTCAATTATGTGGAGATAAACTTACAAATGGTGGTGGTTGACCGTGATCGCCACACATTATCATGCATAAATGAATTATGTGGATATCATTTACAACGCCTTTACAAAGTCTTTAAAAGCACTTCCTGGTGATATAGTAACCGCTGTAAGACGTGAGGAACAACAAGAACGACAACGTCGGGAAGAAATTGAACGACTATGTGATATTGATATTAGCTCCCCACCACCTGAACTACTTGAATCACATATTGTAGAAGAAGAGGGTGATTTTGAAGAAGATGAACAACGAGAACGATTTGAAAAAGGGGTAAAAGATAAAGAAGAGATTTCACCTGAAAAGATATTTACAAAATAAGCGATAAATAAATTTAAAAATACCACGGATCAAAAATTATCTATATTGGATGCTAAAAATTTTAAGAAAGAAAATACAGGTCAATATATAAATGTTGGATTTAAAGATAATATAAAAGGTTATAAAAATGGAACGAAAAATGATATTTGGCAAAACACGACGAAACTAAAATCTCAAGAGAGGATTATATTTGTAATGCATATGAGAGAGATGCAAAGCAAAATATGGAAAAATTAAAACGCGGCGAACTATTATATGATGATGATGATAGACAGGGTGGAACTGGTTATAGTAGTGGGAAGCGATATTCAAATGTAACCCCAAGCGGAATTTCAGGTTTTTGTCTTATTCGTTGTCCTGGTAATACTCTCAGCGATATAGCATGCTTAGATGTTCTTGTAGGAGGGAAAAGAGCTGGAAATAACTCACCAGAAACAATTAATAAAGCAGCTGAACTCTGCAGGCGGTTATTTCAAGGCGGCATCATGAATATTGATGTATATTGAGAGTTTATTGACGAGCTAGCCGAAAATCCAAAGCATTTTACGGTTATCATAATGACTAATCACCACATTAGATAAATACCATTTAAATAAGATGATCAGACACTACAACCACGATAAACCAACCAGCGTCTACGCAGTAAATTCACGACTGCCTTTTTATAGAGCGTACTATGGTGATGGTATTGTCAATACCATTGCATTGCGATATAGTCTTCATCGAGATCGGGAAACTGTTTTCGTTGTTCGCTGATTATATTATCTAGCCTATCGGGTTGTGGTAACCAGACTTTAGTCTGTGCTCGATATGATATAATCGCTTCACTGACAACCAACGATTTTAACATGCTACAATCAATCATATACCGTAATAACACTATTGGCATCCAGTATTTTTCAGAGATGTGTCTTCCAATCCAAACATAACAGCACGGATGAAGTCCTGTAGCCAATTCAAATGATACCACACGAGCGAATCCGGTCAAATCAAAATCAGGCAGTGGCCCATTAATCGCAACACATGCCATCTCGTGTGTGGGATGTCCAAATCGCTTGAAGTACTTAGCGCATTCTCCGTATCCGAGAAAACTCCCTTGATAACACGCGACTATATCAATTGAAATAATACTTTCACGGTCGTATATTGTATTCCATAATCCGCCTTGGTTGTATTCGATGCAGCTTTATTTGTCATCTGAGAGAAATTCAGCTCGCGTTGGTTTCCAATTATTTCTCTTTCGCGCAAAATGAGCTGCAACCGATGAAATTGTAAAACAATTTGTTAGTAATTGTTCGTCTTAGTAACTCTCCGAGAAACTACTAGCTAGTTTTTTTCATCTTGTCATGGAGAGCCTCAGTACGGAATAATTATCCATTGGGTCGTACAAATTGATCGAATCTGCCCTCGGATTCAAATAACCACACTGACACAGGATCGTTTTTTTACTCAGCTGGTAAATAGCATCGAACAATTTCTCTTCCCCGGAAACTTCCACGGGTAGATATTTTACGGTTCTATCCCGTGGAAATATTGTTACTGCAGGTGTCCACGAGTGTTCGTTACGATTAATAATTTTGATTGGAGATCCTCCCAACGTATATTTCGGTTCGTATAATACTTCTCCTGTTATCGTCGTCACTGATATTGGGAATCTTAATGATGTTTCTAATTTAGTTATATCCTGGATCGTTACTCCGTTATTCCTAACCATTAATTCCCACTGGGTTATTTTCTTGCGTCTTAGATCCGTCAATTTGTTTCCACGCAACGCATTTGTGAAGTGTTCTATTATTCGTTCTGCTACACAATTCAACGACGACAGTTTCATCGGTGCTAGTTTTTCAATATTCGGTTTATCATTTAACAGATATATCCCATAAACAACTGCTCTTACAGGATAAGATCTCTCGTAATACGGTTTGTCAATTCCAGTCATAATTCCTGGTTTGGGATCTCGACTGACAACGTCGGTTCATTTATCTTTCAAGATGGGTTAGTATTTTTGCCGAATCATCCAATCTCCCGTGTCTGAGCCGATAATGTATTTCACCCTAAAAAATACCTTTTCCTCCCAAGGTGTGAAATTATTACTGCTGCGCTTTCATCATTCATGGTAGCATCAACGTCACCATCGATTCAAAATGTCAACCAACAGTGAGATGCTCCATCACGCTTGAATTCATTAAACAATCACGAATTTTACCTATCATGCTTCTATCATGAATTGTACACTTAGATGTATCAGAGACTCTATCGAGATTGAATTTAGAACTTCTTCATGCTATAATTAAAACAAGTATTTAAATAGAGAATTTATATATAATGAATCAATGCAAATGGCTTATGATAGGATCAGTGACCCCGTGTGACAAATCATGCAGAAAGGAGTTCTTTGAGTATCATATGCAAAGTTTTCAACGTGGAAGTCTTGGCCCCTGACCATGCCTACGATGCTGGGTAGGGGTTAGAAGAATAGCACAATTGTGTCTCGGTTGTGGTGGTAAGCGATGTATGGAGTTGAAGCGTTACAATGATAAAGGAAATAAAAACTCCATCATTGACTCTGACCCTGACTGTGTCAGCGTCAATGACAAAGTATTAAGAACTCCTCAAGACTACATCGGAAGATTTCCAAATATAATAATTAGACCAAACAATGAATTAGACATATAGTATTATGTATATAAATGAACCAAGAATTTCGACCGCATCCCGTGATCAGCAACTATGAGAGCAGCAGTAATGGTATTGTCAGACATCGTAAACTGAAGAAACCAGTTGGTGCTGTGAATAATCAAGGGTATTTGGTGTTTAACGCTGGAGGGAAATGACATGGTTTTGTTATCGATCACATTGATTTCAATCCTAAGAACAATTCTTTCTCAAATCTACAGGTTATCTCACAAAGCGAGAATCTAACACGTGGAAAGACTGGACAATACGAGACCTGTAAGATCTTTTAATACAACAAATAACGAAGTAATACTATTTCAATAAATAGCTAAAGCCGGTAATGGATTTACATATCTGATAGTTTAAACTGCGATAAAATTATGTCCGACTTCCAGGATATTGAATACGGCGCTATGAATAACAAATATGCACTACACAAAAAATATGCCCTTATTAAACGAATTCGGAATTCAATTCGCAAATCCCTTATATGTTGTAACGACGTCAGTACGTTTGTCCAGTCATTTGCTAGCGTGGAGAGAATAAGAAAGGAATTAGGGCAGGAATATTAAATAAAAAGGACGGTTAATTCAAAAATTAGAAATATAAATTGTACAAAACGAGAAAAAAACTCGGATGGTCGGTTTTAGTCACATTCAGCTACAATTCAGAGACATTCAGCTACAATTCAGAGATGTTCCGCAACAAATCAGAGATGTTCCGCAACAAATCAGAGACGTTCCGCAACAAATCAGAGACGTTCCGCAACAAATCAGCTACAATAAGGAGACCAAAGTAATAATAGTTTTTTTCTAAAACAATCTACAACTTAGATTACGCTATTGCATTTAAAGTCTAATTGTGACTAGTAATTCAAAACATTCCACGTTTAGATCTGCATTGAAATAAAGGCATCATTACATGAAATGATAAACTGAATACAATTCACAATAAAACGAAATATAAATTTAACACTCACCCCTTTGGCTGGAGAAAGAATTGCGAACTATCTTTCCTGTGATAAGACACATTTGGTCCCGTACTATTATCATAAATATTCTGCCTTATATATCCTCAAATAGGTGAGCAGAATTCACGTCAAAATTACCGTGCACCCCGTGATTCTAATGTTCCTGACTTCAAGTGATTCAAAGTCAGGCAAATGCAAATCGTTACACGCCGTTTACCTTGGAAAAAAAAACACTTATTCACCCCCGGTAACGCACGTACGACGAAATAAAAAATGGTGAAATTAGTTTGCAATTTAAGAAGAAATAAATTTAATTTTAGCCTAATTCTGTGACAATTAAATAGATTAGTATAAACCATATAGGGGAATGTTATACAATAATACATGTTCTTGGGAACTTTATACAATTTGGTTGATTTTTATTGATATGAAATAACCCTGCGATTGATATTGCAGTCACCAAGGTGAGGTCCTACAAATTAGTCTGTTTGTGAAATCGTAGCGAGTTTCATCGTTAAAAGGATTTTTAACACCATAGCAGCAGAGCGGGTGCGACAAAGATAGTTAGCCAGATGGACGCTCCGCCAAGTTATCCGATTCGCACCCTCTGCTGCTCCTATGCACGTCTTGTTAATAAGAAGTTTTGTGAACGCGTCGGATTGTAACTCGGTGAAGTTTTCCAGAGTGTGCAAATAGTCTGACTTTGGTGAACTCGCTATCTCCTCTAGCTCCTCCTTTTCAACACTATCACCGATTCCAATAGCAAATATGGTTACAACTGCCGCTTTGTTCATATTAGCTTCGTGCACTTTGCTGGCCTTGGTATCGGAATCGCCATCCGTAAGAAGTTTTGCCTTGACCGACATCAAAGGCATTTACCACTTGTTTGACGAATTCAAGCTGTTGACATAAGTATTCTTTCCAGATGCTACTTGACGAGTCGATCACAAACACCACATCAGCAATACTAACGCATGTTTTCTCTATAGAATCATCCCCTAGAGCTGGAAGTAAAAAGTTTAAAAACTTGTTGATATTATCACGGCTACAAGTATTGTCGAATAGTTATATCGTGGTGGTAGTCTTTGTGTGGTTTATTGTGGTGGTGGTTACATTTTTACTCCTGGATGTCAACATCTTTCTGATTTAAAAATATGTGTGTTTAGAGTAACACTTAAGGAAAATGATTTCAGCTCTGTAGAACAAAAATAGCTAATGTTATATTGGTACTACTTGATTGATGAAATGATGAAGGAAAATAATTAAAATATGTAGAGAAAGTTACTTACTTTTGCATGCCTGGTGACTAATAAGCTTTGTGAATGCCTCGGATTGTAACTCGGTAAAATTTAACAGAATGTACCTATAGTCTTCCGTTGGTAAACTCGCTATCTGGGTTAGCTCTTCATCTTTGACACTATCTTCGATTCCAATGGCAAACATGGATACACCTGTGTCTTTGTTCAGTTTAGACTCGTTTACAGTGTCAGCCATGTTAAAGGATTGGCCGTCCGTAAGAAGTATAGCGATGTTGGGAACGTCAGATCTATCACCACTGCTCTGTAAAATACTCTGTGGAAGAACCCTTAAGGCGTCATGGGTGTAGGTTCCATCTCCCACGGTGTATTGTACGTTTGAGATTGCATCCAGAACCTTTTGCTTACTGTCATATGTTTTCAAGTGAAACTCACTCACAACTATGTTGCTGAAGCTGAGAGCACCTATCCTTGTCTTGACTTGATTATCCAGTTTTCTATGGTGTAGCGACTGAAGTACTGATAATGAGTCACAGAAGATATTGATATTTAAAATGCGTTTTTGTTCGATACATTTCAGAGCAAGGTCTATTGTTTTGATTTCCTCTCAAATATGGACGCGTCGTTTGGCAAACGCACTTTGATTATGTGTTTCCCACTAACGAAAGCTGCAGCAGCCTTGTCATTAACCTTTGATCAATCAGTATGACATTTAGTGTAATTTGTAAAATCGTTGAGAAGTTCATGATAAAAGTTCGGGAGTATGGAAGGGTTTGTCTCAGAGTTGTTCCTATCGTGTAACGTAAAAATCACTTTGGGCTGCTTAAATAGCTAGGTGGTGTTTTTTAGACAAACGTTTTCTGAACTGTATAAAGATTAATTTTATTTTGATATTGTCAAGCCTGGATGATGTTCTGATGCCAAATGAAGGTATGGCATTTGTGCTATTTCCATATAAAGTTCTGTATTTTGGTTGAAAAACAGCCGAAAAAGCAGGGTTCAGAGGGTTTGATCTTAACTTCGGAGCGTATTGTGCAGAAAGCATTTCTCTGTGATGCGATAATGGTGGTGCAGTTGCTTCCACGAGAAGGTTTTCGCATGGAGATGTTTGAAATACTCCTAGAGCGAGTCTTATGCCCTGATGATGAAATGGGTAAAGCATTTTCAAATATGACTTCCTAGCTTAACCATAAACAATGCATCCATAGTCTAGAATGGAGCGTATAAATGTTCTATACAAATTGAAAAGGATCACTGTATCAGCACCCCAGTCAGTGTGCAAAATTACTTTAAGTAAATTTAATGCTTTTAAGCATAACATTTAAATTCTTGATATGTGGTACAAAAGTCAGTTTTCTGTCAAAGATAATACCCAAAAACTTTGTTTCTTCAACAACTGGAATAATTGTTCCATCCAGCGTGAGTTTAGGGTCATCATGATGACGTTGCACCCAATTTTGAAGCTTATTGATATTTTGTTGGAGTTACCTTTTCTGTGGCTTATAATTCGGTATATTGGCACTTGTGGTTGAATCATGCTGATCCGTCCAAGTTTGCACAAGGATGAGCAGATTTGAGTTGTTTGACAATTTTTGGTGTGCCAATCGATCCCGGAATGGTTTTCTCGATATCAAACGGAGATATAGATGAAAACATTTTTAAATCATCCTTAGACTTCATAAGCATGAAGCGTGGAAATTATTCCACGCCACATGTTTCTTCATCCGAGTCAGACAGTGGTTTGGTACGTATATCTTTGATTTTTTTTGTTGCATTTGCCATGATTAAGTGATAAAATTTCAGCACCCATCCTCCCCACCCACCACGGAGCCCAACAAGAGGACATTTTTCAAGTGCCAGCGATACACATATGCCATACTCGTTAGATAAAATTACCTTGGATTGACCCATGAAGCTTCCTTTTAGGGTCGGTAAAATTACCTCCCGATTGACCCGTTGAGCCATCGCATTCTAGGATGTCTTCTAAAACTTGGGAAAGTGAAAGCTAAAGGAAACGAATATAGGGGCAACGGTGGTATCAAGAGAGATACAAGAAATAAAGAGAAGATGAATAAGTAATACAAAAGACCTCCTGGGGCTCGGCGTGACCAACCGATTTGTCAAGACCGGGCACATCGTGACCACCCGTCGAAGAGGAGTAGAGGTCAAAGCAGTGTATTGCATCGGAAAAGCCTCCGCTCAACTACCAGAATCCGTTACTACTCCGACACGGTTTGCAACCCACGGCAAACAGGTTGCCTCTACTTAGTTGCCTTTTACGACACGTGGCGAGGCACGTCGGGCCAGTTCTACAACTCCGAACCCGCAGGGGGTGCATCACCAAGAAATCCAATTATTTCTCAAGGGAATTGTAACTGTGCAGTACGGTCATATATCTTTGGTTTCATCAAAAACGTTAAAAAGTTTATATTTGGGGAGAAACACAAAGTTGTACTAGTTCAAACGTACTACTACAAGGATGATATCTAGCACGCTGAAGGAGCTAATGCTTTAGATGACAAATGCTTCGTTCTGGATGCAAACAATGTCACATTTGCTGAAGGACAACAGTTGTTCTCTTTTATGGATAGCGGCAAATTAACATTGTCGTGGTTACGAATGACAATGCACTCGATCACAAGCACAAGTGTTGCCACGTTGATTGGCAGATAGCATCGCAATAGGGAGTATCATTCTCATAACATGTATTTGTATGTATGTCAAACGAGAGAAATCTCTAATAAGAAAACAAATTATTATTTGACGATTTCAGGGTCAGTGAAGTTTCTTTCATGATAAATGGACTTCAAGAACCATCTAAAGAAGTGTTGGTGAATTTAGGAAATATTCATGTTGCACGTGCGTATCATCGGTTGATGACATTTTTAAAGCTCTTACAAAATGTTCATTCGAGCTTGGAAATAGCTCAGCAGCATTTCCCAACACTGTACAACAAATGATATTTCTCGAATGCCACTTGGATTTTTTAGACAATCTGTTGTCATACATTTCCAAGCTGAAGAGGGTACACTTCCAGTTGGTTTTATAATTATAGAGCAATTGTTCCTATACTGTCAGCCAAAGCAATGTAGGTGGCCTCGATCATGTGCCAATGCCTGTGGCTCTGCAAAACATGTCATAGTTCATTCTGTGATGTTGTCACTCCACATTTTGCTCTGTCTACCTCTCCTTATACCACCTTGGACACTACACTGCAGTACTGTTGTTGATAGACTGTTGGCTCTAGTGACGTGGCCATATCATTTCATCTTCTCATTGACAGTGGTGAGGAGTTCTTAATAATGGCATACTTTGTGCCTAATGATGTTGCGCACTTCATCAATTGTGATGTTGTCCTTGTACGAGATGCCAAGGATGGTTCTGTAGCATCTCATTTCAAGTGCCATATGATGTTTGACAAACTCGGAGATACCGAGGTCAAGCTAAGACTAAATACGCAAGAAGAACCATCAGAGAATATGTAACTTAATTACGACCAAACCCATATTGCACGCGCATATCATCGTTTGCTGATATTTATGCGACGTGATCTGAATGTAGATACTGGGTTGCAATAATCGCAATTAGATTTTAAAAACCTATATCCGATTTATTACTTTTAGTTGGAACATCTCGATTTAGCCAGACAGGGTGTCTTTGGCATACATTTTCGAGCTCATGTAACTCTTCCTTTTGCTCCCTTATTATCTCTAATAACATAGCAATAGCTGTTATACAAAGCGACAAGTCTTTTTACTCAGTGTTGGTGGACAAATGAAGGTAGTTGATGCACCAGTGGAAAACATGCAACAAAACCAGATCATTCGTATTATTATAAATGCCGTATAATCACGTTCGTGTTACACTGACTCCTGGTCAGATTAAAATGTTGCAGTAGGATTCAGATATATGTGTAACTAAAGTAACGCTAAAACACGATTAGATGTCCGGCGGTCAGAATAAACTATCCCTGACAGTGAGGCAGATTAAACATTTCAACGATGCAGAAAATATATTTTCAAAAGGTGTTCAGGCTACTCTCTCCCACCCTCTCTCTCTCTCTTTCTCTCTCTCTCTCTCTCTCTCTCTCTCTCTCTCTCTCTCTCTCTCTCTCTCTCTCTCTCTCTGCGACCATAATCAAAGTCATAATTAAATCAGGTGGTATATTACCAGCTCTCGTAATGTTACCAGTATTGATAGCCACCGCAGTCGTGATTGCCACGGCGTTAAGTGTTGCTGGAAACGCTACTGCAATGGCATTAAAGAAAGCATCTGGGAACGGATACAAAAAAGGAAAAGGTTTAAGACTACAAGGGACTCCGTATTCATGGTACAGTGGAAGCGGCCTGTGGTTGTCAGGGACGGGTTACTAACACCGCTGTCAAATTGTGATCTACTGTATGCTGTTATAAAAATAATAATAACAAACGTCAGAGGTATTTGTATGCGAGATCAATTACCGCAACAATAAACACAGCGTTAAAACAGGAATTAATAATCTTGATAAAAGTAACGAAAGATCCTAGTGGAATTGTTTATTTCGATTCGTACGGGTCAGCACGATATATATATATATATATATATATATATATATATATATATATATATATATATATATATATAATGGAGATGAGTTGATCGAGGATTATAACTGTTTAAGTCGACCCGATACACTATTATACAAGATTTCTAGATGAATTTGAATTAAATGTTTTCTTTCTACAAAATTTCAGAAACTACAGGAGAACGCAATTCGCTCCGAGCTATGCAAATATTGTGTGGTTGAAGGAGAAAACAAGGCATTCAAAAAGAAGCTAACGTCCCCTTCATTGTATATAAGGTTTCTGGAGAATATGTCGCAGATATGTAATTACGCAAAGGTGACTTTTACTAAGTTTATCATGAGTTCAAATTTAATCCATTAAGCTTAAAGATAAAGTTAGTGACACTTCGTTAAACTGAGGTTTGGATAAACAAGCGAACAACAATACGAAAGTATTTTTTAAATATGCGGATACCCATCAGTTACGATATAAATCTTCTATTTAACTCTAAGCACACTTTCAAAGATATCTTAACTCGCAAATAATTCGATTTGACAGAATCTGTTCTGGATTTGAAAACTTTCACAGAGCAGTCACGACACTCTTTAAAGAACACGCTGATATTCTAAACGATTGGTTTTAAATACAACACTTTGAAACAATTAAATAACAAACAACATGACATAGGAATTGCAAAACCATTCAAAATCTATCTTTTCCGCACCTGTTTTATCTAAAGAAACTAGTGGTTTCAAAAATCTAAATAAATCAAACTTTTTTTTGTGAATTAGAATCTTTCTTACAAAACCACAAACGTCATATACTTTATCTCTCGTACGAATAGTAGAAAACAATATGAAAGAAAAACGCTAAGAGAAAGAAATATAGATTTGATACTAATCTTAAATCAGTACAACATTTTTAATCATATTAATGTCATATATAACACAATCATGCTATAACACAAAATGTTCCAAAGAAGATACATTGTATAGAGACGAATAAACTGGAAATCAGAATTTTCCACAAAAATGGTCATCGTTTATTGCAAAGATAACTGCTTACTGTATTTGAGTGTCATAAGCAAGCGGAAGGTAAGTAATGTTTTTGAGTCGAGAACGATTTATATTACCTATACATCTTTATTCTAAATCACGGGCATGAAAAAGATACTAGTACGTAGGTGGTTTGTTTGTCCATATCAGGTTAAAGAGTTCAAGTTATTCTTCCTAGGTAACAATGTATATACTGTAAATATCGACCGTAAAGCCTAACATTAACACTAAACGCAAATCCTATGCCACTGGTAATTAGGGCATCCGAAACAATGACCATAAAATCAGTCATAGGGTTCTTCAATTGTTAATAAAATAACAATCCCTTTCATAAAACCTAAACATGAATGGTAAATGTAAACACGGATAAGGTATACTAGGCTTTAGACCTTAGATGTAAAAATAACCTTTGTGATATACATTTAGCTTATAAGTGACAAATTATAATTGGCTGCAAGCCCCAAGCTGTGCTAAAATTGTAATTATGATATCAAGCATTAGTGTAAGCAACAGATTTTTAGCGTACATCATTTACAGACCAGTGGACAATGTATAATCAATGAAATTGCTTGTGAGACCCAATTACATCGTAGCATCACCGACGTTATCATGACACGTCTTGGGTTCTCGGCCGTCAATTAATCAATTATGACACAATTCCGTTAATATCAAATTTTAATAACTTTGTTGGTCACCATATGAATTACTTTTGGTATTTACAAGCCTACCCTAAACTTTGATGAAAGCCTCGGTGGATGGGAAATACCTTAATATATCTTGGTTTATAGTTCGATTCATGCTCGTTTGTCTGGATCTCGCAAGAATCAATTTGATAATGAAACATCGATTCATATTTGAATACTTGTGCGTCCATGTTAAATGCAGAGTCTAAGTAACGCTTGAACATTTTAGTTATATTCGCAGTTGTAAATATCAACAACGATGACGAGATCAACCACTGGCCGCTCGTAAATTTGCAGTTTATTAGCAGTGCAAAACGTAAGCATTCTCAATCTGGAGACTTGTAAGAATCTTTAGTGAATTTTACATTTCTGTCGTCTCAGTACCTATGTATAGAGCTGCGCTTCAAACGCTTAGATATTTGTATAGAAAATACCAGAATAAAATTAATCTAGATACCCTGTCAAGTCCAATGAAATACAGACTTATAATTTGTTTTAGTAACAATGCCATCAACGTTCCAAGTCGTGACTTTCAAGCGAGGAAATGTTGGTTCGTAGGTAATTAACATCCGCAACACATTATGTTAGAAGATCCAGTCTGAAGATTGGGAAGATTCATATTTTACTGTTACTAACATCTTAACCATTTTACTTTTGAACTGTTTGGTTTTTGATATCGTTGGTCGATATTAAACATTTCAGTAGTTGTAATCATGTATACATACAACCTATTGTATGGCGCTAAATAGCCTAAAAAAGCTTGCGCACCGTTCAAAACCCAAATAAACAGAAGATTGGTCCTGAGAGGACATACACAAATAGACAAAAGGACAGAGAGGCACTTAAGAAAAAAACAATAACCCCACATTTCACTGAAGCGTATTTACATTTTTTTAAAATACTTATTATTAATATATTAATATTAATTGTCATTTAATTTCTTATGCAGAATGATCTAATATTACATGTCAATGGGAGCGGAAATGTAAAAGAATTTTCAAAATGACATGTCTAATGAATCACAATTGCCAAAACCCTAACTCAAACCAATAGGCTACCTAAGGGAATCGCAAATAGTAACTCTCCATGCAAGTAATTACACTTTTGTTTCAAAATGCAAACGTCAACTTGTTTGTGTTTACTTTGAAACAGACTCTACTTTTTTGGTGGGAGCGGTATGGATTCCGATATTTCTGTGTGAATTCTTCGGAATTGTTCAATACGTTTTACCTGATTGTTATGAAAGCTGTGAATTTAACGAATTTGTATGATATTAACATTGACTGGTTCTAATAAGTGTTTTACATAAAATTGTTCATTGCTATGTGTAATAAGTGTACACGTGTAAGTCCAGTAACGTGTAGATAAAGAAATCCAGTCCAGTGGCTGTGAATACAGTGATATATTTTACAGTGCGAACAAATAGTTTGTCAGTATGGCGGCTGCTGATGATGTAAACGTTGAGGTGATCAACGGGTTTTGCACGACGACCATGAAAAAAAGATGTAGCACAATGGAGTTTAGTCATTTATTTAATTTCAGAGGCATATCACATGGTTTCACGTTAAGGTTCAATTGAAACACAATTAGTGTACGGGATGCAATAATATTTCCAAGTGAATATTGAAGGAATACAACATTTAAATGATAGAAGACAGCCAGAGTATAATTTTCCACGACGACCATGAATAAAAGATGTAGCACAATGGATTCTAGTCATTTATTTAATTTCAGAGGCATATCAGGGTTTCATGTTAAGGTTCAATTGAAATATAATTTAATGTACGGGATGCACTAATATTTCCAAGCGAATATTGAAGGAATACACAATTAAAATGATTGGAGACAGCCAGAGTATAAATATGAGGACGACAAAATGTACTTCCTTTGTAATCGTTTTTAAAAGAAAGTCTAGCAAAAGTGGTACGTATCAGTTCCAAATGTAGCATGTGTTTTGTACTCTTACACCTTAGGCCCTGAAACCTACTTTACAGCAATACAGCCACGCATATCCCTTTAGTCTTGTTCGAGGCAATATATTTGAAAACTATGCGTTTTACACAGTAATATCGATGCATTCAAAACTCATTTGCATTAACGCAACCGTAAGCAATATTTTCCGGATTATCCCCTAGGCAACACTACAACGTGACTCCTGCAAAAAGCGAAGATGTATATTGTTTTCGCTGCAAACGTCATTATCATCAGTATCTTTCTGCAAGATGAGGTCTAGCTACAAGACGTATATTATTGTCTGGCTCTTGCTGCAAGAAGTAATATTGCATATTGTGTATGCAGGAAATTGTATAACGTAGACTTATGAAAGATGCTGATTATGCAGTATTAAATATCTAGAATCTCTCGTATTACCTTGGATTTTCCAGAGTCGATGCCGATGATATACAACGGTTACTTTGTTGTGCTAATCACGTTGTGCAATTCAAGTAATTCTTCCCACTATATCCATTTTAGGCATTGACTTCTAAGTCTAACTCAAACAGCCAATCATAGGCCGCCACTAATTAACCAAAATTTCTGACTTTAACCAATAACTTTCTACGCTGGCGCTGGTCGGTCCATTCTAACCATACATAGTTTAATTCTGACATGTATGTTCAAGATAGTAGAAAGGTCATCTTACGCCAGAGTTTATTAGAACTGTCTTATCTGAAACAATAACCATAATACCTAGACTAGCTAGGGCTAGGTTATTTCACTTATTCAAATGATATAACTCTCACCAAACCTCTTTTGTAACTTTACCGTCAACACCTAGAAGGCAAATATTAACACAAATATATTCTCCTACGGCTTTGTGTCAATATGCACAAATTATACACCTAAATAAGCCCGTTCAGTTAAAAAGGATTTATTAGTATTAACTAAATAAACCATTGCTGTGTGACTCTATGTCGTAAATTGTAACAAAACTTAACAGGTATTTCAATTTTCACAAGTAGCAAGTATATATTTTTGGGATAACAACCTTTCCCTTTAAGATCGTTACAATCATCGCAGTTAGTGTTGCAATGTTAATTTTATTATTATTTGCTTTTCAGGTACTCAAACATGTTTGTGCATTATAGTTTAGTATATTGGTAATAATACAATTAAATTTACTTTTCTTTCTTCAAATATATTCAATATATTAATATGTCCTTGGCCCCTACTGGCACAGGGGTCCAAATGGCTCACAGTTAAGGATTACTTCCGTCTAACATCTATGTGTTGGTGCGAGTCTCTGATTTTGCTACTCAGGTTATGTAGGAAATGTTGCCAGTAGTTTCTCGGTGGTGTTTTGTTTCTTCTGTGATCTTCACGGGTTCTTCCTACATTATTTATACTTATAGCCAATCTTGCACTGAAAAATGGTGTTAAACCCACGAACAACAACAACAACTAATGTCCTTTATCAGATATTTAAATATCTTTGTACATTGTTCCGCTTTGGTTTGCTATAACATTTCGTTTTCATCACATATATTGCATTGTTTTTTTATCAATACTAATATTTCCTATCATGTAAGTAACACGTCTTCTTAAGTAAATTGATCGTCCTTTTAGGGTTATCCCAGTATAATTATATTTTGTCTTCCAGTCTACTTTAGAAGAGTACCACCTGCATGCGTTATGCTATATCATTCTCGTTTTCATATCTTCAGTTGGTATTAACAGTTCCCTTTCAGGCATTTAAATATCATCGTATTTCGTCTTGTTTAATATATATCTTCTTGAGGTACTCAACTAACATTTTACTCTGAACGCATTTGTTTAATAATATATGTATATTTTCTTATCATATTTTCAACTGGTTTCATATTGATACTAATATTTCCTTTTTCAGGTGTATAAATCGTCTTATGTAACTAAACGATCGCTTTGTTAGGTTTTCCAAACATTTAACATTAAATATTTGTTTCCCAATCCATTTTTCCACAATAACACCCACCACCCAACATCAATGGCGTGCGTTAGCCCACCCGTTTGTAAAAATCATTAAATCATAATCTAACACTAACCCTAAACCCACCACCCAACATCAATGTCGTGCATTAGCCCAACCTTTTCAAAAAATCATTCAATCATTGCACCACATATGCATTATTAAACCTAATGCATCTGGAACCGAACGAACCACGAAATTTAACTGATGGATTGGTTTTCAAACCTGTCCTGTGGACAATACCACTTACAGAGGACCTCAAATGGATACGACGTAGGCTACAAAGTTTGTTCAGACTGTAACGACCTTTGGTAAAGGAAATATATTTGAATAAATCATCAATATTCTTTGCATGTAATAAATAAATACAAAATAACCTACAAACTTTTACGTTTACACAGATATTTAAGGTATTATGAAGTAACCTTGTTAGATTGCTGACGAAGAAGTAGTAAATTATAAGTTTAAGCAGTTAAAGAAGGCAGATTAACAAGTGCTAGAGGTGTATATGATGTAAGTATATTTACATATGATTTAAGTATACTTAGAGTAGGTATACTTGCATATGATGTAAATATGATAACATACGATGTATGTTTAGATTGATGTTAATATATTTACATATGATCTAAGTATATTTACATTGATGCTAGTATATTTACATATGCTGTAAGTATATTTACATATGATGCAAGTATATTTACATATGATGTAATTATATTTATATTGATGTTAGTATATTTACTTATGATGTAGGTATATTGACAACAATGAGGAACAAAAAGTTGTACATCGACTAACTTCTCAAAATCTATTGCAATAAAATAAGTACATATGTCGTGCTTTTTTCCATTCACCATTTAACATGTATCGATATGTGTATATAATTTATGTGTAGTTGAATATGGTCCGTGCTTGAAGTTCAAATAGTCATTTATTTAAAACAGTATATTTTCTTAAATTTGAGTTCTAACCTAAATCTGATTAACATTCTAAAACTATATGGATAACTTGTGCTCTTTATTGTTGGCATCGATTTGTGCTTTAGTAAATAAGGAAGCTTTATATGACATTATTCCATTCAACTTAGTTAAGTATGTGAACTCATGTACTGATTGAGTCCGATATAATTTCAAGAATTAATGCAGATATGCATTAAAGATGTGGGTTAATCACTGATCTGTTGAACATGTCGATTGGTTTAAAAACATTAATAAATATACCATGCTGATTCATAAAAACTAATTGTACAGTAGGACCTTCACTGTTCAAATTCTTTCTTTCTGGCCATGAACAATTAAAACTGCACGGGATTTAATTACCAGTGTAGGTGTCTTTTAAAGGTTTACATTGTATTTTATGGATTATCGCTGCGGAATGTTTAAATAAAACCAACTATATCTGGTGGTATATCTGCTTTGTATCACCTATATTAAGACCATACAGTCGTAACACTATCACCCTATTCATATTATTTGAAACAGTCCAAAGCAAATATGAATCACTAGGCTTATTTACATGTACACCGTATTCAAGCATTTTGTGTGCACATTGCCTCATATAATCACGGCCTTTTTATCTTAACACGGCGATTACTTAACTCACATTATCAAGGGTATTACATCAACCACACTGTACAAATAGTCACGATAATACTTCACATTTTGTCAAGGCCCGTTACTCTTACTAGTTTAATCTGTTCTGGAAATTGAGAGCAGCTTTCGAGTAAAATATGTGAATGATTGTCTTACAAAGCATTTGCTGTTTATATCAAGCAGTCATCATGCCTCTGTTGTGGTGATTGGGATATCGAGTATAATAACACAGCTTTAAAAGTTTCATAGTATGTTCCAATAGCCTTGTAAATTATGTGGTAGGGAATTATAAGTTAGTTTATTTTGTAGAATGTTACAAGAGGTATTAACTGTTTTGTAGTAAACACTATGCCCTGATAGGTTGAAATAATAATTATAATACAATGAAAATGCAGCATTTTTATATAAGGTTATGAAAAAAATGAAAACGATGTTAAACGCAAGGATTTTAATGTATTACTGTAATATGACATCCACAAATGAAATATGTAATTATATAAACACGTCCTATTTTGGTTCCGGAAAACTGGCCGTATGTGTTAATTCATCTCCTTGTTTTGGAAACGAGAACAATTAGAATGTTTCTCAGCTGTTTTGTTCCACTGTTAAGACGTCATTTGTTTTTTAATAAACCGCCATCACGTGATCGCCAGTCAGTCCGCTTATATTATGATGGACCCTGATTAATTGCATTAAATGACCACGCCTTGGCTCTTGATATTACATTGTGCTCAAGACTAAACGAACTGATAATACATTCATCATTACTTAAATGTAAACGGAAGCGAAAAATGAAACCCATACACGTCAAAACTATTAGATTCCTATTATGTTTTCAATCTTGAAAAGTCAGTTAACCATCCCCCATACACCTGGTCACATTTTAGACTGGTTTCTTTATAGACCTCATGATAATATTCTGCAATCCACCCTTGTATACCACGAACTTGCAACAGATCACCTCTGCATTATATGCCATCTCGACGTATCAGTCCCTAACCTTCCACCTCTATTTGCTACTAAGAGAAACCTCCGTATGATAACTATAACCCAATTCATGCATGACATCCAAGAAAACATAACAACCTTCTTACATCCATTAGAGGACTAACTTGATAACTGCCTGCGTTCATTGCTTGAAATACATGTCCAAGCCACCAAATGCAGTGTATCAATAAGAAAATGTTCTCCATGGTATAGCAGTGTTAGGGAGCAGCTTCGAACCTGCTAAAATACATCGGTGAAAAGCAGAGAGGCTTTGGCTTTCCACCGGCCTTATTATTTATAAACAAATATATGAAGACGCTAAGAATAACGTCACATACATTGTCCATTTAGCCAAATTATCCCACTATAGTACTAATATCACGGAGAGTTCCGGTCGCGTTTGGCGAGCCCAATATGAAATCTACTTCGAGGCCCACACTAAATATATCCCGGAAGATAATTCTCAATAAAATTATTTAGACCATGAAATGCAGAAGCGATATAAACCACTTGTTGTGCTTGTCAATGTATACAATTTGCATTTATGTACCACATTTGGTGCACCTGCATATAAGTAGACGTCGACGATTTGTTCTCGTCGCTGTTGTCAATTAATTAACAGCTGTGAAACCTTTGCACCGAAACATCAAAGATTCGTACAACATTTCACATTTATACAACACATCCGTCCGTCTGTTTCTAGCAATACCCATTTGCTACTTAACCTGAAAATGAGAGTGGTTAAGTGAGACAAAAGGTATTTGGTGGAACCATCTGCTGGTGATCACGGATGAAATAGTGTTCTTAACGAATTCAGAGAAGTTGTTCAGCCACTAATGGAAAACGGCTATGCTGTTATTGATTTTATGATCGACACCAATGTTATATCGTCGGTTGAAGTTCTTGATCGCAGTATTAAAAGTTTGCGACAATATTCTGCTTCAGTGACTATCAAATCCATCCCGGATAATGTCACAATGTAGACATAAAAGCACCGACTTGATCTACGTTACTCTACGATACAGTCAGATTCCCAATTAAAATCAGAGATAACTGCATACGTTTAGGTGTCTTCAATGACGCTGATCCACACACGCTGCGAGATATTCATCAGTCTTGATTTTCTGGCTATATGGATATGAGTAAATTTAAAAAAAAATATTTGCAAATGCTCAGAGGGAGCCACATGGGTTTATTACAATCAGTCTACTTGATCCTGGGTTACGATATCGCATTGGTCTCGATACAATGTTTGGTTGAGGGAATTTTCGCCTTCAGCTGCTATTTGTTTGCTTTTTGTCCATCACTACGCTGTAAACAGCGGCTCAGATAATGAAGAACAGCTTGCCACCGGTATATCCGCGACCACCTACGGCAGCAATCAGCAACAACTGGAGGAAATAATGAGATAAACAGGTTACGAACTCAGACTGTAACATTTATAGTTATGTGTGAACATCAATAACTCTCAAGCAAATATCGTTGTTCGTATGACATGTTAGTTGGACAAATGGACATCTCATCAACAGAAACATACAGGAACAGATTATAATACTTATCAACTGCATCTTCTCAATATTTTAGATCTTGCATCCATTTGCTTACATTATAAATATGTATGGCTGGATTTGAATTAAGGACATGAATGCCATTTCATCCCAATCATTTACTGACGCCATTTTTGTCTACTAGAAAAAATATACCTATGTAATAAGTGTCTGAGTTATGATCACATTATGTGTCAGTCATGACAATGACTAAATTGTGTTGTCATGGTAGAACAATACACTGAAGGCCTGAATGATTTAAATCATCTGATTTCATTAATGATCTCGGTGACATAACCTACTAAATAACATTGTAGATGTGCGAAGAGATCAAAATAAATCTAAGTATGAGGCATACTTTTCTATAACTGTTGTTTTAAATTATATATACCTACCTTAAAACGTATTGTTACATATGGGGCCCCGAGTGTCCGTGTGGTCTAAAGCGTTATGGATCGAATCTGTCTGCGCGGTCCTCGGCTCAGCCAATGTGGGAAATCATGCCGGTAGCGTCTCGTAGGTCGGTTGTTCTATTCCTGTGTTTTTCCTCCACCGTTAATACTGGCCGACATGTATGGTCTATATTGTGCTGAAAATGGCGTTTAACCCCATACACAATATGCAGAAGTGTTACATATACCTTATAAAATGCTCTATGCAGTCGTTCACGAAGCATGATTGAACTGCATTTTTTTAAAGTGAGATGAAATCCTTCCCCTTTGGTATATCTGATATCTATGAAAAATAATTTTACCTAATACTACAGTCTGAAGCATAGGATGGGAGAAGGGGTGTGGTTTTTTTTGGCTATTACGATTATGTGCCCTTGGCTTGATTAACATTTTGACCGAGGCAATTACAGACTGAAAAATGTTTGAATTGCCGATCAACCGTAAATACCGTTATGAGACATAGACAGTATTGATAAACAAATGTTTTCTTCACCACTATAATAACTATCAAAATTAGTCTTAGTTAAAATATAAAATCGATTGTCTGTCGTCTCGCTACTATTTCTGCAGCGTGACAGTATATAGCGATGTCTAGCGCTTAGGCATCATCCATAGATATATACCATGATGTCCAAGTCAAATTATCCTGACATCAGGCCGACCAGTCTTAACAGTAACCTCTTAATACTTAGCACCATTCAAGGCAGCTGTTAGTACCATTTTTAAAAGTAATTTGCTTGACTCGGCCGGAGATAGAACCCTCGACCTGTAGCATCCGAGTTAGATGCTCAGATTATCGGACGACCAGACGTCTAGTTAATATACTATCCCTAATTTGAGCAAGGTTCAGTCAATAATGACGTTGGATATATGAAGAATGTAAAGTATCTGCTAGATAAAAATATCTCCGTATGCCTATGACGTTAGTGGAATGAGTAAATAATAGTAATATCACATACAAAATAATCATGTGATATCTAGTCAACTTAATGCGGGATTACTATCGATTCTTTTGTATCAGAAATGTATACAATTATTGAAATTCTGCACGAACCAGTTCCAAATAGTCCTTAAACAAAATTCACAGTTTTCACTTTAAAATTTACAACAAAAGCTATTACATTTACTTCACATCATTTCCCAATAGTTGCACGAGTAAATGTTGTTTAAAATTATTGATTTGAAATGAGATGATTATAAATATGGTTTCGACCGCGTCTAAGTTTATCTTTGTTATTTCATGCAATTTGATTCAATTGTATCAACTATGTCATCTGGCCATTTTCTATTAGGCTGATAAATCAGCCCTTCACCCGTTACGATTTTGATGTTGGGGTGAGGGGCTGATTTCACCTATTCATTGAAACCTGCAATTATCTGCAGACACTTTTGTCTGCGCGTATCAACGTAAATTTCACACACTTACCGGTATTTTTCGCGGCTGTTAAGCTCCCGTCGGCTAAAGGGTTCTTTTTGCGATATGTACATCATATTTCCGAATCAAATCCTACGTTTGACAACTTGTAGATCCAAGCAGAATAACACAACCCTACAATACCGTTGACATTTAAGTTTCGTGATCACCATACTAGACAGCAACCAATCCGATGCGACTTCCGCTCGTTCGCTCATTCGAAACACTCGGTACGTTTGGTCATGTGACTCGGCTGTAGCAACGTGAATATGACTATCACGTGATTAAAGCAGACTCCGAACAAGACAGGTAAGAAACATTCTTAGTAGTACCATTCTCGTACAGTTAAGTTAACGCATGATTAGAACGAAATGAATGCAAAAAATGAAACAACGGCGGAAATTATATGCTCGCTTTGTGGTGTTCACCTGGGCGCTAATCGATCCAACAAAGTTAATTTGCATGGAAAACTGAAGAGACAGACAGAAACAGCTCAAGATGTGCTACATGATCATTTGGGGCCAACATTTACTCCAGACAGATGTGCATATATATGTTAAGCTTGTTCTACTGTGATTAGCAAGGTGAAATGACAACTTCCAAGTTATAAGGGTCAGAATAATGTTTTATTCAAATCCAATTTTAAAGATTCAAAACAAGAATATAAAAAAATTACAGCAATTGTTTACAAAAAGTAGTGCCACTTTTTCTTTACTTTTTCTAAAGTATTGAAAATAATAATTAAATAATTGTATTCACTTAATAATCAGTATGAGACCCAACATTAGGGAAATCTCATTAAACAATGTTGACCTTAAATCATAATGTCTATGCAGATTCCATATCATAAACATATCTCTCTCTCTCTCTCTCTCTCTCTCTCTCTCTCTCTCTCTCTCTCTTTATCTCAATGTTGTTTGTAATCTTTGACAGTAAATTTCAGATACATATATTTTTTAGAAAAAAAAAACAGTAGTGAAAGGTATCAATTGATGCTTGAAAAGAAAGAAAGATAAAATGTTGATTAAAGTTTTGTATGGTTTTAAGAACTGCCCAATTCCTATAAAAACTATCAACAGATTTGTGATATTTTAATAATTATTATATAGATCAATAAATAAAGATAACAGACTTGAACTATAATGTCTTGAATTAACTATTTGTAAATAAAAAAAATATGTAATACAGTTTATTAAATTTTCATTTAGTTCTTTAACAGATAATTGTTATCTGTGATGGATACAGCACAGATTGCCAATAAATTTTGATGCGTTTGGACAGGTAGTCTCTCATTAACATAAATAACAATATGCATTATATTGCTAACAACATAATACGCTTATTCATGTCAACATGTACTAAATGCATTATCATACATGATAATAACATTAGCGCAGTTTAACCTCTCAAATTAACGTGAGCATTGTCTAATATATACATCAGTTACATTAGACTTATGTAATTAGTTAAACCTTTACAATACAAGTATCATTATACAGTGCATTTTGTTGAAACAAAACAGATTTCTGCTGGCAAGAGAATATGGAGTGAGGCTATCCAGGACATGAAGTCATCCTCTAAGAGGGACAGATATGTTGGACAAAAGATACTAGCTACAGCCCCTTCCATTCCCCAGAAGAGCAAATGAAGAATAATTGTTACCAGCACCCCAGTCAAGGTAACCAGAATAATTATAAGTGTCATTGAGTTCTTGCAGCATAGTTATATTGTAATGAGAATTATGAGATATTGAAAGTTAAGAGAGAGAGATAAGAATAAACTGAGATTTGTGATAATGGTAATAATTATTAAATTTCCACATCTTTTGATTTTACTACATCTCCTATTTGCAAATTATATTTCTTTAATACATGAAGTTTAGGTTGGATTAAAACTGCCATTGTTTTTCCTTCCAAAAAACAAAAAAAAATAACTTTTATTATCACACTCAACCTGTTCTTTCTATTGTATACCTTTTACCCTGGGATCTGATGTTGATGATATATGCACCTAAAAAATCAGGGAAAATTTATATTAAAGACATGTATTCAGAATATATTAAGACATAACCTCCAGGCTTAGGTTAATCAAGCTTGAATTAGATTTTTAGACATAATATTACTTGCTACTATCCAGAACTACTGATGCTAGGTGGCCTCACACATCTTCAACATCAAAATGATACTAGGCACTAATATATTTGTTTGGCTTTATTAACTGTTATGATATAATCTTGCTTGACATTCTACAGTCTTTTAGACTGCACATATTCAAATGTATTTATGTGGACTATCACTTAGAACAATTTGTTTAACTACATGCTGTTATTAACATATAACATTTTAATCTCACACAACAACTTACTGTACTTGATAGGAATTACTAATTTTCAAATAAATATTTCACAATTAAAAATTCTCCTTTTTAACTTCCAGAAAAATGTAAAGGTTACTATAAATAAAAAGATAAAGCATATATCCTATGCAGCCAGCCTCATTAAGAAAAGCAGACATGCGACTGCACTTCATCATCTCCTGCAGAAAAGTAAGACATTTAAGATGGCTCTTCTGAAGGTAGTGGGGGACATAATTAAGAAGGAGATGAAAGCAGTATGCCACCCTGCCTTTAAGTCAGTATGGCGAGCAAGTTGTTACCCTTACTTACAGATAAGCAGCTTCAAGTGGCAGAGAGTCCTTGCTGAAAGTAAAGAGAAATGCCCTGTGCTGGTGTCATTGCTGAAAGCAGCAGGAAGTAAAAGCAGGACGGAAAAAAGCTTTGCCCATGGAATTCATTGGCTCGCTCCAAACATAGGAGCTATCATAGGCCAGATAGTCTTCATGAGGAATCCTGGTCACATGAAGCTTTTGCAACAGATGGTTGGGGTGGAGATGTGGCTTGCTGGTTGTTTAAGACAAGTAAGTTATAATTGCTAATGATTAAACCATCTATTTTTCAGGAAGTAGAGCAGGTCAACCTGAGACTTTCGCTTGAATCCGTTGAGCTCCTGTTATTAACAATATTAATATCATGCCAACAGATTTGTGAAAGGATACATTTTCAGGGCAATAATTTTTAAAAGTGACTCTCAGTCACCATTAAAAATACAATAATGTCTGATCCAAAAACAGTTGGAAATTTTCCTTAGACTGAAGCAGTTGTCTAATTTAATTAGATCTTGTATATATATCAGTCAAGATTTAATAAATAGATATTGTAATAAACTTATTATTTAATTGACTTTGGTATATTCTAACAAGAAATGCAAACGATCACAAGAATAAAGACATAAAATTAAATGTTAAATATATAACCATGCATTAATAACCTTTGTAAATTTCACAGGCCTTTGCTAGACTGAACCATCTGGGACTATGCATGAGCATACATGCAGTCAGGAGATACATCGACATGAATGTCGGCAGTATGCAGATGACCTCCTGCAGCAGAGGTCACTCCTGACAGACAGAGCACCACTGGCCAGAAGATGCCTTTTTGACAATGATGAGCCTTGTAGGTATCATTATTAATTGGGAACAGAAATTTGCATTACATAACTGAATTGATAATATCATCTACTTCCACCACATAGGTAGTATTTATCGAGGAGAATTAAATCTGTGTGAAGTTACCAAATTGTTAAGCATTAATTATTTTGTAATGTGTGTAGTTAAATTATTTATATTATTCAATTGTTTTTGTTACTTTCAGTTTTCTGCATAAGACCAAATTTGTACTATGAATGGATTTATGAATACAAATTTAGTTCAGTATATGCAAATGATAGATTCATTTGAAATTACCACTCTTCGGTATTGTATAAAAAATACATAAACACTGTCAGTTGTGGTAAACCCATGTTTTTTTTGGTTAGTATCATTTCTCAATAGAATTTGTCTTCTCATTCGTTTTTATATTCTTTTTCCAAATTTTAAGTAAGTTTATTCCGGTATTGCTTCTACTTTATTAGTCGGTGAGGAGGTCGGTGTGAGGATGTTGGATGAGACAGGAAGCACTGACATTTATTATACATTAGAGCGGTATTCCCTGTCTGAGTCAAATGATGACCAGGTCAGCAGTACAGATTTAATGGAGGATACCATACATTGTGAGTAGGTAGTATAATATGTATGAATCAAATCCTTTCTTACCATTTAGCTATCAGATTAATTTACTCAGTTGTATAAATATTCAATTTTTTAAACTTCAAACACACACACACACACAGTATGAAATATTGTCATTTTGCAATGTAAATTAATTATCATTTTCAATAGAAAACAATTCCATATCATGGTAATTAATATTAATATTTTTTCCATGGGATATAATTGACATGTTTCATTATCAGATTGGACATTTAATCATAAAATCACAAAAGTAAGATACAGAGTCATGTCAAATCATATTTTATTGTATTGCTCATCAGTATAAAATAAATATTAAGTAAAATTCAGATTGAATTTAAAGGAATCCATGACTATTATATCCAACTTTAAAAATGGCTCTAATAACCAGTATTGGATGTATTTTGTTTTAAGTTCTTTGACATGATACACTAAATGAAACATGGAACAAAAATTAATTTCATAAGTTTAAACAAGCATAAGTTAATAACCAAACAATGATTTCAGATGGTTTCTTAGATACAGATGACAATGAGATAACAATGGTTCCCATGGGGTACACTTTGGTATTTGATAATGTGAACCAGAAGACTCGTGCCCGCTACAATACACGGGAACATGGAAAACAGACGCTCAATATGGTTCAGGCTTATGCAGCAATTGACAGAGTACCTTGTATGGGTCTTTCTGATTACCCTCCATCACCCATGGACATCATGCATATCCCAGTTGAGTCATTCTACCCAGATCATGCAGACTACCAGCTTTTGAGGTTTGTTATGTATATTGATATTGTGCATTTAACTATTGTCCATTAAAGTAGAATGTAATAATCATTTGTAAACAACATATTAGATACCTAACATTTTGTCCCCGATTTTAGATTATATAATAACTTATTGATCATTAATAAGCAACATGGTTAATTTCAAGTTCAGGACATTACTTGTTCCCTTTGAAGAAACCATGGATAACTAATTTTTTTCAAGCTAAAACTTACATAAATTCCATTGTAAGTGATATAGACCCAGGGTTATTAGTAATGTTCCATATTCAGATACCAATTACCTTAAGATTTCAAAATGTTCAGCAATATCTCACTGCCTTCATCAGTGAATAATGTTGCACTTGACTTATAATGGTCACATGGTGCAAGGAGATTGGTGTAGATGGACGGTAATTCAAGCCCTTCATCAATGTTTAGATCATGTGATCAACATTTAGTTACCATTGATTGTGAATTATCTAGAGCAAGGAAGCAACGTTTTCAATTAGATGCAGGGTATATTGTTGCGTTATAGTCAAGTCAAGTCTGTAAATAACTTTAAAGTAAACAAGATTTTATTATTCCTGTTTAAAGTTCAGCACTACAATAATATTTTGCCATGTATAATTTTAGAGGAATCATTTATTTAAAAACAATTAACGTTCTGTATCATATCATTGGGATACATAAATCAGCTCACTCAAAGCTACAAGCACAACAGCACATCCAATACTCAAATTCATTCCAAACATTCTATACTTTTGGATTTAAAGCTCTAATTTACGTTTCACTTTGTATTCCAGGTAATTAATTATTATTTGCATTTTACTCAACTGTTTGAATTACCTTTCTCTGTTACTTTGCTTAAGTCCATAGAGTCATAACAGGTTCATTAGCTGATTAAATATAGAGATAATTACAAATGCATTCATACTTACATATATTTTTCTGTGGGAGGAAAGTACATGCATGATATTACGCCCTCCCCCCATGTGCATATAAACCTGTAAAGCTTGTTATTGCTTTCATTCCTAATAGTTATGCAAAATAATATTTGCAAAGAATTTTAAACTAATATTAGTGTCAGTTTCTTTTAATTATATTAGTGTCAGTTTCTTGTAATTAGAAAAATTGACCTGAAAAGAGAAAAACTGTTATCGATCTTGAATTTAGTATGTTATGTAATTAATACTGAAGAGTTCATAGGTACAGATACCATGGAACTTCTATATTGCACTTTATTTTCATAAAAAAACAGTATTTGTTTTACAGATATGAATTCATTATATTTGTTCAAAGAATACTGGTGCAGGAAGAACCATTCAAATGCCTCCAGGATAGAGTGCAGGCCCACATCCCCCATAAATATTCAAAATAACTTGGACAGAAGAGCAAAGTTGTAAGTATATATATATATATATATACTTCGCGACGAATTAAGATCATATATTATTTACATTAGAGCTGATCAAAGCAAAAATCACCTTGCAGTTAGTTATGTAGTTTCCAAATTGAATACTTTTCATCTTTTACATTGGTTAGTGTCCTTTGGTGCTGAGAAAGAGAAGAGGCCCTTTTCCAGTAATGTGATAGGCTTGATGTCTTAGAAGAAAGTTTTAGATAGTTTATTTGAGGATATTAATTTGATAGTCACTTAATGTTTGTAATTGATTGTATATTATACAAACCAGTCTGAATTATTATTTGCATTTGATTGTACTTAAATAAATACAAACTAGTCTGAATCAACCATTTTTGGCACAGAGAACCATTTTGTTTTGATTATATTTGAATGTTTATTTACACAATAATAAAACTTCACCAATTTTTTTTTACAGATTTCCCTAGGTGTTTTGGCAAAGGATGAGACCAAAATTGCAGATATGGTTGATATCATGGTAGAATATCAACAATATGTCCCAGGTAGATTGGACTCGGACCCAATATCCTGTATTCTTTATGCGAGAATCAATAGGGGATCCGAGTGGGACGAATTACAAGGGCTTGTTCCAGCAATACAGGAGTGGCACAAACGTGGCATACTATTAGAGGTAGAAATAGGAAGCAAACAATAAATGTGATTGCTATTTAAAATTCAGTTTCCACTAATTTTAATTGTTGATATGCTTTTTCTAGTATTTGAATATCTTTTGATCAGAAGAAGTACAATAGTCTTGGTTATAATCAAGGATCAAGACTTAATTGAAATGAAATAAATTATAGATATAAACTCCCTATGCAAAATGGTATTATATGCCCATGGATTCATGTGGCCTCATTTACAATTAACTAATAATGTTGAGGACTGCTTATCTATAGCATTATTTACATTCTTTATAAAGAAATGAATATGATATGAAAGCTGAATGGAACTTTTTCATTCTCGAGATGTGTAAACTAGAATGCCCTAAACACCGTTATTAAATTTAATATTGTAAGAAAGCATTTAAAAACTAATCCACATTCATATATTTGAAATAAAATTATTATTTAGTATTAGGTACAAGTATAACACAAAATTGTTATATTGGTATGTTGTTTTGTAAATTAATTAGACAATATTTGCAGAGGGTGCATGCTGATTCTGACTTGTCAATTCATCTAGTAAAACTCCCTGCCAAGGCCTTACAAAACATACTGTAAGGACGTTTGTTCAACATTTACTTGCATATGCATATATATCTAATCCTATTTCCAAGTCATTATAAACGAAATCTCCAGATGTACCAATCTTACTTTTGACACATTATCATACCCAACAAATATTTACAATATATAAGTAGTGCAGACCCAAAACCTTTTTTTTGCAGGATACATTCAAGCTGTTGTATAGACTCCAAAGTGCACGTGATGTGGGTCTTTTATTTTATATTAGAAACAGATACAGGTACCACAATGTCAACAGCAAAACCAGCTCCTGCTTCAATTATGCCACCGATTTACTACGATTTGCTACAGAGGCCTATGTCATAGCCAGTTCAAGATCAATGATAGACAAAGACCATATCCCCAAAGACATTGAAAAGTTATAGTGCTATTTTCAGTCGATTTGCAAAGAAAGTGACAACCTTAGGATTCCATCCTCCAGAGCTACAAGACTCAATTGCTGATTACAGCTATTGTGGCCTGTGCCAGTTAGAGAGTGATACTGAAGATTTTATATGTTGTGATAATTACAGTTGTCCTAAAGGAAGATGGTTTCATCTCACATGTTTGGGGTTAAGTGACAATGATGTCCCAGCTGGTGAGTGGTTTTGCTCTGGACAGTGTGAGGTCATGTCAACAAAATGTAACAAAGACTACAAATCAAAGCAGGATCACGTATTTGAATACTCCAAGGCTCTTTTATGGAGAGGTCTAGGAGAAATGACCCATCATGATGCTATCAGGGAAGGAGATGGAGATAGAATAATCAGCCACTGGAGGCATGATATGATAGAGTTCTTTGATCAGCACCACCCCAAGTACTTTGTATGTGGCTATAATCTTTTAAGTGCACTAAATGGTGGAGTGTCCTCTTGTCTGGCACACCAACTTCGATGGAACAGAACAGTTAATACCTTCAGGGAAAAAGGGACACAATATTGAAATGGACTTGCAAATGGAATTTTTCAACAGAGAATACAAGGAGGCTGTCAAGACCGCCAGTGGAAATCTGACTGATGACACCATAGCTAGACACAGCCAGATGGTGGGGATAAAGAAAACACTTCAGTATGTTTTTGATCACAAGATACTTAACCGTGGCAATTTCAAGCGAACAAAAAAGGTGTTGTGAGGAGGAGTGCAGATATTGAGGACCTTGTGAAAATCCTCTTAGACAACAAATGCTGTGAGTTAATCTCAGGAAGATGTCACTCAGCATTCCCTGATATTCATTCTCTATCAACATTTAATCAAATGGAAGAGTTTAAGAAAAGGATTCAGAAGCATCTAAAGAAAATGAGCAAAAGACTGGAGATTATAGTTGATTGAGACAACTTTATTTGCAACATTAAGTATATAAATTCATACTCTTCTTAATCTAATAATGCCCAGTGTTATAACAAGTGAGTTATGGATGGCTTTTGCAGAGAAAACATACCAGACATGTTGGTTTACACCATGTTATATCACATAAATCAGTGTATGCATCCAACACTTTCCAATGAACACTGGCAAGATTTAAATATCAAAACAATGAAAAGGAGAAAATAAATTATTATAACATCATATTAATCCTCTTAATTCAAAAAAGGATAATGTCATACTGTCAATACTAATCATAATTATTTTTATCAACGACTCCTCAGTTTCCTGTTACATAATACTTTAGATCATCACAAATCATGCTCCACAGCTTTTATGGTCACACTTAAATCCCCTTGTTTGAATACTGTGCAGTATATAACTATATAACTTATATCTGTAAAATGCAATAATTATTACTTTCATGTATATTACTTCTTATAACTTCGATGTTCTTTTGTTACGCACTATTACATCTTTTTTATACCGCATGATGTATTGATATGTATCTTGGGTCAGTGGCCTAAAACACAAATAAATATTATTAGTGTCACCAACACAACTCGCCCAATCGATTATCACTATTCTCAGATACAAATAACTCCTACCTCAATAAAAGAGCAATGTCATTTTATCAACATTTCTTAAATTCACGTTACCTTTCTCTTGATGATAAGGAAAAGAGTATATATCAGGCTTTTTCCGAATCCGGTGGGTAAAAAATCAATAACACGC